>OX382257.1:35710341-36310341 GCA_947507595.1 Pyralis farinalis | reverse complement strand
CCAACGCTTATCGGTTCTATTCTTACACAAGACATTTGTGTGCACGAATATGCCTGTTTGTCTTGGTTTGAGTGCATCAAAGTGCAGGTGTACTAAGAAAGTGCCTTCACTTCTCAGAAAACTGCAGCTAAATAACAACTCCTTAGATGCTTTGAATTAAACAATTTTTAAAGGAAGTATCGCGTGTTTTATTTATTTTGTTGAACCTGACGTTTCGAACACTTTCCGTTAAAAATTGTTTAATTCAATGTGTAACAATCGCGAAAACCTAAAACAATCCTTAGATGCTTGTTGTGTGAACGAGGTCACAAGTAAGCTCCTAAGGGGTCGCTGTGTTAGCAGCAGAGGTGGCATTGCAAGAGTGAAATTTAATGTATTGTAGCGTTCATAGGCATAGCGACCTCAATCACTCATGGGATTATTTTATGGTTACGTATTCTCAACGTAATATAAGCGAGAATCGAATCTCGATTGCATACAGCTAGGGAGACCTAACTGCAGGCTTTCGCTCCTATATGATCTTATTACTTTATCTTGTTTTTTTTATATAACAATAGGAGGCATCCAAGTATACGGCCTACCTAATGGAAAGCGGTCATCGTAGCCTATTAACGCTTGCGATGTATTAAGTATCACTCGCGCGATGCCTCGTCTGCTGCTTACACAGCAACTCCTTGGGAGGTCACCAACCTCACTCACATGCAGAAACACAACAATCCTCCAGGGAGTTGTTATTTGGCTGCGGTTTTCTGTGAGGGGGAGGTGCTTTGACGCGCTCTACCTCTCTTAAAACATCCGGACCAAGACAAACAGCCATGTTCATGTACATAAATGTTTGCTTTTGTGGGAATCGAATCCACGAGCTTGGTGTCAAAGTCGCGTCATTCACGACTGAGCCACCGAGCTCGTCACAGCCCTCTGGGTTGTGGATATCAAACGGTAGTCGCTCCATGTAAAAAATCATATCTCCGCCAAATCCTTAGCCTTAGGTAGCGGACCCCGTCCATTCTAATGGATTAGGAAACGGGATAACACTAAGAAGAAGAGTTAAACTATGTTGTCTGTTCACATCAAACTAATTACTTTGGTGATGAACCGAAAAAAAATGGTGGTTTTATTACCATCAGCACAACGATGTCACTTTCCCAAGAGGTCTTATGAATGTACTTTGGTTAATAGTAAACATAAATAAAAATGTAAGTGTGTCGAAGGCGTGCGTACGGCCTTATTTCCCTTAATAAATCCGAGCCTCCGTTTACGATATTGCGTCTCGTCACGCGACTAATCCCGGGGGCCCGGGATTCTGTTCGCTTGTTCATTATTTTTTTTATATCATCGCTAAAAGTGACACTTATGTGTTGGTACAAATGTGTTTTTTTTATTTAACCGTTCGGTCGTCATCTCGAGTAATTTGTTTGCTTTACGGTCTCAAGAGGAGCATATAAACCTCGATTTGCGAATCAGTCGACACGCAAGTCGGTCATAGTGGAATGTACCCTATCTTTAGATGGATTAATTTACAACTTGAGAAATAGATACATGATGTACAGCTCGTCTGATGCTAGGCGGGACAAGGTAGCAGCTCCCCTGTGTCCAACCAATGGAATGGAAGTTTTCGATTATCTTTATGGGCAACTAGCGGATACCTAGGGTGTGTTACTACGCTACAAAAAGTAATACATTTTGTTATTTCTGGGAAAAACGGAAATTCCGTTTATTTGTTAACTTTTTATATTAATGCTAGCGGGTAAGCATAATCTTGTGTTACATGCAAGTCGTCTCCACAAAATAAGTAATTCTTTTATGGGGCAATGTATACGGTTCTATAACAAACTTCCCAGCAATATAAGAGAATTGTCAATAAACAAATTTAAAACTACTGTTAAAGCCAAATTGTGTAGCAGGGCATATTATAAAGTATCTGACTATATTAAAGATAAAAATGCCTGGGAGTGAGTCGATCCAATTATAATGTAATTAATAAAATATGTAAATTTGTTCGGATACCAAAAGAGGGATAGGTACCTGAGTTTTTTGGCAGTATTTTTATCAGTGCTCACCTAGTCATGAACTGCACAGTAGGGAAAAAAATTGTGACGATTCCAAACAGATGTAGCCATTTTTACGGAATAAAAGATTTTGACTTTGACTTTAAGCCCCAAAGTAAGCGAAGCTTGTGTTATGGGTACTAGACAACTGATAAACATACGTAAATACATTTTTTTTTTTGTAAATACATACTTATTATACATAGAAAATACCCAGACCAAGACAAACAGACATGTTCACGCACACAAATGTTTGTACTGTGTGGGAATCGAAACCACGAGCGTTGGTGTCGAAGTTGCGTAACAGCGCGTTTCACCACTGAACCACCGAGCTCGTCTATTTTTCGGCGTTCCAAGTCTAGAGCAAGCCGCCAACTTTACACTAATGTTTTTAACTAATTGCGAGTAACGCCACCCTATGATGAGGTTGAAAATTATTGTATGGAAAAAGTCGAAAATTTACTTCATGAATGGTCCGAATGTGCCTAATGTACCTATTGTTTTAGTGGTGTTGAACCATCTTCGCATTATTGCCTTTTAAATGAAACCGGGTTGGGGCACATTGGTTGAATGGTTTATAACGGACATTGGTACAAACATTTTTTGTGTTTTATATGTATAGATTTGGTCTAAATTTCATTCATATTAGTTCATGCAAACTGGTGTCGGTCGCCACCCAACCCTTATCTGCTAAGGTCGTCTCTGCCTCGGCTGCTACGTACGTCTCTGAGAATGTCAGCCTTCTGAAACATGAACTGCATGCACCCGTCGTCGCTGCTGTCCTCGTGTCGCGGTCTGCGTGTTTCGCCTCTCCACGAGGCATCCTGAGGCGATGTATATGTTACTCGTTAGAATAGCATACTACGAATGACAAATCTCACTGCCTTTCTTTACTTAGATTTGTAGGAGGGGGTGGAAGGGTGAGGTGAGTGAATAGATTTCACAGGATCTACTTTTTATCACAAGCAACAATTCGTAATCCCCTTATTACACTAATAAGGGGATTTCAGATGGGTTTGTCACGCCTACTCAACAAGTCAAGGCAAGTTTAAGCTTAAGAGAGGTAAGGCGCATCGAAGCAGCCCGACACCACCTCAGCAAAAAACCGCAGGCAGATAACGACAGCCTTACTTAAACTAGTAAATAACAGCAAGCTGTGTAGGCAGAGCTGATATTTTTTAAATTTAAAAAATATTTAAATATTTTATTTTGAATTTTTTAAAAATATATGGAACCCTGTACGACATCTAGCGACGAGTGCTGTTACTTTTTCTGTTGATGGGAGTGCAGTGCAGACTCTGCACTGCAGAGTGGCCGGCCATACGTTTTCCCATATGTTTTTTTTTCTAATTGGAACGATTTTGGACCGTTCTTCCTCACCAACGAACATTTAAATTTCAAATTAAAGGATACAAAACTACAATATGTTAGCTATTAGTGTGTCGATTTTGGAGTTTCTCACTATTACCATCTAAACGCTAGCTGGATGACATCAGTCTACCCCAAACGACAATTTTGAGGGTAATGTGGCTCCGCTGGCTATCGCAGCTCTGCCAATTAGTTTAGTTGGTTAAGTCAGTGGCCCGCGGGCGGCTTGAAAACACTAGCCTCCGCAATCCGCATTTGAGCAGCGTGGTGGAGTATGCTCCAAATCCCTTCGTTTGAAGAGAGATCCGTATCTCTAAAGTGGAACGAGTAAGGTCAACCCTTACTCGTTCCACTCTTGAGATACGGGTATGGTATTGTGAAGATTTGTATAATGGTATGAGAACAGTGATAGCCCAGTGGATAAAGCCTTTTAACCGCCGGTCTCTGGTTCGATCCCTGGACTGATCTTCCCAGCGTTCTCCCTTTTCTTAACCCTTTTGCGAAGATGGTATTTACATGGAACGACTGCCAAAAACCATACCTTTTTTAGGTTAGGTCACACGTCTTTCGAAATACAATTTCTTGGACGTACAGGTCTACCGAAGACTGTTGTCGATAGATAACTCATAGATTGGTGATGGAAGTATACAAAGCAGGTTAGATCAAATTGCATGTAATGACATGCCCAACGACACCATCGAGCTCTCATAAATCAACGTAGCTTTTCTTAACCCATTCAAGAAGCAAAATACACCCGCTGTATTAGCAACCTCAATAAACATACGCAAGGCTCAAGAAGCGGTGCCTGTTGCTAGATTTTGACGAGCCGAGCTGCGGAGTTGTTATTATTGCTAGTTAAAACCAACGCTCGTGAGTTCAATACCCACATAGGACATGTATTTCTCGAGCTCGGTGGCGCAGTGGTGAAACGCGCTGTTATGCTACTTTGACTCTAAAACGATTCCCATACAGGACATACATTTGTGTGCATGAACATGTCTGTTTGCCTTGATCTAGGTATTTTTAAGAGACGTAGGACGCATCAAAGTAGTAGTAGGGTGCTTCCTGTCTGGGTAAGTACCCCCACCTTACAGAAAACGGCAGCCAAAAATCCCTTAATAAATAATCCATAGAGGGTTGTTGTGTTCCTGCGTGTGAGTGAGGTCTCCTGTTCCACGTTTCCTATGGAGATGTTATGTTAGCAGCAGAGGTGGCATCGCGCGAGTAATACTTAATGTGTTGCAAGCGTTTATAGGCTAGAGTAACCGCTTCAGATATTAGATAGGCCCTATGTTTGTATGACTTCCGACGTTGTATAAAAAAAGCTGTAATGTGAAGATAACAAAACACACTTCAAACCCGCTGCTCTCAAGAACTGGGACCACGCCTTTGTACAAACTTATCTTAGCCCATTAAAGTCAGCGCTGGCATCGGTTTAACTTGAATTACAAAGATTAAACTGGAAACTAAGATCACTCTCGCGTGTGCTCGCTGCGTTCTACAACTTTGTGTGTTCGACTCAAAAGATACAAAGTTGAGTCGACTTTGAGTGAAAATGTGCTTTCACTGAATCCTGGCTTTATTAAGCAAACCGATTAGAGAAACACCTCTACCATATTGAAAAATGCAAGTAAATGCAATACGCCCCGGGGCATTCCCGTGTTCTTGCGACTGAATCTGTATTTTCGCTGCAACTTCGGAAAGCATACGGCCCACCTAATGTAAAGCAGTTCCCGTAGCCTATAATAAATAGTAGTTTACTGGAGACCTCATTTACATGCAGGTACACAACAACCATATCTCGGCAATATGTCCCACAGTTTCTTTCGTACAACCCTATCAAATGCTTTCTCAAGATCCACAAAACCGCAGAGAACCCTTTGGTCTATGGCCAGGTGCTTCTCCACGATATTGCAGAGCGAGAAAACTTGATCAGCACGTATATATATAATAGCGTAGTGTATAAAGAAACGGCATATTAATCAACTGGTTCACGGTTCAAATCCCGGCATGTACCGCTAAATTCGTGTTTTCAGATTTATGTACATACTAGCTTTTACCCTCGGCTTCGCTTGCATTTTTTTTAGCTAAAAGTATCCTATGTTACTTCTGATACCTCCAAGAATATGTGTACAAAGTTTCATGATGATCGGTTGAGTAGTTTTCGCGTGAAAGTGTAACAAATAAACGGACATTCACATTTATAATATTACTAGCTGCTGCCCGCGGTTCCGCCCGCGTGGAGTCAACTAACGTAGCCTATGTGTTAAACCAGATCATAATCTATCTACGTGCCAAATTTCATTCAAATCCGTTCAGCCGTTTAAGCGTGAAAGAGCAACAAACATCCATCCATACATACAAACTTTCGCATTTATAATATTAGTAGGATATTAGGATTTATCACTTGCTCGGCGATGAAGGAAAACATCGTGAGGAATACCACTCATCCAAGAAATTGTATTTCGAAGGACGTGTGACCTTATCCAAGAAAGACCTTGTTTTCCCTCTGGGTTGTGGATGTCTTGTTGTAAATATTATTAGTTGTGAAAATCTTATTCTTTCAGTCCCGTCTCATTCCCCTAAATTTTTCGATCAATCGTTTAGGTTCAGGCTATTAGGCTATGGAATACTTTACCTATAGTCATAAGAACAGCAAAATCTATCGCCGTGTTCAAAAAACTTGTAAAAAACCATCTCCTTTATTTATGACTTCAAAAGCTGCACACTGACTTTAAGTATGTATAAATATACTTATGTTTGTATATTTTATGTATGTATTTTATATATCATATGTGTTTTTATTTGTTTATTTATTATTATATATGTATTGTTATTTAGTATTTGTACACAAATGTATACCTATGTATATATTTACACATATATAAGTTATTATATTAATAAGAATAAATTTTCCTTCCTTGCTAACCCTACCTTCTCTGTACGCCGATTCGTTACCTTAAGGTTGCCTTGAAAAGATTGCTTTTAGCAATAAGGCCGCCTTGTTGCATAATAGGTATTCATATTTTACTATTTTGTAAGAAATTTCCTGTAAAATTATTATGTAAATAAAGCTTATTCTATCTACCTATCTATCTATTATCAGTTGCTTGGCGGTGTGTGTGTTGGTGTAGGTAAACGTCGTAAAGAAAGCCGCATGTCCAAGAAATTATATTTCGAAAGATATAAGATACATAAATAAATAAGATATACTTATGATGTGCGAGGATATGATTTTCCCCTCCCTTTATACCCTGGGTTATGGATGTCTGACGGCAGTCGCACCATGTAAAAATCTGTACCTTCACAAAATCCTTAGGCTTAGGTAGCGGACTCCACCAGTCGTAACGCTAAGAAGAAGAAAAACTTAGTTTATAAAACGTTCAAGTTGAAGCAGATCAATGTTTTTATCTTTTTGTAATATTTTGAATAGTAACTAGTTATGCGAAATTTTTCGTTGTAGAAATTCTTTAAATTTGCTCGGTGGCTCAGTCGTGAATGACGCGACTTTGACGCCAACGCTTGACGCAACGATTCCCACACAAAACAAACATCTGTGTGCATGAATATGTCTGTTTGTCTTGGTCTGGATATTTTAAGAGAGGTAGGGCGCATCAAAGCAGCCCGTCTGGGGAAGTGTCTCCACCTCACAGAAAACCGCTGTCAAATAAAAGCTCTTCTAGATGGTTGTTGTGTTTCTGCGAGTGAGTGAGGTTACGAGTGAACTCCTAAGGAGTTGTTATAGTGTGATACTTAATATATTACAAGCGTTAATAGGCTGCGGTAACCACTTTACATCAGGTGGGCCGTATGCTTGTATGCCTCCCGACGTTGTATATCTAAAAAAAGATAACAAGTTAAAAATATACAAATATCTACGAGTAGTATCTCCTAAATTAATTTACTCTAGCCTGGCTCGACTCATTCATTATGTTCCGTCTGAGAGATAGCCCGCTGAAAATTGTTACATTTTCAGCGGACTATCTCTCAGACGGCAAATCCCACCAAACCGCCATTTAAATCACGCTGCCTGCAAAAATGTATCACTCGTGGATTGACGACCCTGTGAAAACCTCTCTGCGCTTTGAAGAACCTCATGATGTTCTCCCTTGGGTAAAACATTAGCCACGTTACTCCACGACTTAAGAGTTTTCATAAGACAACTTCTCAAACCACTTTCAGAGAAGTTGTCTTATGAAAACTCTTAAGTCGTGGAGTGAACTGCCTAATATTTTACCAAAGGGAGAACACTATAGGTGACGTCAGGCGCACTAGGAACCGGCTACACCAGCTATGAATGGTAAAGAGTAAAAGCGAGTAAGGTGGGTAAGGACCGCGTCTTATGGCGCTCGGTTTTCTGTACCCCGCAAAGATATTTGGCGTTAAGATATACATACATACAACTTCACTGAAAAAGAACAGCACACAACCAGTGTGAACGGGCTTAAATTCCTTTTGTACGAGTGACGCTGTAAAAGAAAGCTGTTGGCTTCATATCGAAAAGTCTACTTGGAACTCAACTCATTGTACAATCAGTAGAATACACAAAGGGATGCAAAGACTCCTCTTAAAGAGAAACGTAAGTTTCTTGTTTCTCCCCTCAGTCTCATTTACTATGTGCATATTCATTGTATGTATCATTTTGATAAATTTGTGTATATTATATGTGTATATTATATGTGTATATTTATGTATATTATATGTATTTATTTATGTCTATTTATATAATATTTTATTACTTTTGAGTTACGTTCTGTGCCACCCTACCTTGTTTCTTCACTTCTCCTCTACCCTAAGGTTGTCTGGAAGAGATCGCATCGCGATAAGACCGCCGTTGTACTGATACTTTTCTAATTGTTGTTATTTTTATGAATTTTTTGGTGCAATAAAGTGTACTGTATTGTACCTAAGTATCGTTGTTTGCTACCCGACACACCAAGCCATGGAAGCAGCAGCCACCTCATTCTTGGATAACGGGGAGGTTTTTGTAACCATTAGGAAATTCGCCAGTTCCCCAGGGAAATTTCTTTAGTACCTACATGTAGAGACATCTGCAACATTGGATATCGCACAATGGATTCCCGGCCGCGTTCGCCAGTCGGTTCGTGTTTGTTACGCTTTTTTTTACCACTAAGGTGGCAATCATGCATACGGCCTGTCTGATGGTAAATAGTCACCGTAGCCTATGGAGATTTGCAACACCGGAGGTGTCACTCAAGTGTTGCCGACCCTGAGATAGGTTGGATGCATTCTACTACTAGTATTTATACAATAATGTATTGTAAAATTAAAAGGCAAAGGCTTATGGCGGCGTAAGGCGTAAGGATTGTAGACCGTATGCGCAATGATAATGTTAGAAACAAAAAATGATCTGAAAGAGAGCGTCGGTGTTAAAATAGGAATAGGCGTGCTTCGTTGGTTCAGGAAAGCCAAGACTTACCTACCATGACCAAATTGGTCGTGTTCTATCGACGAAGAATATAGAAGGTAATGTCAGGAGCCCTAGAAACCGGCGAGCGTGCATGAGACGAGCAATGAATATTAAAGAAGCGAGTGAAATATGTAAGGATCGAGTCACGTGGCGCTCGGTTCTCTCTGCCTACCCCTCAAGGGATTTAGCGTGAAGTTATAGATAGATATAGTATTGTATAAATACTAGTAGTGGTGTTTAAACCCAAATTATATGTAACTTAAAGTGAAGTAAAGCAATAAATGGCGTCCGTTCGTTCGGAAATTACTTACTCGCCACATTCTATACTTGACATTCTAATATCTATCTATCTATCTATAACTTCACGCCAAATCGCAGTGGTGAAACGCGCAGTGACGCTACTTTGACACCAACGCTCGTGGGTTCGATTCCCACACCCGACAAACACTTGTATTTCGGGTAGTAAATAACGATACTTATGTATATTCTCTTTAAGACGTGTCTTTGCATCCCTTTGTGTATTCTACCGATTGTACAATGGTTTGAGTTCCAAGTGGGCTTTTTGATATGAGGCCAACGTCTTTCTTTTACAACGACATAGCTCGCTCCCTCCCGGTCGTCCAAGGGGAGGTTACGCACAGACCGGTTGTGTGCTGTTTTGTTTTCAGAGTAGTTGTATGTATGTATGTCTTCACGCCAAATCCCTTTCGGGTAGGCAGAGAGAACCGAGCGCCACGTGACCCGATCTTGCTCTTCTCATGCTCGCTCGCAGGTTTCTAGGGCTCCTGACATCACCTTCTGATAGAATGCGACCAATTTGGTCATGGTAGGTAAGTCTTGGCCTTCCTCGGCTCCTACATCCTTCCACTTTTAATATTATCTATATTCTTTTCAATACATAGTCTTAAATCATGATAGAGGATTTTGCTAAGGAACTACATCATGAAATTCTGTTCTGCGCCACAGTACTCTTTTGGCGGAGCCGGTGAAATTGACCTTACCACAAGTCATTATCTCACAATGACGAGCTCGGTGACACAGTGGTGAAATAGCTACTTTGTATTGTAGCGTAACTGCGCTTCGATTCCCACACAGGACAGAAAAAGTTTGTGTGCATGAACATGTCTGTATGTTTTAATCTGTGTGTTAAAGCAGCCCCTCTGGGGAAGTGCCTCCTCCTCACAGTATAACCGCAGCCAAATACCAACTCTCTAGCAGCTGGTTGTGTGCCTGCGCAAGAGTGAGGTCTCCAGTAAGCTCCTAACAAGTTGCTGTGTTATCAGCAGAGATTGCATCGCACGAATAATACTTAATGTATTGCAAGCGTGTATAGGCTACGGTAACCGCTTTACATTCGTCAAACTTAAGTCAATGAAGATTCGTGTAGGTCTTAGGTGTAGGTAATGAAAAAGACCAATGCATTTTAACATTTATTATATTACTTTTGTACGATCAATAATCTCCTAATAGTAAATACGACAGTAACACGATGCAACAAGGAACAAACAAAAAATATTTGAAACATTTACAAAAAGTTCAATAATCTTATATGTATAATCCTAGTACATCTAAATATACACATAATACTTATAGCCATTACTAATTATTGCTGTATTTTATTACTTTAGTAAATTTTTACAATATTTACACCAATAAAGCGTTTCACGCTAGTACAATCATGAAGAAAATACCTAATGTTGTAGCTTTATACGCTGAAAGCATAAATTATGTGAAGAGACGTTAAATTTATTTCATTTTACAAATATGTATCCATTTCTTACCGTTTTTATAAATACATCTCATGTAACGATCGTTTTTACAAGTGATTGTATTTAAAACGATAAGGTATTAGTTATAAAACTACGGAAAATATACTTTGTTACACAGTGTTTACTTCAGCGGTCATTGAATTTAGTGAACGCAATCAGAGTTTAATTCTGGAACGTACTATACGCGGTGAACACTATAAGCAATCCAGTGAACACTATGTGTTCAATATTTATATATATTTTTATATATATTTGTAACTATTTATGCATATTTAAATTAGTATAAGTATTTTGTATTAACTAAGATGATAGTTGACAGTTACGCACAAAATAATAGCGTTGATTAATAAATATATTCTATATGCATATGATATGACATGATGATATCTAAAACACTACATTCTAAAGTTGATAATTTGTTATAAAGGTAAAGTTGATATCATAAAATAGTTTTAATACTTATAATGTACATGATGCGTAGCTGTAGAAATAGGGAAATTATTTTGACGTACTATGATATAATATATGAAAATGTAACTACCTACTTGACTACATGGAAAAGAAAACTTCAAGTCTTAAAAACACAAGCTTTTCCAGTCAGTTACTAATCAGATTTTACTACTCAGTGAATAGATTTTAATGTAACAATATTCAATTTAAATTATGCCTATTGATATCAATATTCATTAACGTAACTATATTGCGTTTGTATAATTTATTATTCAGTTTATATTGGCATTGCGCAATTATTTAGAGTACGATAATGGACATTCTAAATTGAACAATATAAATTTAATTAAATAATGAATTGTTTCAAAATAGTATCGTGGATTTAATATTGTTAATTTTATTATCCTTCAAATAGTAAAATAAGAACAGATAACTAATTGTTTGTTGACACTATAAATAAATCTTATTCAGATAAATAAATTAATGTAAATTTGAAATTGAACATACTCTATTTGTGCAAGTACAAATTTTCCAAGAAGTTTTGAATATGCATGTGTATGTTATGAACTTAAATTCTATAATGTCATTTAATTGAGTGAAGGAGATGCGAGATGCAGTTATTCAGAACGACTGATTCGTTTCAATGTACTGCTGATCTTCTTTATTACCTGCTAGATTGTGACAGTCTTTTTACCGTGTATCACTTGGACAGGTGAGAAAGCAAACACATATAATATGAATTTTAAAAGTCAGAACACAATTAACGTAATTCCTAATTATAATTACAAAGATGCTTGAATCAAAAGTTTAATGAATGGCTAAAGAATACTTTGTGATCTCATTTGCCTAAATCGTACTGTGAATACCGATGTCAGACCTTTAAAATATTAAAGCAAAAATATCAGCTTTCTTTTCGGCTCTTCCGCAGTTGGATAAAAACATAAATCATCTAAATATTAATTAACAAGGAACTGTGAAGAGACGATAATTTTGAAAATCCTTTAATATACGCGTTTACCTTTACTTTATTTATAGACCTTATTCAAGAGGTTATTACTTTTGAAAATGCAAAGGTTTACTCTTAGAGAGAAAAAAAATAAGTTTATTTATTTCTTCATATAAACAGTGTTATTATTTGAATTATTAATGCGACTACAACATATCATTATTATCATAAGAACCTTAAAATAAACATTTATTTCATGCCATAGCGTTATAACAATTGAGATTTTATTTTGATGGATGTTAGGTAAGTATAGGTTTTTCTTACATTTTACTATATTTAAGATAACACTTTATACTCATATAATTTATTTCATTATGGCATTATTTATTTTGTTAATCTATTACATATTGGAAAATGGAACTAAATGGTTTATTTACATGTTTAAATAATATAGTGGTTACTACTCATATTATCTGTAATCGTTTACAACCAATTAAATTAATTTCTATACCCCTATGTTCACAAATATATAGATGTTTTTACACTATAATTATAATTATTTCGTAATACTTAATAATTACGTATTTGTTTTCCCCTTTTTTGCAAACAAAATTATATTATAATGGCAACTTCATACATTACTGAAAATATAAAAATCTTTTCTTTTATATTATTTTATAAATCATCTTAAATAATGTATCAAATTACAATAAATTATTAGACCATATTTAATAGAAGTGTTTTTGGAGTCATATAAAATAATGTTGAGTGTTATTTTGTAGTGCTTTCAGCAAAATGATTTGTCACAAAAACTCTTAATATTCGATAATGTCCTGTAACTGTGCTTACTTCGAAATGTTTATCAAATAATAATTCAATATTTCAATGATACCGAAATACCAAACACAAATATATTTGTAAATATGTCCATCGGAACGAAAGTATAAATACATGTTTCATCAGAGTAAATTTCATTGATTCTTGGGTAACATTTCTGACTAAAATAATTCCAGAATTCTTAGAAACGTTGCTAATAATAACATGCCTTTCAATTGTAATACAATTGATTAATTGGTTGTTTTTGTTTCTTAGTTATCAAATATGGTCTATAGAACCTAAAAAATACATTGAAACTTATTAACAATTTACTAATCTAAGAAATCAAATGACAGGACCTAGCTATACTACTTGAGAATACGAGAATAAGAAGCTCAAGGGGCTGCCTAAATAGTGCCATTAAACCTTGGGCCTGTCATTTTGAAAGCATAAATTACATTTATTGTAATATATCACAATTTATATAATAATTTGATCACACTAATATGATATAGGCGGCATTTGCTTATATGCAGCCGTAATTAAAAAATATTTTTTATCACACATGCTAAACGATTTAATGAATGTATGAGAAAAAATATTACGTTTCTTTAGATTACAAATCTTATTTTAAAAATAGAACATCGTTGAAGATAAGAATTAGAAGAGACTGTTTAAACATTGTGTTTCATTATGTTGTTGTTCGTTGAATTATAATAATAATATGTTATTAATTATTTATTTTATCTGTGTAAGAGATATTACAATTTCAAATATAATATTTGATCAAACCTGAGGCGTCGAATCCATGTTCTTGAATAAATTAATAGAGAGCTGCGTTTTAAAATGTTTCATTTTTATTGAAAGTAACTAATATCACTCCTTTTTTAATATTTTATAAGACTTACATATCATACCTAACAATTATTACATAAAATAACCTGTTATTTATAATAACTGTTATTTGTTAAGAGGACAAGTCATCAAAATCGCATCAAAAAAAAAAAAATTTCTTTGCAATTCCGCAATGATTATCATATACAATAATGCAATGTCACCAACCGATGAATACTCAGAAAGTTTATAGAAAAAAATGATGGATAAGTTTATTATTCTGGATAGGAACTATTATCACATACGATCTGTATGACTACTGTAATAATGAAAAGCTTTCCAGTTACTGCCTATAATTTCTAAGCCTGAGCACATACCCATTTTCCTCACGTTTTCCCTTATTTCTTTGAATGTCATTCGTAATGATTTCTCTTTACCCGAATCATACCACGGCAAACCACGCGCCACTTGTAATGTTTGCCTACTCAACGCTAGTGTACACACATTTCAAGAGCTATTTGGGGAGAGAATACCCCTGAAAGCCTGTCTCACTTATGTGAAACATTTAGTATACCTACATAATATTTGATCAAACTTGTATGTAGGTCTCACTGTACACTGTATAAATTAATATAATGATTTCGATGTGAAATAGCATATTAAATCATGTCAGGAAATGATCAAAAATCTAGTGATTGGATATTGTAGCCCTAACAACGAATCTCGCAGGTTTGTTTTCAGCTAAGATAGACATCTGTGTGCCTGAATATACTTCATTTGTGTGTTTTGTATGTGTTATAAGTACCTGTTCATAAAAAGTATATTAGTCAGTTATAGATTCTACCGTTTTGCCTGAAAATAATAATATGGTCAGGGCTGGTCGTAGGTGATTAGCGACACCACACTTACGTCGTGTTCTACAGAGTCGATCAGCGTTTTCGTCTCTGGCGTGTCTTCGTCGGTTAGAGGAGACGAATGAATAACGCAGAAACCGACGAAGAATTCTCGTCTTTAATTTGTCTTTATTGTTTATTCAGAGAGGAGTTGTTAAAGCTATGAGCTTCGAGATTGAAGTGCTAATGGGAACTTTATGGAGAAATAATAATATCCTTATTAACAAAATATTCACTGCTTGTCAACCTTTATTGAGAGCAATAGTTATGGAAACAGTTTATTCAAGAACCGCACGTTTTAAATCGTTCTAGAACATTGTTTTGCGAAATTGATAATTATGATAATCCCGCATAGGCTACGGAAAATATGTCACGGATACTACGCGCCGCTACCATGGTATTACAGATTGATAATATCAGTATAGTTTGCGTCAGTAGCAAGTAAACCAAAATTAATACTTCTTTACACATATTCATTTATATTTATATTTTATTATATAGTAAATTTATTTTTTATAATATAGTCTTTCTAACATTTTTTTTACTTCTTTGGATTGTAGATATTGAAAAACAGTAATCCGTATAAAGACAGTTAATTTTTCTAGATCAAATTAACTAAAGATACCAAAATCCTTTCATAATATTTTTTAATGATAGCCACTTATATATACCCAATTAGGTGGACGTTACTATAATTTCGTGTCAGTTTAACAGTTTTTAATAATTTTCGGTTTTATTAATATGCACGTATTTGTAATCATTACTTGGTCTGCGGTGAAGGAAAATGTGGTAAGGAAGCCCGCACGTTCATGATATTATATTTAGAAAGACGTGTGACCTAACCTGAGAAAAATCTAGTTTTCTGTCTGGGTTGTGGATGTTTATGCAAAAATTAGCATTTTCGCCAAATTCTTAGACTTAGGTAGCGAACCCCAGCAATCCTAATGGATTAGGAAACGCGATGACGGAAGGAAGAAGAACTAAGCCGTCACTTTAATATTTTTTCTTACAATCACTCGTGTTATTGTTTGTATAATACAAAATGTTGCCTTTCAATGTGATGTACTCGAAATTATCGACAAGGTTATTACATGCAGTAAATAATATTCTTCTAACCGACACTCCTGATCAAAAAATAAATAACAGGTTATTACTTGCTATATCGCCCTTTTATCACGCTTGTATGTATGTGGTCACACCGACCCGCGTCTGTGAGTGACAGGTTTACGTATGAGGAAATCTTTAGTAGGGTATTTGTTTTAGAAATATTTTCTATTGAAAATGCTTTTATTATATGTTCAGAGGGTAAAAATGGGGACAATTAAAGTTTTTATGATATATAATTACTGGGATGCAAGCATTTAGATCAGCATCTTTAATCAAAGCGTACCTTAGCTGTAGGTGGTGGTAGTGGTAGCTCTAATAAATAAATAAAATGCTCTTCCGAAAGAGCTACATAAAAGGTACATAAAAGCTATCCACTTGGGAAGTGCCTTCCAAACACAAAACACTGCTGGGTTATTCATATTTATACGTCAATACAAAACATGTCATGTATCATATTCAGACAGACATAGATCATAGAAATGACGTGTGACTACGATTAAATAAAAAACGATCTTTACGTATACTCGTATATCTATCCACGCAGGTTCCTTGCGGATATTCACATAGCTTGTTAAAGTCATAACCCTCTTTTTGGCTTTACAGTAGTCGATAAAATATACCCTACTAAAGATTTTCCAATAAACTTGTCATTCACAGGCGAGGTCGATATGACCACACAGCTATAAACGTGATAAATTGATCAATTTACATATAATCAGTTATTTTATCTTCAGACTAGATTTAGACTCTAAAATAGAAGTCCTGATAGGTCCAGAAGTAGTCTGTCTCACCATAACCGGTTCCCTAATTGAGCAAAACCGCTAGAATAAACTGCACTTGAAGAATTTAAATTAAAATCGACATTTTTATTTGAGTAGGCATCACCTAAATTTATAATTACTTGTTAAACTCAACGAAAATGATGGATGTACAAATACATGATCACATAATTATGTCAGATGATGTACGAGCGGAACCGGCGTTTTATTTTACATGAAAAAGTTACTCAGACCTGTGCAAACAAAACAAATTTATTTCATGTTTTAACCAATTTATATGCTGAATATGTGCTGAAAATAAATTACGTTTGACAAACACATACATATTGTGAAGTTAAAATGTACTGATAGACATGCCTAAGACGAGCATGCTCTGTAGCTGCATATTTTTGCATAAGAAAAGAGTACTACTTATAAGTAACAATGGCATGTTACTTATATTTTCCTAGCGATTGAGCGCATAAGTCATCAGTTCTTCTCGTATGCTCCTTTTTTAATCCATGTGTTACTTTTTAGGGTTCCGTACCCAAAGGGTAAAACGGAACCCTATTACTGAGGCTCTGCTGTCCGTCCGTCCGTCCGTCTGTCACCAGGCTGTATCTCATGAATCGTGATAGTTAGACAGTTAAAATTTTCACAGATGATGTATTTCTGTTGCCGCTATAACAACAAATACTAAAAAATAGAATAAAATAAATATTTAAGGGGGCTCCCATACAACAAACGTGTTTTTTTGTGCTCATTTTTGCTCGATATTGATAACGGCAACAGGTAGACACTTGAAATATTCACAGAATATTTAGTTATATATTCACTATAAGAATAAATAATAAAATTAAAATAAAACAAATATTTAAGGGGGGCAACACACGTAAAAAACACGTTTGTTGTATGGGAACAACAAACGTGTTTTTTTGCCGTTTTTATAGATAATGGTACGGAACCCTACGTGCGCGAGTCCGACTCGCACTTAGCCGATTTTTTTATATAACGTCGGGAGGCACACAAGCATACGGTCTACCTGATGTAAAGCAGTTACCGTAGCCTATTAATGCTTATAATATATTAAGTATCACTCGCACGATGCCGCCCCTGCTTTTTGCTTACACAGCAACTCCTTAGGAGTTTACTGGTGACCTCACTCACACACAGGAACACAACAAACCTCTAGGGAGTTGCTATTTGGCTACGGTTTTCTGTGAGGTGGAGGAGTACCTCCATCCACTGGGAAGTATCCCCAGACGGGTTGCTTTGATGCGCCCTACCTCACTTAAAACATCCAGAGCAAGACAAACAGCCATGTTCATGCTAACAAATGTTTGTCTTGTGTGGGAGTCGAACCCACGAGCATTAGTGTCGCGTCATCTACGACTGAGCCCCCGAGCTCGTCAAACTCGTTACTATGTGAATTGTGAAAGCGACCTTCCGTAGGAAAGTTACAAATATTATAATTTCTCGTCTCCCAATGAGATATTATGACGCGAACAACTGATGACACCAGCATGGCTATAGCTAGATGACGTTCTCCGAGTACGCCCCTTTCCACCCGTGCCTCAAGTGGCATGCACGAAAATCGAACGACGCTCGGTTTTTGATCATACTCGAAATGAGCACGCTTATTTCCAGCAAAGTACGTACATACATGCTTCTAAGTAGCAATTGCTTATTAATCGCATGCTTTTGTGCTGATAATGAACATGTCTATCTGTATCTTATAACTTATTCTCTTACCGAGAGAGAGAGAAAAGTGTAAATCGTTGTAAAAAGTATACTGAATTGACCCCAAATGTGAATTAAGTTAAATGGTAGATAAAATAAGGCATCAAAAACACGACTACAATTTATTGAAGTATTATTATTTAAATGTGGTGCAGTCCACGTGGGTCGCAGAACCGACAGCCATCTCAGCAAGAGTCTGGAATGGCGACATAGTTGAAAAGGCAGCATAGTATTGTCTCTATCGGATATACCGGATATCTGGAGCCAGTGGATACAAGCGGCAAGAGCGATCATTGTGGAAGTCTAAGTGGAAGGAGAGACATGATGGGGATTATTTTCTAAACAGCAGATTGACGAACAAAGCTTAGGCGATGGAGAGGAGATATTTAACTAGGAAAACTACGTACTCCTTAGAACATACTGCCGCTACACAAACTTGGAAGAGCACTAAGCTCCAAAAAGATATTTGTTAGTAGCATTTGTGGCAACGAGGGAGTGAGTTGAAAGTGTCTACAGCTATTAATCATTAGTTAGATCGTGTAATTTATCGACGCAATAAAAACATATCAAAATTCCCATTTTTATGTAATACTAGCTTTTGCCCGCGACTTCGTCCGCGTAGACTACAGAATAAATCACCCTATGCACCATATCTTCTGTTTTTTTAACGAAATTAAATGATACGTGGCTTAGATTTTAAGATGGACCCCCAAACTACCAAAATTGTGAAAATTGTATCGAAATCCATTCAGTGGTTTTTGTGTTATGCCATAACATACAGATTGAAAGACACCAAAATTCTAAAACCATTGTAAAGGGGTAAGGCTATTTTTTGAGCTTATACCAAACTTATAGTACCTCTTTATAAACTACATTAGCGGTTCTGCCCTCAGGTGCTAAGATGACCAGACTGCTAGGAGAGCTCACTCTCGAGCAAGCCACGTAAAACTGACCGTGCGAGAAGGACTACGCTTTACACATTTTTTTTTTCAAATTAATTTTCAAAGTATTCTTATGATAGGCAACTTCAAAGCGAAAATATAAATCCATTTTATTACCGTTCCCTTGGGAATTTCGAAAAATCCCGTCTTATTCCTTGCCTACTTCATAATGGAGAAATAATTTTATACACTTATTATACTTAACAATAGCTACGAAAGAAAATCAAACAATATAACTTTTAAGCAAGGATTTTCATCATATTCCGAGGGATTTTCAAAAAACCCTAAAAATGGTTTTTAGTTATCGTAATAACCTACTTTTAAGCTGAATTTCAAGTCTCTAATAAATAAAGTTACGGAAATAGGGCAACTTTAAAGCGAAAATATAAGTAAATCTTTTTTTATTCCCGTTCCTGTGGGAATTTCGAAATATCCTGAAAATTGTTTTTTGTTTTCATAATCACCTACTTATATGCCAAATTTTAAGTTTCTAATACATATGGTTACGGAGATAGGGTAAATTTAAAGCGACAAAATATAAATAAATCCTTTTTATTCCTGTTCCCGAGGGAATTTCGAAAAATCCTAAAAACGGTTTTTAGTGATTGCAATCACATATTTATATGCCAAATTTCAAGTCTCTAATAAATATAATAACGGAGATAGGGCAACTTTTATAGCGAAAATATAAATCCTTATTATTCCCGTTCCCGTGGGAATTTCGAAAAATCCCGTCTTATTCCTTGCCTACGTTATAAAGACAATATCTGTGCAAAATTTCAGCTTCCTAGGTCCAAGGGTTTGGGCTGGGCATTGATGAGTCAGTCAGGACTTTGAACTTTATATATTAAGATTAAAAAGATCCCACTCGATCCATTTGTTATGCAGGGACCAATATTTATACTCACTAACTCGCGCTCAAAATCAATTTACCCACTGACAATAGATTCAATTTTCTTAGCGAGCGACTTGGATGGTTTATCCTTGCGTCCAAGGATAGTTTGTTATTCCTTGGGGATAATAAAAACTTCGGCTTTCGATTAATAATACAGTAGAGATGTTTAAGGCGATTATGACAACCAAATTGGGACCACCATGTAAATAAATTGTTATAATTCAAAAGGTAATTTATCAATTATATGTGCTTGGATTTGTCTATTACTATAATATATAATAATATATATTATATAAACTATTTTCATTCTAAGATTTGCAGAAAGGTAAGTTTTTTTTTGTCGCATACCCAATACGTATAAATTTGTTAGCATAGTAGATAGCTGCATATTCTCAAAGCTAAATCGTGAAAGCAAGGCAATGCTTTAATATCTTGATAATTATACCTTAATTTTCTGCCTCGTATATTAGTAAACGTAACGGGTCTTAAACTGGTTTGGATTAAAAAACCAGATGTAAATATAGTACTAATATTTACTAGCAATTTCGACGATACATTTACATTACATACATTTTTTCAGGATTTTATCTTTTTCAACTACAAATCACGTAACGTCGCATGTCAGCCGATAATAAAATAAATTATATTCAACTACTTCTAAACACAATTTAATTACAGATCTTTGTACTCGCATATATTTTTTTTCATTGTAATGGAACCATTAAGTTTGTGTTTCATATAACCTATTCCACAAAATTACATGTCTTTTTAGGGTTCCGTACCCAAAGGGTAAAACGGAACCCTATTACTGAGGTTCCGTTGTCCGTCCGTCCGTCCATTAGTCTGTCACCAGGCTGTATCGCATGAACCGTGATAGTTAGACAGTTGAAATTTTCACAGATGATGTATTTCTGTTGCCGTTATAACAACAAATACTAAAAAATAGAATAAAATAAATATTTAACGGGGCTCCCATACAACAAACGTGATTTTTTCGCCGTTTTTATAGATAATGGTACGGAACCCTTCGTGCGCGAGTCCGACTCGCACTTGGCCGATTTTTTTGTATGCTTAGCACTTGAACGCTACTGGAATTCATTTTTAGCAATAGTAACCATGGGCGTCATATCAAACAATTTCTCTAAACACAGTCCATTACAGGGCAGACCCATATTAAATTGTACGCTGGGGCAAAGAGGTATTGGCGCCTACGAATGAGTATTTGTATCGATCGTAACGAGCAGTTTATCAACAGATGTTGTCAGTTCTCTCGCGTACGTTAAAAATGTTTCAATATTTGTTGGCACAAATCTATTTTATTAATAAAATATTTTCTTAGTGACCTTTCAATATTAATATTAATTAATATAATAATTACTTTTTTTTTGTAAATACATACTTAAAACATCCCAAGACAAACAGGCATGCACACAAATGTTTGACTTGTTTGTCACAGTAGTCATTGCAAACAACTCGTCCAACAGTCTCGACAGTAAATAAGTTTGAGTTTGTGAAGATCAACAACATCTTGTAGCATGTTATTCTTACGATTAACGTCTACAACGCCTGATAATGCCTCGTGGAGAGGCGAAACACGTGTCGCAGCGAAGACCAGGCCAGTCGTGGCAGCGACGGTGGTGGTGGGGGCATGCGGATTCTGTTCCAGATGGCGGACGACCGCAGCAGCCGAGGCAGAGACTACCGGAGCAGCCATGGCAGCGTCGGCATGTAGCGCGTAATAACAGTAGTGGGTGGGTGCCGGCCGGCGCTAGGCCGCATGAACTAATTGGTGGCGGAAGCACACAAAGCAGGTTAGATCAAATTGCATGTAAATTTGACTTTCGCAAAATAACGCCTGAATCTATTAACTATTTAATGGAAGTGATTATACCCATATTATAATTGTGATACGTATTCACGTAGTTTATATCGGTATATTTATTATTAATTAGTAGGTACCTTGTAATTGTGAGTGGGTATCCGTCTATAATGATTTGCGTCGAAACCGTATAGGGTAAAATCGGGTCAAAATAGTTTAAAAAGCAAAACGGTGTTATATTTTTTTCACTACTTATAACATGTTGTATTTAAAATCTGTATGTGTAGCCTACCTACCATCGTCCAGCAGTTGAGAATAAATTTCCATCTTGCTTATACATGTTTTTCATTGTGCTCCCTAAATTCAGCTATTTACACTACTAAATATCCAAAAATGCCACTAAACTTTCAAACTTAACTAGACGGAACAGAGTTCAAGAAATAATATTTAAATAGGTAGGCATGATACTCGTAACAAGCAATCTGCTATTTTTTCTATAATTTGACAGATTGTTGTGAAATAATGTGAAAGGAAGAAGAAAATTAATTGGGCAGCGACCGTTACCTTACATTTAACACATCTTTGAGCAACTATCAACTACGAATACATACAACCTATGTTTACAACACACGGGATAACTATATTGCTGTCAATAAATTCAATATGGCAGTTACAAAGCATTAAATTGTGATAACCAAACAAACATTATTGCTAATTTACATTATTTAACCTAATTCATTTTTATAAACGGTGTTAGTGGAGAGAAAAAATACTATTTTAAGCAGTTTTTAGATTTTGTCAGTATTTTTTCTTGAAAAAGTGCTATTTTTAAGTTACGTTAGTCTATTAGATATGCGAATTATGTGTACATTCTAGAAGTTATAAAATTATGTTACTAAAAAGTAAATTCAACTATATTACTCTAGCCGACACAATTCAACCCAATCATGTCACCTCTGGATAATATCAGTACTATAAAAGGCAATAGGCAGTTCCTAACTTCATGTTAGGAAATAGAAGTATTCCTATCTTCATGTTCGAGCGCAATGTAGATACGAAACGTGTGAGGTTCTATGGTTTCCTTCTACCGTAAAATTTCTCAACCATAATAGATTTGTATATTTCTGGATCATAAACGCGTATCTATTTTCGCGATCGAATGTTAGGAAACATGTAGGTGATTGTAGGACAATTGAGTCGGCTATTCACTACTATTATTAGATTAATAACGTGTATAACCAGTACCGCACTAGGAACAGCAGTGATAGCCCATTGTATAAGGAACCGACCAACTGATCCCCGGTTCAGATTCTGACGTGTATCACTAAATTCGTGTTTTCGAATTTATGTACATATTTGTACACTTGCTCGGCGATGATAGAAAACATAGTGAAACAAGCAACCCCTGCATGCATGAAATTATATTTCGAAAGATGTGTGTCCTAACCTAAGTAAGGTCTGGTTAAACCTCTCGGTTGTAGCACTGGCGGCACGCCCGATGCCAAAATTAGTATTTTCGCCAAATTCTTAAACTTTGGTAGCGACATCTGCCAATCCTAATGGATAAAGAAACGGGATAATGCTTAGAAGAAGAAAATAATACCAGTAGGTATCCCAGTAAGTCTGAGATTTATATGTAAGCATACTTAATGTTTATCTGTGTACCAAAGTATGAAAATAGATTACGGCCCCGTTTTTACTTTCTATTTCTTTTCGTGACCGAATTTAGCGATGCGTTTGTGACCGCATTCGATCACATCGATATTTGTCACACGCCTTATTATGAAAACACTATTACATAGTATACTCAACTTTATGACAGATCCAATATCGCCTTGCGTATAAAATAACTGATTACCTATTTCGGAACATTTTTGCTATTGACGTCTACACACACTAGAACGCAGTATGCTAGATGACATCATATCAAATCCAAAATGGTTGCTTATACAATATGGATGATAATATTGAAGCCAGCTGATTTAACGATTGCGCTGGTAATGAAGTCACATTTACTAGATCTTTAACAGAATGCTGTCTTTAAAAATGTATTCTAAATTATATTTCTACTTCTGCTTCAAAATTTCGAACAGAGGCGGTAAAAATAACACCTCATCGGCGCTTCTCTTTCAGTTGTTAAATATGAAATAATGTCTTAAAAACTAGGTGAGTGCCTTAATAGAATTGTGTAACTTGGAGCAAGTAAGTTAATAAACTTAAGTAACTCGATATTGAGCAGAAGGTTCGCGCGCGGGACGTGTTTTTTATATTTATGTAAGTACGTACATAAATTTAAGAAACGTTTTTTACGCGTTTAAATATTTCGCGCGTGCCACTTGGAAACCTTGCGCCTCTAGGCACGTACCTAATTTGCCTAAAGGGTAATCCGATACTGGTCCTAAATGCATAGATAACAGCGTTATTAATCTAGATCATCGTTTCTCAATCTTTCTGGTGCCTCGTCTGCGTAGGTAAGGTGAAATTTGGCTTATTGGCAAGTGTGAAAAGGCAGGTACGAAACATGTTTTTTTTTAACTCTCTATAGCTTTACATCAAGTTCTTTGCGTGGTAGGCAGAAAGAACCGAGTGCCAAGGGACTAAGTCCTTACACATCTCATTCGCTTCATTAATATTCATGGCTCTTCTCATGCATCTTGCCTCTTGGCCTTTTTCGGCTCCTACGTAGTATATCGTTGCTCTATATATTCTATTTTGATGCTTTCTTTGCCATACCCGACTCTTGTTTTCATAACTTAGCAGGCGTTGTGTAGTTAGTTGCAACGCTCCATTCACACTATCCCCATCATTCACTCCTACTCCCACATCAGCAGTATACCTTTCCTTCCACTTCTTTTTCATTATTTTAATTATATCATTCTTTTACTAAAAAAATAATTACAGGATTTATTTAAGCAGAAAATTTTCTCATAGCTAATTACATTAAAATTCATCTACTGTCATAAAAATAGCTTCAATGGTTCGGGAGAAAAAGGAGCGCAAACTTTTGTTTACACTCCGATGGACATACACTCACACACGCAGTCAACATTACAAAAATATTATAAGATGACTCAGGAGGCATTGAAACGTAAATATATCAACGAAATTTTAACTAAAAATTTTTGTTTACAATAACTTCCTCTACAATGGAAGGCGACTATAAGTCAATAAGTGTCTTGTACTTTGTGTACCTAATATATAAATTGTTGACACAGTGTTACATTATTAGACATGGGAAAAAATATTTTATTACATTATATTTAAAATTTATTAAAATAAATAAAGTTTAAATTAAAATATTTTATTTCGGGGATAATTGGTGACCTCCATAAGACGCGGCCCCACGTTGAGAAACGATGCTCGAAATCAAAATGAAATAGAAAAATTACTCTCAACTGTCATTTATAATATAATAAATGAGAAATTATGTGCATCAATTATAGTCTATTACAATTCATAGTATTAGAACCGATTCTCTTCGTCCGACCAGACAAAACACTACATTATATATATTAATTTATGTACATCTATTTGAATATTTAATCATTACACAGTATAATAGCGTATTGTTTCAACTAAGCCAAGTTAGTACTAGTATTGCATATTTATACGTTACAATTTACAATGTATTCGGAGATACTTAAAACTAAAACAAAAAATAAATCGAAGTTGACTGAAATTACATACTATTTTAATACCATACATAATTTACAGTGCAAAATACACTGGCTTGCAAAAAAAACTGGCACTAATGATTTCCTCCATAAATTTTCACACTAGTATTGATTTTACATATATTTATTATTCTTACAAGCAGCTGACAAATTAGATAATATTATATTTTATAAGGGTTATCGATACTATCATCATGAAATTCGATTACTTAGGTTTATACAGTTAATAACTTAATAGCCAAGAACGCTTAGATTTTTTACTCATTCATAAAATTATATTTTTTTGATTATTATTTCAATATTCTAAAATTTGCAAATGTGTCAAAGGCAAGTAAGTAACGATATTATGTGACTGTATAAATTAATAGTAAAATTAAATCCTTCAGCAACTTCTCTGTTAGTATAGGTCCGTATTTTTTTTAATAGCGTTTATGTATTTTTTTATTGGTAAAGACATTTTGATGAACGTAATTATTTTACGTTTATTTATTTAGGTGTGTAAAAAAAAAGAATGCAGGTTTGAAAATTTTAGATGTGTTTTTGTGGTTCATAAAATATATATTATAATAAAATTATATGACAAACACCATGAAGCATCCAGTACAACACTGTAACGTTTTGTTATTCTCAATCACAATACTTACAGTTTCAAAGTTACAAACTTTACCATTTTATGATACAGTCTCTATAATAGAATCCCTAATGAGAAGCTTCTTTAATCATTAAAAAGGTCATATCATACAGAAAGCGTGCACGTACTGCACATGACATTTCATTACATTACTTTGTGAATTTTTATTAACCAGCGCACAAACACAATCGTTATGGCACACTTCAGATAGTTTAAAATTCCATTTGACAGTAAGAGGCGTATGTGCCCAATATTTACTTTTGGATTTTAATGTAATGTGGAACATAAAAACAATATAAATACAAATAAAACACCGAGTAGAAAACTTGATCGTAATGACACAACCAAGTTAGCGGCTTTAACAGTGTGTAACATTATATGTATTTGTTCTGAAATTTTAATGATGTAATAAATATTGCTATGGCGTTGTACTCATGTTCATTGTTACATTTTGAAGCATTATTGCATATTTAATTTTTTTTATTAAATATATAAGAAAAACATATTTTTTATATTTAAATTAAAATTGTAATAATAAAAATTGAGATGTAAACATTCAGTTTGATTGACAATAATCATTGTGTATCAAAGATTTGGGTTAACTTGTTTCAAAACTTTTTTAACTTAGTTCTATTGGCATTACACCATGATATAATCAATTCTCAGGTTAATGTCTGTTTCAGAATTAAATTTATGTTTGTAATGCTATGATTTTAACAGAAATGTATATGACAGTTTATAAGAAAAGTCATCATCATTATTTTAACCTGTATTTAACCTGCGTATCGTATTCATACTACTGGACATATGCCTCCCCACTAGAGAACTAGTCGCCTCGATACTGAGCCATCTGCATCCATCGACTTCCTACAAACTACTTTTGAGGTCGTCATTTCTGGGGTCATCTAGGGCCGATTCACATTGCACGTATCAGAACGGGGACGCCATTTGAGAACCTTTTTTCCTCAGCGATTGTCAAATTTACCAGCAAAGTGGCCAGCTCACTGCTACTTCAGCTTGCTTATCCTTTGGGCTATGTCGGTTATCTTAGTTTTACTGCAGATTCTCATTTCTGATTCTATCATGCAGAGAAATCTAGACAATATCTCTTTCCATTGACGGTAATAAAAGTATGAAGTGTGAAATAAGCTTAAACACAAGAGGTGCACGCATTGCGTGTATTATGACCTTTAACGATATCTACAATTGATCTTAATATTAACCACATCAAATCCCTTGTTTCTAGAAGATTAATTACAAAACAAAGCCAGTCTCAACCTTATTATATCGTTGCTACAGCGACATTTCAGTCGCAATTGCGATTAATCGCATGTCGTTATTTACTACACAAACTGAGCGGTGCCGGTGTCTTTCCAACATGTGAAGCAGCATGGCAGAGCACACATCAGCGTATTTTTGAAGGCATCTCTGAAGTCGCGGTTGAAGTATGCGTATATTAATGGATTTAATGCTGAATTGAAGTATCCTATCCAGAACAGAACTCCGACCACTACTGTTGGTGTTTCGCAGGGTTCGCCACATACGTTCGTTGTTACGTACCTGTAGAAAAGAGATTCTCGACTTAATTCAAGAGAAATGAAATTAAAGAACTACTTTTTACCTTGGACCAGACCCTTAACTATGGAGTCTAATTACTGACTACAGCTGTTGAATTGAAGATGACGATCAGCGTCATTTTTCGAGGCTCTGTCAGTCATTGAAGAGATGAAACCCCGAATTATATTTACTGGGTATGCTGGTTTTCCGGTGCTTCTACCTCTGTAGTCAATTCTTATTCGTTTTCTTAAATAAAAATAGGTTTCATTCATCCTAAATTTGAATTTTAAATGATCCATTCAAAAATGTATAGCTTAGTCCAGAATTTAGTCAATGAAAAAAATTATATAGCAAATAAGTATGCAAGCACTGATAATTCTACTCAAGAAATATGTTTTTAAATAAATGATAAGCAACGTTGTTGAATTCATCGCCGGTAAAGATAAATCAACATTCCGAATAGGCGTTGACTTCAATAAAACCGGTTCAATCACGTTTTCAAGTATTAATTTCATAGTTGTTTATTTTACTGTTAAATCTTTATCAACATATGTGAAATGATCAAAGGAATCATCAAAAAGTTATCATAACCTGAACAAAGGAATAAAGATTGTCAGCTTTTGATGGTTTTTTAAATGATATTTTCAGTAAAAAATCGTTACAAAACACAGTTTGAATTATATATAGAAATCGGTTATGCGCTAAAATGAGATTTTGGTATCATGATATAACAAAATAGAGAATGCATTCACCAGAAATGTAAAAAAAAATCTAGTGTTTAAATGGGGCGGTCTTTAATACTATACAGAGCAATTTTTGTCTGAGTTACATACTTAAGTTGACCGACATATTTATTTAAACAATGAAACTAAACTCGGCAAAAACACCTTCGCAAATAAAGCACTATTTTATAACAGATTTGATTTGTTATTTATTTAACATGGCCCTACCCTAAAAGATTAAATATACGATATCGTTAGTATTGTCTTAGGTTTTCGCGATTGTTACACATTGAATTAAACAATTTTTAACGGAAGTATCGCGTATTTTATTTATTTTGTTGAACCTGACGTTTCGAACGCTTTGCAGCGTCTTCCTGTCTTCCTGCGACCACGGACGCTGCAAAGCGTTCGAAACGTCAGGTTCAACAAAATAAATAAAATACGCGATACTTCCGTTAAAAATAGTTTAATTCAATATGATATCGTTTTTTTTAAAGAAAGGTCTTTTGAAGATTCTGATTCTGAGATTAGCACGAATGAACATAATGCGGCGGGAATGTTAATTTGTAATATGTAGTGAAAAATACCCGACGTATATACAATTTTCATCGTAATTCCGTTGCAAATGTTTAGACTAGCAAAATTTTAATATATAAGATATACAAAGGTTAAGTAAGCGTGAAATATGACTTTAATATAGTCGTAAGTTCACCATAATTCACATTAGACCATCGCTTATCTTCACAACAAATGCAGCTCCAAAACAACATGAAAGCTAAAAATTCAGATGTAAACAAAATAGAATTTTCGTATTTAAAACTGTTGAAGACCTTTAAAACTGACTGCACTGAAGTCGTAACCGTAGCAAATTTACTAATACGTAAAAAGAGTCATCAAAATTGGTTCATCGTTAGTTTAAATTAGTCAAATTTAGAACCTCCTCTTTTTTGAAGTCAATTAAAAAGAAATAGTTTCACTTTGTGTGATTCTGATTTATGAGTCGATCAAGGACTTCGTCTCCGGTCGGAGTGTAAACCGAAGAAGGCCCAGGACTCTCAGCTCTGGTTTGCCTTTATTGGTCCTCCAGAGAGGAATGGATAGAGCAATTTGCTCCAGGGGTGGAAGTGTTACAGGACATATTGCTGCGTGTAACTTCGAACAAAGCGCGGTGTACCTCACGTCCCCTTGAGTAACTGACACAGATGTTGCCGGAAGTACCGATTAGATATAATAGTTATGGCACATAGGTACCGACTATATGAATGCTATATGCATACGCAGCAGTCGCGGTAGAGACTTCCGGATCAGCTAGGGCAGCAACGGCATCCTATTAAATCCTGCTAGCACTGGTTCGTATGAGCTAACTGGTCTCGGAAGCATATAAAGTACATAATAATATTTTCAGATCCATTTCGATTAACGAATAGTATTTTTTTTAATACGAATGCATTTTTTTTGGTGAATGACTGTCACTGAGTTTTAAGAGAAATTATATTGTAATTGTAAGTTTGAATCTGTACACCGCCCATCTTATAATTAAACTTTTTACTTTAATAATTTTAACGAGTCAGAAAGAGACAGGTACCTAACAAGTGTTGCGTATCTCATAAATCCGAAAGAGATAGAATGATCTATTAAAACTTGCTTAATAAAATGGACACAGTATAATAATTAATAAATATTATATATATTTAACACCTGGTTTCGTAAAATTACTAGTAATTTATCGACGTTAGTTTCGAAACTCAGTTTCAAAGTGCGAACACTAAGTCTGTAAAATTTTATATTTCTGTATATACATGTATATAAAACACTTTAGAGGTTTCATCAACTTACCAAAGAAAAAATGGTAGCCAACATAATAAAAATGCGCCGACTATGATGCCCAATGTGCGCGCTGCTTTATGTTCAGCTCGCCATGACTTCCCTGCAGCACGGAGTGTTGCACCTGTAACCAGAGAGTAGTGTTTAGAGAACTATTAAACATAAAGGCTCATTTACACGGGTCTGCAGTTTTCTCACATGACCGATATAATAAAATGATAGACATGTCTGTTTGTTTCAACATATCTGTTTATCTTATTGGTACTCTCTCATAGGTTTTCTTGGTATGGATGTTTTTAACAGACGTAGAGCGCATCAAAGCATCCCAACTAGGAAAGTAGCTTCACCTCAAAATCGTAGACAAATAACAACTCGCGATTGCGAACGAGGATTGCGGTGTTTCTGCAAGTGAGTAAGGTACCAGTAAGTCTCAAAGAAGTTGCAGCGTTGGCTGGAGAAGCTGGCATCGCGCGAGCGATACCTAGTTATTGCAAGCATTCAGAGACTATTCCATCCATTTTATATCAGGTGTGCCGTATGAATTATATCTAGTGTGAAATGTTCTTCTTCTGTGGTTGCGGCACACAGTAAGTCGTCAACGAATACGTAGACGGAATATGGAGTCCATAAATCTTTGAAGAGACTGGCCCGCATTCCGGAGCCCGGAACACATCATTATGAACTGGAACAAGCCCAATGATGCAATAATTGCCGTTTTACGTATGTCCTTTTCGGCGATAGGTATACAGAAATATGGCTTGTTGATCTCGATTTTGCTGAATACTTAGTTCTTCGGCGACGTAGGTGAAATCGTGCAGTCTCGGTAGCGAGTATTTGTCGCTACCGAGACTGCTCGATTTCACGCTTCGCTTCTCCGCAAGGGGATCTGACATCGGCCGATTCGGGCTATATACCGAGTGAAAATACAAGGCAAAATACTCTGCACCCTCGTTCTCACTCTAAACCTGTCCGTCTTTAGTAATTTGAGTTTTATTAGGTTTGGATCTTTTGGATTTAATAAAGTTCTAAAAGGATTTAGGGTCCTCGTTGAAATTTTGTTGTAATCAACTTCGGTACAATTCGTATAAAGAGTCTATTTTACGTTTTACCAGTGATCGGTATTTAGTAAATAAGAGGTAATCACTTGGTAAACCCGATTTTTTATATAATTTAAGATACCTTCCACTTTGGCTTAATATCCTGACGAGAAGCACTCTAGAGAGAAGATCTACGTTTAGCAGTGGACAAATACAGGCTGAAATGATGATGATACCAATCAGGATAAACAAATCTAGATTATTTCAGATGAATCATCTAAAAAAATCTAGATTTGTTACCCTCCTCGGAACCGAACTACTACGTACTAATCTCTGTAACCAATTCGTTAGGTTCCTCGACTTTATACCATAAATTCCAATCAGCTATCGCGAAACTCTTGTATAATTGTATAAAATTAGCTTTTTTTATATTAGAGGGGGGCAAACGAGCATGTGGATCACCTGATGGTAAGTGGCCACCACCGCCAATAGACATCAGTAACACCGAAAGGTCACTGATTCATTGCCAGCCTTTTTAGGGAAACATAAGCTCTTTTCTTGAGAACCCATAACGTAATTTTTTCGGAAACACCGCTGAGGGTAATTTATTCCACAATTTCACCATACGTGGTAGAAAATGTCTCAAAAAGCCTACTGTAGTGGATTGCCTCTCATCAAGATAGTGATGGTGAAATTTAAGTTGGTAGCGAGTGGTACGATAGGAGAACCTAGCGGCTGGTGTTAAGTTGAACAGCTTCTACGAACACTACCCTTGATACAATTTGTACAGTACATACAGAGAAGCAACGTCCCTCGTGTACAAAGCGAGTCCAGCCTAAATTAGAAATCATTAAACATAAAATTTCTAATATCTCTCTTATGAACAAACAGACTGACGTAAGCAACTCCCCTCTGTTAAATATCTTTTCGCTTACCCCTTCCACCCCCTCCACCTTCTCCATATAAAGGATAGCACTACGATGGAATTGTCATACGTAGCATGTTATTCTAATGGCTAATATTTACAGCGTCTGAGGATGCCTCGTGGAGAGGCAAAACACGTATCGCAGAGACGACCGGAGCAGTCAGGGCAGCAACGGTGCCGGGTGCATTGAGTTCACATTTCAGATGGCGAACACTCGCAGAGACGACTGCAGCAGCGAGGGAGAGACGACCAGAGCAGTCATGACAGCGCCGGCATGCATCTACTAACGGTATGAACGGAATGAACTAATTGGTAGCTGAAGCACACAAAGTTGTTTAGATCAAATTGCCTACAAACAGTTTATGCACACCGATGTTTGTCCTCTCACACACACTCGAGCGTTGGTGTCAAAGTCACGTTATTCACCGTTGCGTCACCGAGCTCGTGAAATATTCAATATATTTTCTCTCTATTGACATATTAAACTGGAGAAGTAGCAGAAAATAGGTGAGAAAAGCGTCATCGTTACGAAATTAAAGAGTTACACTCTTGTCGGTGGAGATTTTTCCATTTTCCTCTCTCTTCTGTCAGGTTCTTTACCTCTTCATATGACATTAGTACATCAGGAGCCCCAGGAATCGGCGAGCGTGCATGAAAAGAGCTATGAATGTCACAGAAGCGAGTGAAGTATGCAAGGACCGCGTCTTATGGCGCTCGGTTCTCTCTGTCTTCTCCGCAAGGGACTTGGCGTGAAGATAACAGTACAATACATTACTACCACATATTCCTTACTTTTTACTACATGTAACTATGACTTGGTTTTCCCGAACCCCAGTCTTCTCAATTCCTTACCTTCAATTATATTTCTTGTGCAACCATGATGCCGATTCTAGTGTCCAATCATATTTCTTCTTCTGTTCTCAATTATTTTTAACGAGATTCTTTTTTCTACTACTCTATTCAGGACTTCTTTATTTGTAACCTTCTCTGCACAGCCTAATCCTCTCCATTCTTCGCCAACACCACATTTGAAAAGCTTCTAAAGTATTCATTTCTTTTTAGTAAGAATCAATGTGCAGTCCAGTCCAAATACTTAAACATACCGATTTTGCGATTTTGGCATTTAAAAGGTTTTTTAAAGGTCGAATGTCTTTTTAGCGTAATGAACATGACCCCCGGAGAAACTATATGACTGATATTACGTGGTAACTCAACTCACCGCTACAGGTCAGTGGTAAAGTAGACCGCGCAGGTCTTACTGACCCGTTTGCCGATCGACGTTTCTACGGTTATCGGCTTATCGGTTAAAATCGTCACCCAAAGATCAGTAGGCTCGATACGCTGAGTTATTTAGGCGCTAAAATACAATGTTTTGTGAGCGCGGGGTGCTTTAATGCGCAGTCATGTAGTTTACTAGTTTGTGCTTTAAGCCATAGCAAGCTGAGAGAAACATGTAGCATTAGAAAATTGGAAAGTATTGGTAAAAATAGTAGGAATTCTTAGCTTGACGAGCTCGGTGGTGCAGCGGTGTAACGCACTGTTACGGTACTTTTACACCAACGCTCGTGGATTCGATTCCCACACAGGACAAACATTTGTGTGCATGAACGTGTCTGTTTGTCTTGGCCTGATTGTTTTTAAGACAGGTAGGGTGCACCTCCATCTCACAGAAAACTGCAGCCAAATAACAACTCCCTAGAGGGTTGTTGTGTTCCTGCGTGTGAGTGAGGTCTCCAGTAAGCTCCTAAGGAATTGCTGTGTTAGCAGCAGAGGTGGCAACGCGCGTGTAATACTTTTAGTGTTGCTAGCGTTTATAGGCTACGATAACCGCTTTACGTCAGGTAGGCCATATGCTTGTATGTCTACCGACGTAGAATAAAAAAAGTAGAAAATTGGAAAGTAATGGTAGAAAATAGTAGAATTTCTTAGCTATTTTGTACAGCCAGAATATATAAGAAAAACATCATTCTGCCAGGAAGCATGTCGTGATAATGGTCATGGTAGCATAATACCAGATGCTAATTTCAAAAAAGTGTAAAAATCCTGCATAGAATAACGATGAAGTAGTCAGAGGACTGCAGGAATGACGTCGCTAGGTGAAGGGATGAAACTTGCATAATTAGACTCGGGCGCTGCATATTCCAACGGATATTACCTTTTATACCGTTTTTAGGGTTTCTTCTCAAAGGTATCACGTTCATTTGGGACGCTTTTTACCCAACTGTGAGGTCAAATAAAGTGTATATACCTACTCCGGCCATAAGTTTTCTTACAAATAAATATGCATTAATTTTTTATGCAGTAATGTAATCTTAATAAAACTTATTTGTCTTCCTGCGACCACGGACGCTGCAAAGCGTTCGAAACGTCAGTCAAAAAAATGTTTAATTCAATGTGTAACAATCGCGAAAACCTAAGACAATACAATTAATTTAAGAGTTGAAAAAAGAAAAGTATTTAGGGTCAGACTAGTTATAAGGAAGAAGCTTCTTCTTCTACTCAGTTCCAGTTCGGAAATGGTTCCCGTCTGCTACCAAATTTTACAGGAACACCGTTAATATATGAAATCTATATGTTTGTCTGTGTGTGCGTTTGTCTGTGCGTATTTTCTAATATTCGAATTTTAATTTCGGATTCGGAATCAGCATAAAAAAGTAGAATAGGAATGTTCAGGAACACCGTTCCTATCTCTTAAGGAATATGGTCAAAATGGCCGACAAATAAAAAAAAAATGAATTGTTATATAATTTACGAGCCAGGTGTTCCTCTGGCAATGCAAGCTTGCGCATTCTCAACTGGTTTTATATGACATCTAGAGGCATACAAGCCACCTGATGTAAAGTGATTACCATAGCCTATGAATGCTTATAATATATTATGTAACACTTTAGCAATGCCACTTCTACTGCTGACACAACAACTCCTTAGGAGCTTACCGTTGACTTCACTCACACACAGGAACACAACAACCCTCCAGGGAGTTGTTATTTGGCTGCGGTTGTTTGTGAGGTAGAGGAACTGACCCGGACGGGGTGCTTTGTTATGCCCAGACCGAGACAAACAGACATGTTCATGTACATAAATATTAGTGCTGTGTGGGAATCGAACCCACAAGCATTGGTGCCAAAGTAGCGTTACTAACCACTGGGCCACTGAGCTCGTCAATATGTATGTGTTTGATTATCGATCTAAAATTTGCTTCTATGTCAGGGGTGCCCTAAACACCGGATCAGATAACAACAATAAATATGGTATCATTGAATTTAGTCTGATTATGGATACCTTCACCATCATCATCATAATTTCAGCCCGTATTCATGCACTGCTGAACATAGGGTTCCCCTCTAGAGTGCAATTCATCTCGATTTAGACAAAACAAATAGACATTCATTGACACAAATGTTTTTCCGGTGTGGGACTCGAACCCACGAGCGTTGGTTTCAATATTTTGAAAAATTCATATTTTCAAAATTTTTGGCTGCAATTGGTTGACCAACCTGGCACGCCACGCCACGCCACGCTACTCACTGCAAATTGCCAGTGTTTTCAAGCCACCCGAAGGCCACTCGACTAAGCTTAACGACTGTCATCTATGGGATACAGCATATTAATGTATTCGTACCTTTAGAATAAGTATGTATCCTCCTTTATAGGAATACGTGAGTAAAATAACAGACGTAGTAAATTAAAATATAGCAAGTATACGGAAATTATAAGCACCACATCAGGTTGAGATGTCGAGATCAATGTCCCTTTGTTATAGTAATATTTCTGTGTTGTGTTAAATATATATATATATATATATAGACTGTTTATTATTATGTAAGTTAGTCAGTCCATAGACGACAGAATATACATACGTTCCTGAAAACACTGGTCTTATTCCAAACCCGCAACAATTGGTGACCCTCGACAACAGCCGGGACCGACGGCTTAATGTACCTTCTATAAAAGCAAGCACGGAGAAGCTGGAGAGGATAAACGCATTCACAGATAGTCTGCGATCAGAGCAGTAATAGATGGACAAAGACCGGTCTAGTGACCAACTGGTCCCCGATTCCAATCCTGGTTTGTACCACTAAATTCGTTTTGTCAAATTTATATACATGTTTGTAATTATCACTTGTCTGGCAGTGAAAGAAAACATCGTGAGGATACCTCCATGTCCAAGACATTTTATTTCGTATGATATTACCTAAGAATGATATGGTTTTCCCCATGGGTTGAGGTCTGACGACATTCGCTCTATATAAAAATCTGAATCTTCGCCAAATTTTTAAACTTAGGTAGCGAACCCCGCCAATCCTTATGGATTAGGAAACGCGATAACGCTAAGAAGAAATAAGTCTGCGGTCGACGTTGCTTTACCTTCATGTTCGATTAGGTTGACACACGCAGCGATGTCATCGAGTTCCTCAAGTTATACTAACTTGTTCGTACGCAATGTATCTAATATACCTTAAACCAATCTGAATTTATCATTTCGAAACATCTTCCTAGTTACGCCTATAGAGTTAACTAAAATTAACAACCAATTAAACCGACAGCTGATAACGGGGTGAAGTTTAAACCAACTTCGGTATGTGTCAGTACGAATTTGTTTAACTAATGTTCCGATCTATGAGATAATAGACTGATTGGATGATTCATTGAATGTAGATTAATTTTCTGTGCTACTATTACCACTATTTATAGTCCTGCGAGTGGGGTATATTTGGATTGGTGCATCTGGCGATCCATAGTTTCTGTCTGCCCCAATGGCAGACAGGCGTGATGCGATATGTATGTTTATAATCCGTTTAGAAAAGTCGTAACTTTGCATTTTCTTACTCCTAGGAACCTATAATTATTATAACGTAGAAGCAATTAAATCATAGTGAAATCCAAGGGAAAGCTTTTAAACCGAAACTTTGCGTACTCTTATCTATGGAAAATATCAACCCTTCATCTTGTAAACGGTCGTAATTACTGAGAACTTCGCAATTTAACTGGAAAGTGATACGATCGACCAAAAGTTTAATGATCGACTTAAAACACCTGAAAATGGAGCTCACCACGTGTTCCTTCGTTAATGAGGACTTGAATTAAGAGCGGAGTAATGGAAATGTGGGCCTTTTTTAAAATAATTATATCTGTTTTTCCATATTCACAATGATGATGTTAGACACGGAGTTGGTCTGAAAGATAGCGGCGGTGTTAAAATAAGAAAAGGCATGCTCCATTGATTCGGAAATGTAGAAAGAATGCAGGATGTAAGAATGACAAAACAGATATACAATGCAAAAGTGGAAGGATGTAGGAGTCGACAAAGGTCAAGACTTACCTACCATGACCAAATTGGTCGTGTTCTATCAGAAAGTGATGTCTAGTGCCCTAGAAACCGGCGAGCGGCTAAGTAGGTGAAGACGAAGTAGGTGAGCTATAGCTATGTTAACACAACATACCTATAACTCACCTACTTGTTTTGTCCTGATGAACAAAACGCTGATTATCCTGCTACAGCCACAGACCGACCGCGAAAAAGGGGGTTAATGAATACGTTACGAAAAAGCGCCACTGGGGGTTTCGGCTTTTATGGCGGCTTGTAGATTTAACGGATGAAATAAAAGCATTACTGACATCATCGGTATGGCATAGAGAGCATGAAAATAGAATATACGCCGTCGAGATGCGAACAAAATTTATGGCATAACGCTTGCTGATCGCTTTCGTAATAATGACGTAAGAAAGAGAGTTGGTCTGAAAGATAGCGTCGGTATTAAAATAGGAAGAGGCATGCTCCGTTGATTCGGACATGTGGAAAGAATGCAGGATGAAAGAACGACGAAGCAGATATACAACGCAAAAATGGAAGCCGATGAAGGCCAAGACTGCCTGAGCTTACACAAGGTCAGTGTTAATAACATAGTATAATTTGGATATTATGAAATTATTGGTTTATGATGGAGTTAGATCACTTTGGAATAATCCTTTGGGAATCGTGCATAAATAAGATTTAAAAAAAATCTATATATACAACGCGAAAGTAGGATGTAGGACCCGAGAAAGGCAAACCTACCAAATTGATCGTTTTCTATCAGCAGGTGGTGTCAGGAGCCTTAGAAACCGACGAGCGGGCATGAGAAGAGCAATTATGTTAAAGAAGCGAGTGAGGTGTGCAAGAATGGAGTCACGTGGCGCTCGGTTCTCTCTGCCTACCCCTCAGGGGATTTGGTGTGAAGTTATAGATAGATATCTGTTTTATTCACAAAATTTTATTTTATTCGGTATAAAAAACAATTGTACAATCAGGGTTTATTTAGATAATATGAAATTAATAGTTTTGATAAAACCAGCCACTTTATCCACAAATTATTAGGTAATTTCAAACGCATTACGTATATAGAAAAAGAAAAGAAAAAAGAGTACACATTATAGCATCAATCTAAAGTAATATCTGATAGCCTCTCAATGACATGTTTTTTAAATACTGATAATGACAAAGCGAATATATCTATTTCAGTAAAATACTCATTATAAGAAGACATAATACGACGCAAGGGAGCACGTTCACCTGCGTTCGTTCGGCAGAATTTAGGAGCAAAAAGACGACGAATTATGTTCTCACGAACATGTATATTAGTAGGTGTGCGAAGAATCAAATTTATTTGATTAATTAACTAGCTGCAGTCAAGATTGTTATGGCGAATCATTTTTTTATACAACGTCGGGAGGTATACAAGCATACGGCCCACCCGATGTAACGTGGTAACCGTAGCCAATAACCGCTCACGATACAGGAAGTATCGTTTGCGTTGCTACTTACTGCAACAACAACAACTTCTTAGGAGCTTACTTCTGAGGAGCTCGGTGGCGCAGTAGTGAAACGCACAGCGCGTACGTTACTTTGACACAACGCTCGTGGGTTCGATTCCAAAACAGGACAAACATTTGTGTGCATGTACATATTGTACATGTTTGTTTGTCTTGGCCTGGATGCTTTTAAGAGAGGTAAGGCGCATCCAAACGATGGGAAATATCTCCACGAAAACCGCTGCCAAATAACAACAAGTCAGTGTTGGGTTGTAGGCTCCTAAGGTGTCGCTGTGTTAGCGCAATGAACGTGGTCCTTTCACATTTCACTCGCTTCTTTAACATTCATAGCTTTTTTTATGCACACTAGCTGTTTCCTAGGGCTCCTGATAAAATACGATCAATTTGGTCACGGTAGGTTAGTCTTGGACTTCCTCGGCTCATACATTCTTCCACTTTTGCATTGTATATCCGTCATTCTTAGATCCTGTATTCTTTCTACATGTCCGAACCAACGGAGCATGTCTTTTCGTATCTTAACACCGACAATCTCTTTCAAACCAACTCTCTTTCTTACGTCATATTACGCATCAGCAAGCGTTATGCCACAAATTTTACGCAAAGCTCGCATCTCGACAGTGCAGTGAACATGTTTCTTCGTAGTGCTTACATTTATATGCATAATTGTAACAAATTGTTATGTGTGTGCTGGAGATACAAATAAAGAATCTATCTTTTTTTACGTACTCTTTGGACATATTTTTTCAACGCACCATTATTATCCAGGGTTTTCCCGAGAATAACACCTCGTTACTTCCATTAATAGTTTGTCTATCATGTTCTGTTATTAGCTCTTATTGTTTCGTTGATTATGAAGATATTGAGACTTGTCACGAAGTTTTTTTTTGTACAACGTCGGGAGGCATACAAGCATACGGCCCGCCTGATGTAAAGCGGCTACCGTAGCCCATAAACACTTGCAATACATTAACTGTCACTCGGGCGATGCCACGACTGCTGCTAACACAGAATCTCCTAAGGAGCTTGCTAGACACCACACTCACATGCAGGAATACAACAACCCTCTTTGGTTTGGTTGGGAGATTGTTATTTAGCTGTGGTTTTCTGTGAGGGAAGTACTCTTAATTCCTCTGGCCCTATGATATTAATAAGAAGTCTAGCTTGAACACTAGAGACCTCTGTTGTGCCCTTACTACTAACCGACCAGATAGACATTGCCCTAGAAGTAAGACCTTGAAGCCGATTGCAGCGCCATATACCGGGAACAGTTGTGAATATAAACCACCCACTCAACTACACACAAAGAATTACATCAAAGTCGGTCCAGTTGTATAGAATGAGTTTCTATACACAGAATCTGTACGGAACTATAAACGAGTAGACAGATTATGAAATAGTATTACTACTAGTTAGTAGTAGTTTGCATTTAAATTGTGTAACACGGTACCCTAAAACCGCCGCATTCCTGTCGTGCGCATGCGAATGAGTATCTAAAAAAAGCTTTGCTTATTAGCCAATAACAGACGCGTGATATTCTTAGGCCGTCTAAACGGACCACTCAGCACGTTTTAGGGGGCCGCTGGCCAGCTGAAATGATTCTGCGCCGGCGACGAGAGCTTCGACGCAAGTTTGCAGTTCGAGATGGACAGTGAGAACGGTAAGACACCACTGGTGTACCCGGCAAAATGAGAGTCTGTTAATTTGTATATTATATAATTTTATATTAATATATATAATTTTATATTATAATTTGTATATAATTTGTTAATATGTAAGAATAGTTTTCAATGTTCTACAATTGTTATTATTTAACCAATTTAAATTGTCAGCTACAAGCAGTGATAGGTCAGTGGATGAAGATCTATCGAAGTTTTTCGAACGACTGGTATATTTGTATTTATCACTTGCTTAGCAGTGGAGGAGGGGTATCTTGAGGAAATCTGCACGTCCAAGAAATACAAATTCGCTAGTCGTGTGACGTTACCTGAAAGTGGTCTGGTTTTCACTCCGGATTGTAGAGGTCTGACGGTAGTCGTTCCATGTGAAAAGTCAGTATCTTTGCCAGATCCTTAGCTTCCTCAGGCGGCGAACCCAGTCAATTTCAATGAATTAGGAAACGGCATAATGCTAAGAAGAAGAAAAAATTACAATATCAGCAAGTGCTTAATTTATTTTAGCAATCACTACAGAGAAGTCGTCGTCAAATAATGTGCAAAAATGTTTAGTGGCATTAGAAAATTAATATACAAGAGTTAAAGCAAGGGATCTAAAATACTTCCTTGAGATACACCACTGCTATTGGAGTGATAACTTCTTATGGGAGAGTAAACCGCTTCGTTACGCAACGCGTTACTGCGCCAGTCTGTTTGGCTTCCCTTTCTCTCACGCATACGGCAGCGGATTAGCTTAAGTTATCACTTCTGTCGGGCGTCCCGAGACGCACATTTTTATTTATTTTATCTACAGACAAAAAATATATTTAATTGAAGCAGGGATCAAGATTAGTGACATAAACTTAAATACGACCGTTCAGAGATTATTTATCCATCTGGATAAGATCTTATTCCCTCGTTCCAATCATAAATCACCCATTCTATTTACCCCCATAATCAGAGCATAAATATAATATCGGTAAACGTGTGTGGCAGTTTTTGGCTACAAATCATACCCGGGATAAAAGGAGTGACGTAAAATATTACTGTGGGTTAACAACCGTTACAATGAATTCTGCATTCGTACCTTCTTTGGGCTGATAATCCATTATGAAGCATGACACATAGAAGCCTTATGATCGGACCTTACTATCTCGGGAAGGATCAAAGTCGTGCAGTATTTGTTCAACGTAAAAACTCAAACGAGCGAAACTAAAGGCACAGAAAACCTGCTTCATCTCTAATCTTTGATACGGCAGCATCCATGATATACTAGCCTCGTTTGACTTTGTATAATTATGATTAATTGCATAATTTCAATGTTTTTGAAAAATAAATATCTCTATTAAAAAAATCTAATTATTATTAAAATGATACTTCACCTCCCCTGCCTTGGTGAAGTTTAAACTCACGACCTCTTTCTTGACGGTCTATTGTTGTCCAAATTTAGTATTCAGATAAGGTTTTGTTTTCTATGTTTATCTATATAGGTGTCTTTCTTGAAACAACTTGTAATTTGCACAAAAAACATAAAATTAGGTCATAAAAAGGCAGAGAGAAGCTATATCGCCTAGATAATCATTGCTTAATACATTAACGATATATATATACATAATGTACTTCCTAATAATATTATAAATGTGAAAGTATAGATGTTTGTCCTTTTCTTTGTCCTTTGTTTGTTTTTCACTTCGGCTGAACGGATTTGGATGTAATTTGGTAGATAAATAGATGGTAAATAGATGAGATGCCAGTGGGATTTCGGAGGTGATACCAAAATAGTTTCCAAAACTCCGCCAACAAGCGCCGAGAAGAAACACCGATGGGTGTTTAGTCGGTAGGTCTGCCCAGAACACCCTTTTGATTATAGCAGGAGTCCGATATAACCACATCGCCATTCCCTTGGCGATGCGGTATACCTGAGCATTTTTCCATCGAGAAGAAAATGGTAGAGGTACTGGATTAACACATAGGCTGCTATTTATCCCGATGATATGTTCCCGTGGGATGGTTTAGATGTAAAGAAATTTGAATCTTACTAAATATGGATGTTTTATTTCGCTTTTACATATCAGCGGCTTTTCATCTACTACTATCTCACACGAATACATCACCGGGATAAAAAGGCTACTTTTTATGATGCAGAAGCACATTGTAATTGAAATGTGATGTTGCTTAGGATTATGACTGATTTTTAGGGTACGGTAAACGGAACCCTATTACTGAGACTTCGCTGTCCGTCCGTCCGTCCGTCTGTCACCAGGCTGTATCTCATGAACCGTGATAGTTAGATAGTTGAAATTTTCACAGATAATGTATTTCTGTTGCCGCTATAACAACAAATACTAAAAAATAGAATAAAGTAGATATTTAAGGGGGCTCCCATACAACAAACGTGATTTTTTTACCTTTTTTATAGATAATGGTACGGAACCCTTCGTGCGCGAGTCCAACTCGCACTTGGCCGATTTTTTATTTATTCCAATAACATTATTTCTGCAGGACAGCCTGTTTTTGTTTTGTATAGAGAGATTGTTTATGTGACGCATAAATTGATAAGTGAGACATGTGTCACTTTTATTTCGGGCAAATGCATGGCTCCTGTAGAATATATATATAGAGCATAGAGAATCATAGAATTCATAGAGCCCAAATGTCTTAGAGGGGTACGTACTGTAATGAATGTGAAATGTGAAATGAAAATGAAAAAAAATGTCTGTTTGTCCTTTATTGAAATCAAAACGGATCGACGTATTGATTTGTTTTTTTTGTGTAGAGATTTATTTTGTATGAAGGGCCCGACAATAACGCTACTTTTAAGCGCGGCAAAATTTGTTACGTTTGTTTCTCTTTAACCACGCGGGCGAAGCCGTTGGAGACGGCTAGTATATACATAAACAACAAACTGGTCGAATATTGAGCCCTTGAGTTTGTATTGAGATATTGTGTTCCTTTGCATGTGCTACCGATTGTACAGTAGGTTGTTCGGAGTTGTTCATTGTGATGCCAACTGCATCAACGAGTAGGATTTTTTCGCATATACCACAATTGTCGCATACTTCCCAGTAAAAAAAATCTATTAAAAATAAGAGTTTTTGATAGAAATTTTGAAGTTGAACTCTCTGCCGAGGTTTTCCCAAGGTTTTACAGCATGAGGTTCTACAAAAAAGGTGTGAAGAGGTTTTCACGGGACTGGCAATGCACGACTGATGTCTCTGATGTTGCCAAGTGTTCAGTAATTGTCTACCATCAGGCAGGCATCTCAATTTCGTTAAAAATGTTAATTTAAGGGAAAAGAACCTTAATTTATGACCTACGATTCGTTTTGCAGACGATTTTAAGATAACATTCAAGTACAGAAATGCGATTTCGATGATAATTTTCAAGTTCATTAGTTAGGAATAGCATCATTAATGCTCGAAGAAGCAATTTAGAATCTGGGGCATGGAAGGCGCGAAGTCGTTTTAAATATTTGGAAGACAGGTGGCATCGCTAAATATGCTCTTTGCCTTACAATCTATACTTATAAATGAAGCGCAAGAGTTTGTTTCAACTAGCTAATCTCTGGAACTAATAATTGGATTAGAAAAAATATTTTTGCATTTAATAGCCCAATTCTTGAGGAAGGTTACAGGCTATTCGTCATCACGATTCGACCCTTCGAAGCAGTGGAAAAAGAAAGAAAGTAGAAAAGCGATTTCTACGCGATACTGGGCTACACCAGGAGAGTGCAGCTAGTTAATATATTTTTGCATTTGGTAGACCAATTCTTGAGGAAGGTTACAGGCTATTCGACATCACGATCCGACCCTTGGAAGCAGAGGAAAAAGAAAGAAAGTAGAATAGCGATTCCAACGGGATACTTGGATACACCCGGATAGTGCAGCTAGTTAATATATTTTTGCTAGGCCAATACCAGGATTCGAACCGAGGACCACTTGGTCAATAGGGCGGATCACTATCCACTTGGTTATCACTGCTCAATTATTTATTTACTTCACATAATTTTCCAGATATTTTTTTGAAGTAAAACTTCTTTACGCAGGCTTGGCTTGGGGAGTAAGCTGGTGAATGCGTGACGAGAGCATTACGAAAAGTGTGATCGGGCGAGGCGAACGGAAGTTGAGAGAGAGATATAAGCTAGTGAAGATAGAAAGAGAGAGAGTTACGTTTTATATATTATTGTAGGGGGTAGAGAGAGGTGCGAGCACACATTTTCTTTCCTCTCTTTCTCTCATAGCGAGTTAAGTTTCGTATATCTAAGACAGGCCTATTGTCTGTATTACACTATGGAGCTAAAGAAGTTTTACTTCAGTCGTCTAGTCTAAAGCACACTCATTTTTTTTATCACAAACATTGCCTGAGCCAGATCCTAAGGCTTATTATACCCAAATACCAAAAGCCCAAAGTTCTGGATACCCAATTAATTAATAAATACCTCAACTCGTTTGGAATGGGATGTTCTACTGAACATTTCAACAGCCATCCAGAAGTTTTGAACCCGTATGTAAATTGATAGTTGGGCATTCAAATGAACGGGCTGGAAGTTAGACCGCTATGACTTTGAATATTGGAATAATAACGAAATTTGATAGTGGGATTTACATAAGAACATAGGCTGTTAGATCGTAGGATTATCGACATAATTGGCAAGCACGGTGACGCAGTGGTTGGTAACGGATTCGAATCCCACGCAAGGTAACGTCTTGGTCTGGGTGTTTTAAGAGAGGTAAGGCGCATCAAAGTATCCCGTTTGAGGAAGTACCTACATCTTACAGAAAACCGCAGTCAAATAACAATAACCTGGAAGGTTGTTTTGTGCTCTTGCGTGTGAGTGAGGTCTGTATTATGCTGTATTAGCACCATCGCGAGAGTGTTACTTAACGCGTTGTATGTTTTCATAGGCTACGGTAACCGCTTTATGGAGCTTATTCATTTGTTTATACACTTGTAATAATAATAAAAATAGATATGATAGTTATGGCAGGTGTCCTTCCCTCTTCTGTAATAGCCCAGTACTAATAATCCCTCCAGACCTCATTTTAATAGCCCAATAATTTGACGAGCTCGGTGGCGCAGTGGTGAAATGCGTTGTTACATTACTTTGACACCAACGCTCGTGGGTTCGATTCCCACACAGTACAAACATTTGTGTGCATGAACATGTCTGTTTGTCTTGGTCTGGGTATTTTCTATGTATGATAAGTATGTATTTACAAAAAAAAATGTATTTACGTATGTTTATCAGTTGTCTTGTCTTGTCCATAACACAAGCTTCGCTTACTTTGGGGCTAGATGGAGCTGTGTAATTTGTCCGACAATATTTATTTATTATCATTTATTTATTAATAATTTCCAACACATTTGCAATAGCCCCAATAACTGCCGTGACCTGGTTCATGGGTATATTGTCACTCATGGGCTATATACAACATTACATCAAGCTTCTCAAAGGGGCCTCTACGCGTTGGATCCTTATCCCCGCGCACGCCTATCAAATGACAGGGATAATACCCGTGAATCAAATAAAATAATATAAATAAGAAAAATAATATAAATAATACCTATTTTACGTCTATATAACTACGAGCGATAACGAGCTTTATTTTTGTCAAAAAAAAAATGGAACATGTGAACTTTTATGTTTTCAATCATCATGGTCCGAAATTTCGACCTTTAGTACGAACTCTTGTCATATTAAATAGTTAATAGATTTAGGTGTTATTTTGCGAAAGTCAAATTTACATCCAATTTAATCTAATCGCCGTGAATCCCACTAAGTGTCAAGCAATTATTATAGGCAGCTCACGTCAAATTGCAAGACTGGACGCTAATTCGTTATCTGCTGTCATGCTTAACGACTCGATTATCCCTTTCAGCACCAGCGTTAAAAATCTTGGTCTCCATATCGACTGTACGTTTAGCTGGACTAATCAACTGGTTGAAATTAGTCGGAAAGTCATATCAACATTACGGTTTTAAACCGATATAGAAATTTTCTCCCTATTGCTACTAAAGTTACCCTTGTGCAATCGCTCATCCTGCCCGTAATCGATTATGGTGATGTGTGTTATCCTGATCTCAATGCAGATCTGCTTGATAAGTTGGACCGGTTAATTAATAATGCCATCCGATTTATCTTTTGTCTTCGTAAATTTGACCACATTTCTTCCTACCGGTCTAAGCTTGGATGGCTACTCATTCGTCAGCGTCGAAATCTGAGGTTACTTTGTACTCTCTATTCTATTCTTTCCGACCCTCATTCTCCAGAATACTTGAAATGCAAGTTTCGGTATCTCTGTGACTCCCATAATCTCCCACTACGTTCCTATAATTCTCTCTTACTCTCTATCCCTCTTTTCCGCTCAGGCTTCATGTCCAACTCCTTCACTCGGCAATCAATTCAACTCTGGAATGCGTTACCAGTATCTATTAAGAAATCGTGCAGCAAATTTGTCTTCAAAAAGAAGGTACACCAATATCTGTTTGAAAGCTCAGCAAGGCAGTAAGACCATCATCATTATTTATATATTTCTATTATTTTAATATAAGTTGTAAGAGTTATGTATGTCTATTACGTTTGTATGTATCGTATGATTTACATGTATGTATATGTAATGTAAGTATATATGTATTTAATGTATGTATATATATGTATATTAGATATAAAATAAAATTAACCGCAATCATGATTCTCTGCACTCCCAAAGGTCGACTGGTAGAGAATGCAACTAGCATTAAGTCCGCCTATTGTACCAAAATGTATGTGGTCAATAAAGTTTTAAATAAATAAATAAATCTAACCTGCTTTGTGTTGCATCTACTAACGGTAGTGGGTGGGTGCCGGCCGGCGCTAGGCCGTATGAACTAATTGGTCGCGGAAGCACACAAAGCAGGTTAGATCAAATTGCATCTTGTCATATTGAAACTTCTGTTGTCATGAAAACTATATTTACAACCTTTTTTAGCAGTAGCTAATTAATTAAAAGAGGCATCATTCAAGCGACTGCATCTGGTTACGAAACAAGGGAACTCTTTCCGGTTACATTTCCTATCCATGTTTGACTAACATTTGCATTATTAAATTATTACGAGTAGTATGACTTCAAACTTAAAAGTGAGTAGTTTCTACAAGTATATTTATAAGCCCGGTGGCTGAGTGGTAAGAAATACTTTAATTTCTGGATTCGATTCTCAAACAGGACACGCACTTATGTGTGTGAACATATCTGTATGTCTTGGTCTGGGTGCTTTTAAGAGTGGCAGAGCGCATTAAAGCAGCTCGACTGGGGAAGTGCTTGAATCTCGCAGAAAGCCGCAGCCAAATTACAAATATATGGAGGGTTGTATTCCTACGAGTAGTGGGATCACCAGTAACTCCTTTTTTTTTGTGACGCGGGGAAAAATACGTTACGCACACCACCGGTGCCTGGGTGTAATATAGATTTTTCTAGCTACCCAGCTTGAAAATACCAAATTAACCGTTAAAAAAATCTCCACTCAGCATAGTGCCGCAATAGACAAACATCAGTCACAGCGCTGATATTCCGGGGCAATTTCTGGCAATCACGTCTATACAGCTTCGATACTTCTGTAGCTTCAGTATCAGAAGTGTATATTTCATGTACATTATATTTATAAATATAAAGTGACTTCTTACCTTGTGCATTGAGCTCCGTAGCAGCCTTTGCTAAATCCCTGGTAGCGACAGCAGACGAACAACTCGGCCTCCATCCAGCAGGCGGCTGCCCACTTGAAGACCTCTTATTAGATCCACCAGAACAATAACCAGAGCTTGCTGTATCACAGCTCACATTCACTGACTTTCTTGGACTAGCTTCTTTGCTAGGACATATATCCCCTAAAGACATCATGACTTCGCCACCAAACTCTGTCTCTTCAGGTCCAACTTCTGTAAACGTACTGTAGTTTGGACTGATATCTGATGGCCTTCTCTCAGGGTGTAAATAATGAGAATGGTGGGCAGAATGCGATGTATGTTTTATATGGACAGAATTCAAAAGGATATTCGATGATGTTCTGGTTAAAGCTTCTCTTTGTCTTATTGCTTCTCTAAATATCTTGCAATACATCGATATCATCACCACACTTGGTATCCAGAACGAGATACTCGAAGATACTATTGCGTAAACCATATTAACTTTAAATATGCAGACATCTGGATGATCGCTTCTAAATCGCCTGTGCTGTTCCGTTGTGTACCAGCCCATGAATATTGGGACGAAGCTAATGAAGGCAGGCCATAACCAAACGTTTGCTAACATGAAGCAAACAGTTCTATGCGTCATAGTAACTGGATACTCCAAGGGTCTTACAATGGCATAGTATCTGTCCACGGATATGCAGCAAAGATGAAGAATTGATGCGGTTGAGAAGTAAACGTCAAATGAATTGAATACGTCGCAGACTAGTGGACCAAATAGCCAGTCATCTGTGAGCTCTGCACTGGCGTTGAAGGTCATCGCACACAACGCGACCAGCATGTCAGCGACGGCAAGGCTGACCACGTAATAGTTGGTGAGGACTCGTAACTTTCTATGTCTGTGGACTGATATAATGACGAGAGCGTTTCCGAGAATCGCGCCGAGTATGATAGTGATGAAGACGAGGCCTTTGAGGATGTGGATGAGCGTATACTGCCAATTGTGGTCGGGCGCGGCAGGGGGCGCCAGCGTCGAGTGCAGCTCGTGGAGGAACGCTGACTCCGTACCGCGCCCGCGTGCTTCTATCTCGCTTCTGAACGTGCCCTCTGTTGACAAAACCAAAAAAAATATTTAATATGTAGTTGAATGATTGCACTTCGAATATGTTAATATTCGTGTAGCATACGAGAATTGAATAAGATACAGTAAAATTATATTTGAAAAATGTAAGATGTGCCTTAGTGCTCGTGTCAAATTGAGAATTTTTATCTTTTACCTTTAGTAGTTTGTTTTGTACAGCTTTTAAACTTTTATATATTGATATATGACAGACAGACAGAGTATCTCAATTAATTTCAAGTGAGCATTCATAATTGTTAAGCTAGAAGGCGTTGTTACGCGTGTTACTCTAACTCAGAGATTTCCAATCATTTTTGCCTCATAGACCCCTTGCTTATATATTTTCTGCTTTCCGTAGACCCCTGCCTGTATTTGTTACAATCGACCCCATGGAGTCGATATAGACCAATTTGGAAAGCACGGCTCTAACAGGACACACAAGATAAGCAATATCGATTACAGCCCGTCCATGGGTAAGTTTATCTATCAGCTACAGATAGTCATCTATCGACAACAGTCAGGATCGACGGATCCTGACTGTTGTCGATAGATGACTATCATTAAATTTAGTGTGTAATACCCTTCTGGGGGCTTGAAAACACCTACGCCTATGTATTTCAGCAATGCGCGCGGGGTGCTATAAACCTTTATGATTCTTTCCTTTCTTTTGAGGAGATCCATATCTTTGCAGTGGAATGAGTAAGAGTTGGAGAGTTGGCCTTCATGGGTGAATCAGTTTGTATTCCGTTCACTCCACTTCCATGGCCAGGGGATAATTGACGCACATCAAGAGGGCGGGATCCCGGCAGATGTTTTTAATATCTAGTCATTAAATACTCTTCTCACTATTTTAAATATTTCTACAGATTTTTGGCAAAATGCATTTTTTTTGTGCGCAGCCAAAAATTTTAATAATATTTACAAGCGTGTCTTTTTTCTTCCACTTGATGATTTCTTAAAAAAATCTACTTTCAATATATTAAAAACCACTATAACACTAATTTGTTACGTTTTTTTAATTGCGACTTGAAAACTAGATATAAAAATACAAATCTGGAGATGCTAAATTTGTTTTTTTATTAAAAAAAAAAGTGTATGACGTCGTACTATGTGTAATTGTGTAATTTTCAGTAGACTAGTGGTTCCGTCATCTTGATATCAAAATGGCGGGACCGGTAGCCCTGCTAAATATCAAAATAATGTGGAAGGATTTTTATGACGGAGTCCAATAGTAGAAACACTTGGATTAATACCTAATCACAAAATATCGAAAAAACAGTTGAGGTACCATATTGACGTTCAAAAATAGTTTTTTCATACATGCATACTTTTGCATAAGCAAACATTGCATTCTTAAATAAAACTTTTTTTAGTAATTTCTAAGCTGGTCTGGTTTCTAAGCTGCTAAAACAATGATTATTAAAAACTACTTCATTAATCTTGAAGAGACTTTTAAAAAATACGAAGCTGTATTTTCCGCTTCAAATTTTGTAACCTTTCCTCTTACAAAGTGAACACTCAAAGCCGGCGCTTAAAACCAAACTTTTCTGAGCCTCACAAAGTTTCAACATTAACCTGATCCTTCAAAATACGTACTTTTCCAGCGGTTGGAACAAAGTCACAAAAGGTTTTTTACAATACGAGGCAATTAACTTAACAAACTGATAAAAATGCCACGTTGAGATGATTATGTATTATGTATATGTTGCAGCTAACTAGTCAAATTGATTGGCCAGTTGGTTGAGCAGCTGGTTATCAGCATTCAATTGTATGCATAGGTCAGTCATTGATTACATTAGTACCGATTGTTTAACAATTTAGCTGATTGAAAGCTAGCACTTTGGAGATGGCCGACGTAATGTTAGCATGAACAAAAATAAATAAGGCGTATGGCCTACCTTTTTCATAGATCTTTCACGTTTGATTCTATAATACATTGCCAGAAACAGTCCTGTCCTTTCCTGGCAATGTGTTCAAAAAGCATATCAAAAATACTCTCTGTAAAAAGGCTTATTATAGAGTTGATGAATATGTAACTGACAATGATGTCTAGATATTTTTCAGAGTTAGTAGCTTTTTCTTAATATTTCTTAAATCTACCATTTGACATCATTATTGTGCCAATATGCTGACTTTATTGTAATATCTAATAGATCATTTGAAAATAGATCTATATTGGCAGTTTCTTTCGGAATTTCTTCTTCACCAATGGTCATTTCCGAAATGCTAGCAGATATAAAAAGAAATACACATAGAGAATTGAATAAGATACGATAAGATTATATTTCAGATAATGTAAGACATGTTTTAGTAACCGTGAGAGCCTAATGGCAAATAAAGAATTTTTATCTTTTATGTTTAACATAAAATTTTATCAAATTTTCAGCTTTGCGTCATTCTTATACCGTACGTATTAAGAGTAAAAATTGAGTAACTCTAGAAGTCTCAACCATGATCTACTCTTGTTCTACACGACGCAAAGAAATAAGATTTTTTGGTAGTTCAGTTTGTAAGAAAAAAACCGTAATAAAATAAGGTTAAAAAAGCGAAACGAGGCGAATTCCAATTACTTATTTCACAAGAAAGTATTTAAAATATGTTACGTTAATCTACTTAAATAGTTCAAGGTAATGACATCACATCTTCTTCTTTGTAGCATTATCCCGTTTTTTTAATTCATTACGATTCACTGTCTAATGTCATCATCAATCATCTGTTACCTAATCCCAGAAATTTGGCATAGATACTGATTTTGACAGCTGAATTATCTTTATCTTAATTTATTGGTACATGCCCACTCCAGGATTCAAACGAGGTATCTTAGTATTCTTATAAGTGGATTAGTAGGCTGGTTCTTTATACCATATATATAGGATAATATACTGAAAACAAGACTAGAACTAGTAAGGAAAAATATTTTTATTGAATATGTAGTTTCTTTCGCTTATGTATTCAGTTTGGATAGTTATTTTGCCTACATAAAATATCCATATTTGAGCTCCGTATCTTTTACGAGCTAGTAAACCATGACGTGCGGATGAACATTGTCGTTAAGTTCTGAATTTACTACAGAACCCTAATAAAAACGGGTAATATGTTTGCCTACCACTATTTCATTACAGAGTTAAATAAAATTTATTTGAGAAATATGCGCCTTTTTTCAAATGCATAATTTTCTGTTAAAGTTAATACATAAATTGTATACGAGTGTCTATTTAATGGAAATAAAAAATGGGTGCGTGCACTTATGTACGTGCGTGAGAAGTTATACTTCTTTGGCATAATTAAATAAATATTTAACATTAATGATTTAATAATATTTAGTTTTAATTATATTCAATAACAATATTTTAATTTATAAGAAGGGTTATATGGAGTAAAATTAAAAAACGTCTTTCAAGTAGTAGCGGCGATGTTTATGGAATGTATTACAAACAAGTCAAATGTCAAGTACAAATGTTATACATTTTTAACTATAGCGCCATCTACCGGTACTACCGTGAAACATTTAGCAGCTTCAACCTGTTATACATTTTTAACTATAGTGCCATCTACCGGTAATACTGTGAAATATTTATTTATTTATTATTTATATTTCTTTATCCATCGTGCTAGAGCGTTATGCAGCATCGGAAGTCACCGGGTCATGATGGTTCATTCATGAAGGAAATAACATATGGATAACTGATGAAACCGATATTACTTAGTAACTCAATTCACCGCTACGGGTCCGAGGGTAAAGTAGAACGCTCTTATTGGCTAGTTCTCGGATCAACATCACTGCAATACTCTCCCATTTTTCATATTGCCGCTAAAATGCAACGTCTTTGTGGTTCTTTCATTGTTCTTCAGGTTATGCTTGGGCCACTCGTATTTATTAGAACCGCCAATGTCCAAACAAGACGGATGACATATCCGACGTGAATAATTTATCAGACAATTTCGTTTGGTACCTTATCGTATAAGTATTTGACCATATTTGACAGTATTGTCAATGAACACCTCAGAGAACATATCATTATTCTTGATGCCCAGTTCAGATTTAGAAATCCTTCAATTAAAACATGCTATCAGATAGGATATTGCGAGAACGACCCCGATATGTGCATGCTTCATTGATTTGTCGAAAGCTTTGGATTTAGTCACATATGATGTGCTATGCGATAAGTTGAGTTGATTGGATGTACCGGCAGAATACTCAAATACTGATATGTTAACCAAAAGGATGAGGTAGATAGGTCGATATTCTATTAGACAAATACGGGCTGAAATGTAGTGTGAGGCAGGGGGTGGTAAGCTCTCCCGTTTGGTGGCGGAAGCACACAAAGCAGGTTAGATCAAATTGCATGTAAATTTGACTTTCGCAAAATAACGCCTGAATCTATTAACTCTCCCGTTCTGTTTAATTTGTACGTAAATATGCTTATTGACCAACCGGTCGACGTGCGTATTGATTGTTTCATTGACGAAACATGTCTATTTATAATGTATAGCATTGAGATTCAAATTTACATAATTTGACTATAATATGATATACCTAGTCGTGCCATAAGTTCTGTTACAAACGAAATATGCGTTTCTTTTTTTATGAAGTCATGTATTCATAATTACAACTTATATGTACAAATTTATGGAAGTCTCAGCAAAAAGTACAAAACGATTCTATTCTTTGGTTTTGATTCCGGCCTTTAATCTCTTTGGCTATGAACATATGTATTAAGGCACTGTTTCCATGGGAAATTAAGTCAGAGAATACTCCAGAGACTTATAAAGAGGCACAATGTCGGCGTGTCGTTTCGCGTAAGCCATATTCTCTAAAACTGACCATAATTTGTAGTCTAAGGGGTTCAGATCTGGGCTAGACGAGGGCCAGTCTTCAACTCTTATAAAGTCCGGAACGTTAGTTTCGAGCCAGGTATGGGTAATTCGTGCCTAGTGACCCCTGTGACCAGGTGCAGAGTCCTACTGCAAACTTCACGGTACATTTTTCAAAAGTGTATCCCTGAGACATTTTACAACATGATCTAAGACAGTCTCTTGATATACTGAAGTCTTCACTCCTTTTACATAAAAATTAAGCTTTGTGACTCCTTGATAAGATGCCCCCCACCAAACCATTACAAACGCAGTATGATGACCACGTTGTACCTGTCTGACCACTTGGGCGGCTTCTTTAGAACTGTGATGCGTACACTTTGTCATTTTGCTTGTTGTAGTGGACTTCAGTAGTAAAAATTTTTTCATCAATAAGAGGATACTTCTTTGCCTTTTACCTGCGTATCGGGACAAAAAGCATTTTGATCGATCCACTCTCTTCAACTATAAGAATTGATTTAGGGCCTGTATATCGACGAGAAGCGGTGAGCAGCAGGTCTTGTTTTATTATAGGCGATATGGTCCTAGCGGGGATCTTAATTTCTCGCCATAAGATTTTTTGATTTTTAATGGGGTTTCGGCGAATTCTGGCTTTAACAGAATTAACAACTTTGTAGATCTAACAGTACGCGGCCGTCTTGTTCTTTTGTGGTCTTCAACAGCGAAATTGTTGGTATATCTATCCATAGTACGATATACTAACATACGGCTGATATCAAGCTTTTGAAGTGTATATAATATGACGGCCCCATACTCACTTTGTGCAAGGCAATCATTGTAATCATATTTTCTTTAGTAAGTACACCATTCCATATTGTAATTTGATAATAAACACGAAAAAATATGTTAAGCGGCGGGAAATAGAAAGAAGGTTTTATCATAATAAACGCGTACCAAATTCATAACATAATAATAATTATCTTTATTTCCATATAGCATGCATGCCGTGCAAGGTTAAATTTAAGACTGACTGACTTGACAGACTCTTTGTTGCCGCAAGATGGCGTGTGAATAAATGAAAATCATAGATGTGCCGTTAAAATGATCACTTACTGCACTTCTCTGCGGTCGGAACAAAGACTACGTCCCAATTTTGTTTTCAATTCATTCGTTTCAATATTTAATGAACAGAACAAAGGGATTACGAACGAAACTACGAAGTAATTGAGCGTGTATTGATTGTGGTAAAGGGATTTATTACTGGCTTGCTTTGTGGTATGACCTACTAATGTTATTAACCATGTAACATGCATATCCATGTATTATTTAATTATCTATCTATTTATAACTTCACGCCAAACGCCCTTGCGGGTTATGCGTAAAGAGCCGATCGCCACGTAACTCGATCCTCACTCACCTGACTCATTAATTGCTCTTCTCATGTACGCTCGTCCTTTTTTTCAGCTCCTGACACCTTCTGATAAAACTCGATCAATTTGGTCATGGTAGCTAAGTCTTGGTCTTTCTCGGCTTCTACATCCTTCTACTTTCGCGTTGTACATCTGTTTCGTAATTCTTTCCTCCTGCATTCTTTCTACGTGCCCGAACCAATGGAGCAGTGAGTAGTACAACATTTGAAACGATGCAATTTTTTTTTCACGCATGGACAAAAGTGCTCTAGGATCCCACGGACCCAACGTCATGACTTCAAAGGCAACAAAAATATATTCGAAGCCAAGACAACCATATATATTTTTTCTATTGTCGGTCGTCTCCATTGCCGCGCGAACTTGTCGGAAGTCCCTTGCAGATGAGACGCGACCAGCTAGTCCACACTAGTAGCGTCCCAAACCAGCGGCCGTCCCATCTTCTAAAGAACCAATTTCATTCCGTCTGGTATCTTGCCATCGTCTCTCGAAATGCCGTTATGTTCGAGTAATGCCGGAGGCTTGATGATAGCAAGAGATCGGCTGGTTATTTCGTTGAGGGCAGAGTGCCTTGAGACAGAGTACCATGCTCGGCGATTTTCTACGTGATAGATGCAAGAATAAATATATACTGTAGTAGATCTAAAGTTACCGAAGTGGCTCTAAGAATCAGCAAGCTCAAGTTGCTGTGGGTAGAACCTCAGCTCGAAAAGAAGTGAAGAGAAAAGCCAATGGCCGGCGGAGGTGAAAGGTTCTGGAGTAGTCATCATAAATCAGAAAGCATAGCATGATGTTCCCCACAGTGAACTGATGATTTGGTGAAGATCACAGAGAATCGATGTTTTCAAGTGGTACATAACCGACTATTATGGATGTTTTTTACACCTAACGTAAAGACCTGCAAAAGATTAGCCCATTAAAAACGTGCGTTGGTCATTCTTCTGAGCACCTGGGACCCGCTGGAAGAGAGGTGGTGAATCCTCATGGATACCCTTTCGGCCGACTGAATGGGTTTTGTTAGACACTTCCTGACTGAACATCACCTAGGGGTTGCCTTTACTCGGGAAGGCTTTAAAGGCTTCATCTGAAGCAATCATCCTAGGAGTTGATGACGCAATTGGAAGTCTAAAGATGTGGCTTATATTCAGCAGTGGACGTCCTTCAGCTCAAATGATGATGATGACCCAAAGAGTGCTAAACGGTAACCGTTGTCCATCCGCCTGTCACAGAGCTGTATCTTTTGAACCGCAGAAGGTAGACACTTAAATTTTTCACCGAGTGTCTAGAATTGCTATAAAACCCAATAAGCGAGGTTTAAGAGAGGTAGGGCGCATCAAAGTAGCCCGTGTGGGGAAGTACATCCATCTCACAGAAAACCACAGCCAAATAACAACTCCCTAGAGGGTTGTTATGTTCCTGCGTGTGAGTGAGGTCACCAGTAAGCTCCTAAGGAGTTGCTGTGTTAGCAGCAGAGATGGCATCGTGCGGGTGATACTTAATGTTTTGTAATTTCCGCGGTTATATAGGTTACATCAGGTGGGCCGTATATTTGCATGCCTCCCGATGCTATACACAAAAAAAATGTTGACACTGTAGATTGTTGGCGTTTGGTGGACTTTTGAAGACATCTTGTGAATGCAAACTTGTCCACTTCACAATATTACCTATTTATTACTTATTTTTAGGGTTCCATACCCGAAGGGTAAAACGGAACCCTATTACTGTGGCTCTGCTGTCCGTCCGTCTGTCACCAGGCTGTATCTCATGAACCGCGATAGTTAGACAGTTGAAATTTTCACAGATGATGTATTTCTATTGCCGCTATAACAACAAATACTAAAAAATAGAATAAAATAAATGTTTAAGGGGGCTCCCATACAACAAACGTGATTTTAAGGGTTCCGTAGCCAAAGGGTAATAGGGTTCCGTTTTACCCTGAGGCTCCGCTGTCCGTCCGTTCGTCCGTCCGTCCGTCCGTCTGTCACCAGGCTGTATCTCATGAACGGTGAGAGTTAGACAGTTGAAATTTTCACAGATGATGTATTTCTATTGCCGCTATAACAACAAATACCAAAAAATAGAATAAAATAAATATTTAAGGGGGCTCCCATACAACAAACGTGTTTTTTTTGCCGTTTTTATAGATAATGGTACGGAACCCTTCGTGCGCGAGTCCGACTCGCACTTGACCGATTTTTTTGCTTATTTTTGCTCGATATTGATAACGACAACAGGTAGATGCTTGAAATATTCACAGAATATTTAGTTATATATTCACTTTAAGAATAAGTAATTTAATTAAAATAAAACAAATATTTAAGGGGGGGCTCCCATACAACAAACGTGATTTTATTTGCCGTTTTTATAGATAATGGTACGGAACCCTTAGTGTGCGAGTCCGACTCGTACTTGGCCGATTTTTTTTTTACCGACCGGTTTCGACTTTACGGCATTATCAAGGTACTCGTTACCTTGTACTAATGAATAAATAAATAAATATTGTCGGACAAATTACACAGCGCCACCTAGCCCCAAAGTAAGCGAAGCTTGTGTTATGGGTACTAGACAACTGATAAACATACGTAATTTTTTTTTTTTTGTGACATGTTCACGCACTCAAATGTTTGTACTGTGTGGGAATCGAACCCACGAGCGTTGGTGTCAAAGTAGCGTAACAGCGCGTTCCACCACTGAGCCACCGAGCTCGTCAAGATAGATGAATACCTCGATAATGACGTAAAAGTAAAAATAAAGTAAGTTAAAATGGTTGCCATAGTCTACGGACGCTAGCATTACTGCCGCTAACACGGATATTTAACAGCTTATTGGTATCCTCCGTGTATCCTCACTCACTCGCTGGAATATAACAAGGGAGGGTTTATCTGAAAAAGGAGAAACTGTTCTCCTTCCCCTTTACTGTATCCAACTTTACACCTAGAAATGTAAGATTGTTCAAAAAGAAAAAAAACTAACGATCTATCGCTTTAAAGTACGTTCATGTTCAAACACCCACTGCAGCGATAGCGAACAGATGTTACACTGCCTAAAATACGCTGCATTGTTACTGCAGTGAACTGTTCACTTCTCTGCAACTGTACGGTCCGCTGTGTAAATGAATGTGACATTGCTACAAGGCGTCATACTGTTACGCCTGTTATAGACGTCACTGAAAATCCAACACGACGGCTAACAGTTATGAAGTATTGGACGAGCTCGTGGCGTAATGGTTAGTAACATACTTTGATAACAACGCTCGTGGGTTCGATTCCCACACAGACAAACATTTGTGTGCATGAACAAGTCTTGTTCTTAGTAAGGCGCATCAAAGCAGCCCGTCTGGGGGTATATCTCCTGCTCGCCGAAAACCGCACGCAGATAGCAACTCCCGTGCCGGTTGTTGTATCCCTGCGTATGAGTGAAGAAACCAGTTAGCTCCTAAGGAGTTACTGTATTAGTAGCAAAGTGGCATCAGAAGAAAACTTTTGTTAAAGAAACTTCACCCACAGGTGGGAAATAACACTATATTTGTACCTAAATAACTTATTTATTGTAAAAAAAGCACTCATGTTAGTTTTATATTCAGACGTACTAATGTCTTTTTTTGGAATCTACTAAAGGGTAGTGAATTTTTTGTACATGGATGTGTCTGTTTGCCTTGAACTGGCAATTAAATATAAAAATAAGATATTAATGTGTGATTATCCGTTGTCTAATAATCATAGTACAAGCTTGGGACTAGATGGCGCTGTTTAATTTATACCGAAATATTTATTTATTTAACGTGATATTTTAAAACAGTTAAACATATTTGCCATATCAATATAATACAGTTGATAATGCGCAAGCTTGCATTGCCAGAGGAACACCTGGCTATATACTCGTAATATTTTTTTTTTTAAACTTTGTCGGCCATATTGACCATGTTCCTTAAGAAATATGACATTGGTCTTTAAGACATTCCTATTCTACTTTTTAATTTACTTTTCGAATCTGGAATAAAATTTCATATTTTTTTTATTTTAATTTTGTCGGCCATTTTGACATGTTCCTTTAATTTATCTACTTCTACTTTTTTATGCTGAATCCGAATCTGAAGTCAAAATTCGAATATTCGAAAAAAAGCGACAGATACACACACAGACAATCATATAGATTTCATATAGGAACGGTGTTTCTGATAAATGTATAAAAATTATAATTGTTGATAGGAAGAGATTTCTCAAAGCCTTCGCAAGCCATTTTCTTTTATTTTACGAATGTAAAAATTTATGTTTATGTTGTACAAACAAAGAAATAAATAAGAAAATTATATTTCCCCTGAAAAAAAACCATATAAACAAAAACACGTGAAAGGACACAAAACTATATATAATAAAAAAATGAGATTTACTAGTTTATTCTTGATATAACACCGTGGTGCCTACATTTAGATTTGCGTGTGAAAAAACTAAATAAATAATTGAAGGCAAATGCAAAATATTTCTCTGAAAAGCTAGTTAGTTAGCTAGTCCAGGCCGTTAAACAATAAGAAAAATGTCGACGTAAAATAGCAAGAATACAAACGATATTATAGTCGAATGTAAATTTTCTAATAATAACACGTTACACATAATTTTCTGGCTGATGTAATGGAAAGTATAGTACCTACTCAGGAAAAAGTACTTTCAAAGATTGGTTCAATTTCACCTCTGGGTTAACAATTTCATATTGAGGGCATTGATAAAGATAAAAATTCTTCCCATCGGGTCGTGTTGTATATTTTTTAAATAAAATTTGTTGTATCTCATTGATTTCACATAGTTTTCTTTTGCCAGTTTTTTGAAAATACCACTAGCGAAGATAGAAATGTCGATAGAAATTTGTCAATACAGGCGTCGTTTATAATAGTCATTTAGAATATATTTATGTCTGTATAACAGCAATTCTGTAAAGCAAAACGATCGAAGCGTGGTTTCCTAAGCTGAATCATTTCCAGATATCTTTGTTTGTATAGTTATTAATCGACTCTATAATTAGTTTTTTACAAAGAGTATTTTTGTTATACTTTTATAAGATATTCTCGAGAAAACATATAATTGTTTCGGGTAATTTTTTATAGAATCAGATATAATTTAGAACCAAACCCACCCAAGCAACTCTTTGGTTCGGTGGGTGGTAAGGAGATGTGAATTTGTGCTTCTGAGATTGGTGAATTATGAAAATAAATAATTTTCATAATTCACTAATCTCAGAAGCACAAATTCACAATAAATAAATTCTTTATATTTCAAAATACATCCTTTAAAAATATATTTAGATGTTTACAAAATAATAACAGATAATTACTTAACTAAAATTAAATAAATATATAATAAAATCAAAACTAAATTACAATGAATCTAAAATAATAATAATAACCTAAAATAAATCTAAAAAGTGCGGCCCCCGCGGCATTATACCAACGATGCTGGCAGCATTTCCGCACTAAATCGCAATACTAATGCGCTGAGCGAGAAAGCTACCAACTCTTTGGTCGCCAGTGACGTCGATCAGACGTCTCGCCAGTTCTTGAAAAAGCGACTGCTCGCCTGGACCCGACGGACCAAGCGTCTCTACTCCGAAAGGAACTCCCAAAGTTGTAGTCGAAGCCAAGACCTCTGTATTTATTTATTTATACTATTATTTATTTATAATACATCCTTTAGTTTCAAGACATCTTCCTCTTTCCTAATCCATTAGGATTGAGGAGGTCCGCTACCTAAGCCTAATGATTAAGGAAAGATACTGATCTTGACATGGAGAGACTGCCATCAAACATCAGAGCGCAAACAAGACCTTTCATAGGATAGATACTCTTTCGTAATACAATTTCTTGAAGGTGTAGATTTCTCACGGTGTTTTTCTTTTCCGCGGAGCGAGTGATAATTACGTAATATCTAGTGGTACACGGATCCTGCACAAGAATTCGAACCTGCGATCTGTCACTTATTTTTCATTTCAAAATTCATTCTGTTTAATTGTATATCCGTGTCAATAAATTATATACATATATATAGAGAGGTAGGGCGCATCAAAGCAGCCCGTCTGGGTAATTACCCCCACCACACAAAAAAACCGCGGCCAATTAACAACTCCCTAGAGGGTTGTTGTGTTCCTGCGTGTGAGTGAGGTAACCAGTAAACTCCCAAGGAGTTGTTGTCGAACCGCCGGTTTTGGGTGCTTTTGATTTGGCTTTTTTTCAACACATCACCAATTTGTTCTACATGTACATCTGTGGTTGCCCCTGCTCTGCATCTTCATTCACTTTCGCTCGGTAAAATTCTTTCGTAACTCTTTTGTCATTCATTCTTTCTAAATGTCCAAACTATTTCAGCATACCTTTTTCAATTTTCACTACTTCATCTTTCATTAAACATAGTAGTCGTATCGTGCTATATCTTACTCTATCAATCATTCTGACTCTACACATACTCCTCAGCGCTCTCATTTCTACAGCGTTCACCCTAGCGTTTCATGTTTCTTGCGCCTTACCAATGTTTCACTGCCATACATCAGTACTAGCAAGCTAGCTAGTGCCGTATAAGCTAGTACTTATATTTTTGCGTATAGTCTAGTACTTTTTAGGGTTCCGTACCCAAAGGGTAAAACGGAACCCTATTACTGAGACTTCGCTGTCCGTCCGTCCGTCTGTCACCAGGCTGTATCTCATGAACCGTGATAGTTAGAGAGCTGAAATTTTCACAGATGATGTATTTCTATTGCTGCTATAACAACAAATACTAAAACATAGAATAAAATAAATATTTAAGGGGGCTCCCATAGAATAAACGTGATTTTTTTGCTCATTTTTGCTCGATATTGATAACGGCACCAGGTAGACACTTGAAATATTCACAGAATATTTAGATATATTTTCACTTTAAAAATAAATAATTAAATTAAAATAAAACAAATATTTAAGGTGGGCTCCCATACAACAAACGTGATTTTTTTGCCATTTTTATAGATAATGGTACGGAACCCTTCGTGCGCGAGTCCGACTCGCACTTGGCCGATTTATTTACTTTTCAATGCAAAACTATAAAGCTCACAAAGGAATAACAAAAAGGTAAGACTCCACGGAGTCATCATCGATTTGTAAGCTCGCTTTTCGGGTGAATTCGCCATTCTCTAGACGTGCCGTAAAATCTTGATACCCTGCTTACCCCGTGTAAAGTCTGGCATAAAAAGGGCTCACAGAAATCGGCCTGTTTACGACTTAAACTTTTTATATTTTCGCAACTTTGGCGCATTGAGCTTTTTTAACATTCGGCGCAAAAAGTAATTAGGAAAGTGGCTTAGAGCCAAAGACTGTATAAAGGATTTATAAATGTCATCTACACGTGGTGAATCCCGGCAGTTCTGACAACTGACGAAGCTCTGGTGAAAGTGATAATGACGTTTTGCGATACATTTGGAGTGGTACCTTAATTGATGTTCATACCAACACTTTTAATTTCGGGAGGGACACAAGCATACAGCCCACCCGATGTAAAGTGGTTACCTTAGTTTATGAATGCGTGCAATACAGGAAATATCGGTTACATGTTACCACTTCATCTGTTAGAGCCACAACTCAATGAAGACAAAAGATTACGAGAGGTAAGGTGCATAGTTGCTCATCTGAGAATGTATTTCCACCTCACGGAAAACCAAATCTAAATAATAACTCCCTACACGGTTACTAATAGAAATCATGGCGAAGTCACTGGAGAACTTGTACAAAATGCTTGAAGATCTCGACAGAGCATCCCAACGAGAGGGTCTTAAAATGAACATGGACCAAACGAAGATCAGATACATGTTGTACCCACTCTGGAGTGGACTTCAAGAACCGAGCTCCCAACTGAGACTGGTCTCTGAGCTCGGTTCTTGAAGTCGTTGATGAGTATGTCTACCTAGGACAGACAGTCCAGGTAGGTAGATCCAATTTCGAGAAAGAGGTATCTCGACGAATCCAACTCGGATGGGCAGCGTTTGGGAAATTGCGAAAGATTTTCTCGTCCAAAATACCTCACTGTCTCAAGACGATGGTCTTCCACCAGTGTGTGTTGCCAGTGATGACTTATGGGACATAAACGTGGTCGCTTACTATGGGCCTCATATGGAAGAGATCCATGCTCGAAGTTTCTCTACAAGATAGATTCAGAAGTGAGCACATCCGTAGCAGAACTAGAATTACCGACATGGCTCTGAGGATTAGTAAGCTGAGGTGGCAGTGGGCAGGCCACATAGCTCGCAGAATCGATAGTCGTTGGGGCAGAAACGTTGGCGAGTGGCGACCACGAACCGGAAAACGCAGCGTAGGACGATCCCCCACACGATGTACCGACGATTTTGTGATTATCGCAGGGAGTCGATTGATACAAGCAGCACAGGACCGATAGCTGTGGAAGTCAAAGGGGTAGGCCAATATTCAGCAGTAGACGTCCTTCTACTGATATAATAATAATGATGATGAGACGGTTACTGTGTTCCTGCGTGTGATTGAAGTTACCAATTATTAAAAAAAAGTTATTACAGAAAGAAGCAGAGGGAGTAGAAACGTTCGAACTAAACCACAAAACCACCTCATACCATGCGGCTCGTATGCTTGCTTACTTTCCAACGTATTGTACAAAAAAGTTGTTATTTGGCTATATTTTTTTTGTGAGCTAATGATGGCTGGCAAGAGATGACAACTTAGCATAATATGTTGGGCTGCTGTGAGCGAGCAAAATTACCTGGTTTCTTGGGGAGGGATACTTACGTCTTGGCAACGGGGGTGATAATATTCTGGGTGATGATGTATTGCTCGGAGGACTGGATGGGCGATGATTTTTTGTAGTTAAATTGAAACGTCCTTCAAGTAGGAGCACTCACGTTTTTAGAATGTATTACATAGTCGCGACATATTAAATTCAGCTTCGAACTGTTGATAAAACACATTCAATATTATATATTTTCAAATCTAGCGCCATCCACCGGTAATACCGGGAAACGTTTAACATCATGCCAATGTGCAAAGTAGACCGAACTAACATTTTCTTTGATTACAACTTGTTAAGAGAGAGGCCGTAGGTGAGTTTTGTCTAGTGCAAATACCTTTGATAGTAGATCAATACTTGTATATTTAATATGTTATGTCTGTGTCCTAGGAAGAATACAAATTTAATAACCCATTCCCAAGAAAAAAAAAATCTTGTGTTAAATTTTTGTCATTATTATGCTGTAGAAATATTATAAACACAAATGCTTGCCTTGTACGGGAATCGGACCAATCCACCGCCTGGTTCAAGGTTGGTAGGGATATACTTGTTCAATGTAAGAGCAACTCCTGAACCCGCGGGTGGAATGGTTCGATTCCCGTACAAGGCAAGCATTTGTCTGTGTGAACATGTCTGTTTTTCGTGAGGTATTTTCTATCAAACGTAATATTAAAAAGGCAAAAGATTTTTATATGTTTATTTGTAATGGATAAACTCAAAAATGACTTAACTGGTTATAAAAATATTGAAAACTACATTATCAGCGAGCAACAAAGGCTATATTTTGTCTTCAAAATAATAGAGAACCCTATGAAAATTACAATTATGTAAATCAAGGTATGGAAAATTTGCCTGTAAAAGTCATTATTTTGCGTGCTCGCTAAAACTATTGATGATATATAAAATCATGTACAATATGTATATACTTGGTATCATTTTATTTTATACTACGCCGGAAGGCATACAAGCATACGGCCCACCTGATGTAAAGCGGGTACCATAGCCTATTAACGCCTGCGATATATTAATTATCACTCGCGCGATGCCTCCTCTGCTGCTTGCACAGCAACTCCTTGGGAGCTTACTGGTGACCTCACTCACACGCAGGAACACAACAACCCTCTAGGGACTTGTTATTGGCTACAGTTTTCTGTGAGGTGGAGGTACATCCCCAGACGGGCAGCTTTGATGCGCCCTACCTCTCTTGATCTTACTCGCAGAAGACCCCGCGAGGATATATGTCTTACTACCTATAGTTTAACATTAAAAGTTTTTTTTTTAATTAGTCAACCAACGGGCGGGTATATATCATGATATTAATCCTTATCCAAGTAAAGGGTTTCGATTGTTGTTATGTTCTATTTCACCACACCCCACATCAACCCTTACTTATCCCACAGCAGGGATACGGGTCTCTCTTCAACCAAAGGGTATACTCATTTAGAGCATACTCTACCGCGCTACTCAAATCCGGATTGGCGGAAGACAGTGTTTTCAAGCACCTCGAGGACCAGGTTTTAAGTGGAACATTCATGTTATTTTTTTCTGAACATGTTAACAAACTTGCAATATTAACAAATGAAATGTTTAATATAATAATAACAAAGCATCCCAATAAATTTGCATTGCTCTTTATTAAATTCCTTGGCCTCGGCTTTACACATTTTGTAACGAGAATATGTACTGTTTATATTATGAAATGTCTCCCCTGTTAAAACTCCAGACTTTTTATTACAGTTAGTTTTAGAAATAAATTATATACATATCGTTACAAATTGATATAGTTTGTAATAGAAAAAGTATTAGACCAATTCATTTCGCTCAACTTTTTTCACTCGAGTACCTCTTTGTTTGCCCTATGTATGATAAACCATGGAATTAGAGGCGAATAATTCACTAGCATTCTTGACAACTTGACAACTCACTTACTCACACAGTGTATAGGAAACCCACCCATACAGACAAATATCTCAATGGTAACTCACACCACCATCCATGTCAGTTAGCTACCGTAGGCCGTTTGTGTGAATCGGAACATATATAAATAATTAATCCATCCATGTCGGTAGATGTAATAATTGAATAACCAATGTAAGACAAATGTCACCTTAGTCTTCCTGCGACCACGGACGCTGCGAAGCATTCGAAACGTCAGGTTCAACAAAATAAATAAAACACGTGATACTTACGTTAAAAATTGTTTAATTCAAAGTTTTTTATTACTGTCTAAATTCAGAAGCACGTGAATCCAAATATCCTAAAATTCACGTGTTATTCAAATGTCATATTTAAGAGGGCGTATGAAGCTAAGTGGCGCCCTCATTTTGTTTTTATTGACAACGCTGAATTGAAGACTAATTACAAAAAAACCCGCAAACATGGCACTGTAGGCAATCATATTTTTGTTTTTTTTTAAACAATCTTGTATTTATTATCTATGTACAAGTAACCAAAATTATTGCTTATCGTGATCCCTTATAGCACTAATCACAATAATTTTGGATGTTTCAGAGGTAGGACGCATCAAAGCAAGTCTGGGGAAGTACCTCCACCTCACAGAACACTGCAGCCAAATAACAACCCCTAGAGGGTTGTTGTGTTGCTGCGCGTGAGTGAGGTCACCAGTAAGCTCTCAAGGAGTTGCTGTGTAAGCAGCAGAGGAGGCATCGCGCAAGTGATACTTAATATATCGCAAACGTTAATAGGTTACGGTACACGCTTTACATTAAGTGGGCGTATGCTTGTCTGCCTCCCGACGTAGTATAAAAAAAAATGATGACTAAATTGTACATAAAAAATACAGATTTTTTTGGATACTTTGATTTTTGGACATTTTTGGAATCGGTCTTAAATTCAGCGTTATTAATAAAAACAAAATGAGGCCACTTAGCTTTATACACCCTCATAAGTAATTTTTCTATGACTTCGTAATCTAGAAGCGTATACATTCGTGGTAGTTTAAGGCATACCTACAAACTGATTAGCTATAACTGAACGCCAAGTCCAAACTAATGCCAAACTAAAGCTTTCAAATCAAACTTAGCGAACCAGTTTAACCGTTGTTGTAATTAAACTTGTTGATCAACACTAGCTTACTTGCTTAGCTTGTATTGTTTTAGTTAACCGTCAACCATAAGACGGCCTTAAAATGTAAAAACATGTATGAAATAGTTTTTCAAAAGTTCCTTGTAGGAAAACCACTATGACTTGCATTGTACTATTTTTTAGCTACAATTAATAGTATTTACTGCAGGGATACGGGTCTCCCTTCAACCAAAGGATTTAAGAACATATTCAAATGCGGATTGGTAGAAGACAGTGTTTTTAAGCCGCCCGAGGGCCACTGACTTAGCTTAACGACTGCCATCTATCGACAACAGCCAGCACCGACGCGACGGCTTAACGCGCCCTCCAAAGCACATAGAAGCTCGACATTGGTAAACCAATCCATCAGAGTGAGGTCGATGATGCTGCTTGCATGTTCGATTAGAATACACAACGATGGTACTAAGCTCTCGAAATGTGAAGCTTACTAATCTAACAATATCAGATTATGAACAAAAATTTATTTGTAAACATCACAGACGGTATTTGTTTCATTTCGGAAGTATCGAAGAAATAAATGATAGATACATAGAACGATTCATTTGTGTCTCCATGACCCACAACAGTAAATATGGATAGGTGAACAACCAGTAAACACAATATAAAATAGTAATTGTGGAATAAATTAAATAATTAATAGATTAGGCGTTATTTTGCGAAAGTCAAATTTACATGCAATTTGATCTTACCTGCTTTGTGTGCTTCAGCCATCAATTAATTCATGAGAACTAGCGCCGGCCGGCACCCACCCACTACCGTTAGTAGATGACAACATGACTTGTAGTATATTATTCTAACGACTAACATCTTCAGCGCCTGAGGATGCCTCGTGGAGAGAACACGTGTCGCAGCGACGACCAGGGCAGCCATAACAGCAACGGTGGCGGGTGCATGCGGTTCACATTTCAGAAAGGGAACACTGACAGAGATGACCGTAGTAGCCATGGCAGCGGCGGTATGCATCTACGAACTGGGTCGGTGCCGGCCGGCAGTAGTTCGCACGGACTAATCGGGAGCGGAAGCACACAAATTAGTTTACATCAAATTGCCTATATATATATATATATATTCTGATTTCATTTTCTTTTGTCGCCTGAAAACTCGCTCGCTGGAAAATCACTTAAATCAGGACTTGACAAACAAATGGAGTAGCATTTGCAATGTCAACGACTTCGTAAAACCGTACGCCACGTCGTCACAGATCTTGAACAGAATTAATTCTTCAGAATGGCAAACTCATTGCAAGGCTCATTTCTACACAGATTAGTCAAACAGTCAGTTTTGACGAGCTCGTTGGCGCAGTGGTGAAACGCGCTGTTACGCTACTTAGACACAACGCTCGTGGGTTCGGTTGCCATGCAGGACAAACATTTGTGTTACACGAACATATCTGTTTGTCTTGGTATGAGTGTGTTTTTAAGAGAGGTAGGGCGCATCTACCTCACAGATAATTGCAGCCAAATGATAACTTCCTATAGGGTTATTGTGTTCCTGCGTGTGAGTGAGGTCACCGGTAAGCTCCTAAGGTTGCTGTGTTAGTAGCAGAGGAGGCATCGCGCGAGTGATACTCAATCTATTACAAGCGTTCATATGCCACGGTAACCGCTTTTCATATGCTTGTATGCCTTCCGTAGTTGTCTAAAAACACTAAAGAGATACTAAATTTCCGTAATTTAACCTGAAATAATTACCTTACGTAATACACAGTCACAGATTTATCCTATAATCCTATGCTTAAATATTCCAATAACAAACCATCGAAACTCAGTTCCACTGGGATGCCTAATACCAAAATTCGGTATCGACCGAGAACAGTTGGTCCAAGGTCATTTAATCGACCCCCATTCAGCATACAGAATGCTTTGGATCCGTTCCAGAAGTTCATTTATGCCATAGGGGTTTGTTAATGTGCAGTCGGGGACAAAATTGAATTTAAAATGGAAATTGGATTTGTTTTGAAATTAGTGGACTTTCGGAAATAAAATTTGTTTTAGGTTAATTTGCGGGTGTTTTGAAGTGTTTTGTTTATAAACAGAGAAACATGAAATTAAGCTTTTAGGACTTTTTCGCCGTTCAGCTTTTAAGTGATAGAAGAGTTTTCTTCATGCGAACGTATTGCCAGATTTCCTCGGCGGATTAGCTCAGAAGCTTATTGCGAACCTCATTCACTCGCACGAACAACAACTATACAGAGAATAGTTATTGGCTGCGATTTATTTATTTATTGAATGCACTATGTACAGAGCTATCAACGCAAGCTTAATACTACAATATATAGACCCTGTAAGGGTACGTTTTTATACAACTAAATTGGCAAATAATCATGCGGCCCGCATCAGACGGTAAGCGGTCATCGCAGCCTATTGACGCTCGCGCGCAGCCAATCTTGTAACATAAGGATGTTTCGTCACAGTATCCAGTAATTTCTCTGCCATATTTCACCCTTCAAACCGAAACACAGCTATATAAATATAGCTGCTTGGCGGTAGAAATAGGTGAGACACAGTTACCCACGCAGACGACTTTGTACAAAGTCTCCCGTCTCTGGTATACTGGGTATAACAAAGTTACATACCATTTTATTACTTACTAATGTCAGTTTGATATACAAATTACAATATTTCAAATTATAGAAATTACAATATTCAGTAATAATAATTTATTGTAATGTCTTACATTAATAACATTATGCAGGCATTGGGTGTTTAATAATTTATTCTTATGCTCAATACATTGCATGTCATAAGTATTATTTTAGTCTTAATATTGAGTCTTTCATGAATGCGTCTTTATGGTAAATTTTTATATTAATACTATTATTAGTTTTGATTTAAATACTCTATCCGTTCGTTTATTTCTTAACAGTCATTTTCTACAAGGTATTTCCTTAAATACAAATACGTGCAGGTGAGATCGGCTTAGAGTCTAAAGAAGAAAAACTATTATTCTTTATTCACTAATGTGTTCAGGCGGGCACTTGATATATCTTACATTTTTTAAACAATTTACTAATTTTCTGAATATATGGATGTGAATCTTCACGCCAGGTCTATTGCAGGGTTGGCGGAGAGAACCGATAGTCATAAGACGCGGTCCTTACATGCTTTAGTCGCTTCTTCTAATATTCATAACTCTACTGATATCACCTTCTGATAAAACACGACCAATTTGGCCATGGTAGGCTAGTTTTGGTCTTCTTCGGCTCCTTCTCATCCTCCGTTCTTTCAACATGTGCGAACCAACGGAGCATACTTTTTCTTGTCTTAACACCGACACTCTCTTTCAGACTCTCATTCTTACGTCATCATTACGAACGCGATCAGCAAGCGTTATGTCACAAATTTTGCACAATGCTCTCATCTCGACCGCTTTTAATCTAATGCGTCTTATTTATTTACGAGTATCATAGCTAATTCATGTTTTATTTTTTTATTCTACTAGCGTTTAATTTGTGAGATTGAGCTATTTACACCCCAAAAATGTACCTAACGTGATGTATAAAAAAAATTGCAGAATTTTTGTTGCAGAAAGCCATCAATACATATAATCCACTGAGCGTAAATCCCGCCGTACACCAAGCTCCGCGTATTATAGAGCTGCATATCGCTGGATTAGTTTCCAATATCCCAGTTTATCTGGGCTGGGCAGCCGCGGCGGGGATCTACACGGTTTTTGGAATGCGGAATAGTTTAAAGGCTTGATTATTGAAATATATTGAATGAAAAATTTGCATACGGCTTTGTGCATGCAATTTGGGAGTCATGTGCTAGAAAACTATGCTCTGCCAATGCGACCAAAATTGGCGTTCAGATCTATCTCAATTGGTGCAAATAATACTGCATACGGTACCAGAGGTAGGGCGTATCAAAGCAGCTCATCGTGGGAAGTACCTCCACCTCACATTAAACCGCAGCCTAATAACAACTCCCTAGAGGGTTGTTGTGTTCCTGCGTGTGAGTGAGGTTACCAGTAAGCTCCTAAGTAGTTACTGTGTAAGACACTTAATATATTACAAGCGTTAATAGGTTACGGTAACTGCTTTACAGCAGGTGGGCATTATTATTATATAAATTATTGTATAAATATATATACGTATATATATGAAGAGGTGAATGGCTGAGCGAGGACCAAGCGTAACGAGATGACTATTCTTGGCGTTTGGAAGAAGAGAGAGCTAAATAACGCCTCCCTCTGTCTTAAGAAAGAGAGATGGTCTGAAAGAGAGTAAGCTTTAGATAGTTCGGACATGTACAAGGTATTCGAGGGGAAAATGGCGAAGAACAATGAAGGAGAAAGGCCAATACCCACTTACCACGGCCAAATTGGTTGTGTTATCAAAAGGCGAGCGTGCATGAAAACAGCTATGACTATTAAGTAAGCGATCGAGGTGTGTATGCGTAAAGATCGAATCTTGTGGCAATCGGATCGCTCCGCCTATCCCGCAAGGAAGTTGGTGTTAAAATATGGTTAGCTCCAAATCTTATGATGAAGTTAGTGCTATAAAGCTTCAAATCTTATCACGAACAAAGTCGGTTTTATAAGATTTTTATAATAACTAAGTAGCTTATCACCAAATATTCACTAATTTACATGGTACCAAATCTACCTTGACCGAACGCAGTTTGAATTATTCAAATCCGTTAAGCCAGTACCGAGATATCGTTGAATGTACATATACATATATATATATATAGTTTAGGTCCCAATAGTGTTAGGTATTTGATAAACCGTGGTGCACGGCAGTTGAGCTTCACTTGACTAGCCATCTCCTTGAGGTTCTTTAAATGCCTTATTTGCATATTGGCAACTCTTGGCAAAGTGAGAGACAGCAATGTGACAACACATTACTGTCTCTCACTTTGCCAAGAGGGGAAGTCAATTCCAAAACTACCAACTCCTTCAAATTTCTTCTGATTAAATTCGTTGTGAGTTCCAAGGCAGCTGTAGTTTAACCCCCGGGCGGCAGTGAACTTCACTGTTCATTGCCTTTTTGGTGGTCGCCGCTGTTAATTCTGGCTGCACAGGAGACACAGTGGGTGGGTCTGTCCCATTAAAAAAAATATATACATTTATATAGAAAAATATACGACAAACACAGTCCTCCTTTTTTATACTCTGTTAAAATATCCGTGAGTTTGTCTCAGGAGGCAAATAACCTATGGAGAACCGATGAGATTGATATTACGTGGTAACTCATTCACCGCTACGGGTCGGGGGGTGAAGTAGAATGCGCAGCTCTAATTGGCTAGTTCGTGGATCAACATCGCGGTACGATAAGCCGATAAGATATATTTGGTCAGTACGCTCGTATCGCTTAGATGTTTAGGCGCTAAAATGTAATGTTTTTATTAGCACAAGGTGCATGCGCAGTCAAGTAGTTTATTGGTGTTTGATATGTTATACAAACGTTACGCAAAAACTGATGACCATACTGATGGCTAGATGAGCCAGGGTAGCAACAGTGGTGGGTGCATGCGGTTCATATTCTAGATGATGGGGAATCGTGGAGATGACCGCAGCAGCTATGGCAGGGGATATACCTTTGGGTCTACTAGCAGTAGTAGGTGGATGCCGGCCGGCGCTAGCTCTATGAACTAATTGGTGGCGGAAGCGCACAAAGTAAAAGAGGTTTTAAGGGAGGTAGAGCACGATATTTGGTTTCTGGAATTTTCCATGCAGTGGAGATATTTCCATGGTTGAGGTGCTTTGATGGGCCCTCTCCTCGTACAAAACACCCCGTACAAAATATATTTTTTTTATACTACGTCGGGAGGCAAACAAGGTTACGGCCCACCTGATGTAAAGCGGGTACCGTATCCTGTTAACGCTTGTAATATATTGTATCACTCGCGCGATGCCCACTCTGCTGCTTACAGCAACTCCTTGGGAACTTACTGGTGACCTCACTAACCCGCAGGAATACAACAACCCTCAAGGGAGTTGTATTGTAGATGTACGTACCTATGTGGAAATTGGAGCCACGAGCCCTGTGAAGTAATATTGCTAACCACTGGTCCGGGCACATCAAGTACATGTAATTTCACTCATTCACATGAACACAACAGTTCTTTAGGGGGTTGTTACTTGGCTGTGGTTTTCTTTGAGGTTTACATACTTCCTGTCGAGCTGATTTGATGATTCCTATCTTATTACTATGCTAATTAATTATATTGTAATTGTTTAGGGTTCATCTAAAAGACTTGAAAACTCAGAACCATAAATGCCAATGGAGTCCATCGAGCAATGACAGCCTAGTGGATAAAGAACCGGCGTAGTGACCAACAGGTGCCCGGTTTGAATCCTGGCGTTTGCCACTAAATTTGTATTTTCGGATTAATGTACATATTTGTGATTTGTATATATCCCTAGCTCTAGCTATCTACCTTTCGCAGAAATCGTGAGGAAAGCGGCATGTCCAAGAAATTATATTTCAAAACACGCGTTACCTCACATAAGAGTGATTTATTGTTCCCTCTGGGTCGTGGAGATCTAACGCAGTCGCCCGATGTAACAATCAGTATCTTCGCCAAGTCCTTAGGCTTAGGTAGCGGACCCCGCCTTAATGGATTAGGGAACGGGGCAACGCTAAGAAGAAGCTGACGGAGCCGTCGCGGTAAGATCAATATATGTCTTCACGCCAAGTCCCAAGAGAGAACCGAGCGCCATAAGACGCGGTCCTTACATACTTCACTCGCTTCTGTGACATTTATAGCTCTTTTCATGCACGCTCGCCGGTTCCTGGGGCTCCTGACATCACCTTCTGATAAAACACGACCAATTTGGTCATGGTAGGTTAGTTTGGTCTTTTTCGGCTCATACATCCTATATGTATATGTATATATATAATCCAATTAATAGTTAGCAGATATCGCCCTATCTTATCACAGTGCCGTAAATATGGTTTGATTACGTTTAGATTAGAAAAAATCAATTAATTGCATTCAATTAAATAGTCAGGAAATCGACAGAGGACATACAAACACTTGGCCGTAATGAAATTCATGTAGTAAGTACGAAAAGTCCCTGAAAATAGCTTTGTATAACATCATTTTTTAAGAAGGTCGGCAACGCATGAGTGACGCCCCTGGTGTTGCTGTTGTCTATAGGCTACGGTGACTGTTTACCATCAGGCAGGGCGTATGCGTGATTACCACCTTTAGTAGTATAAAAAAAACATGTTCATCTTAGCGTTATCCCGTATCTTAATTAAGGTTATCATTAAGGTCCGCTACTTAGGCCTGAGGATTTGGCGAAGATTCTAATTTTTACATGGTGTGACTGCTTTTAGACCTCCACCACCCAGAGGGGACACTAGACCTTTTTAGTTAAGTGTGAATTAAATAGTGTCGTTCGAAATTTAATTTCAAGAGGGTTTCCTTTACCGTCGAGCAAGTGACAAGTACAAATATGTATATTAATGTTCATAGGCTTCGGTAACCGTTTTACATCAATTGAGCCGTATGCTTATATCTCTCGACGTTGTATAAAAAAAGAATCTCCTAACTGACTTGTTTGCCTCTTTATGCCGTAAAAGTAAACAGGACCAGTTTCTGGAAACTATCAAAAACCCACCGCTAACAAAACAAGCTCTACCGAAAGAGATCTTTAATTACGAACACTCTGACGGGCGAAGAATAACTTTACAGAAGAACGCAGCCTATTACTACCTGCTTCCTAATATCAGGTCACCAGGAAGCTCTTGAGATAGAGCAGATGTGACAATTCGCGAGCGATGGGTACACAAGCAGGCAGGCTGTATGCTTATCTACCAACGATAACATAAAAAAAAACTTGCAATATGCTATATACAATTTGATCTAACCTGTTTAGTGTGCTTCCGCCACCAATTAGTTCATGCGGCCTAGCGCCGGCCGGCACCCACCCACTACTGTTAGTAAATGCAACATGCCGACGCTGTCATGGCTGCTCCGGTAATAATAATAATAATTGGTGGCGGAAGCACACAAAGCAGGTTAGATCAAATTGCATGTAAATTTGACTTTCGCAAAATAACGCCTGACTCTATTAACTATTTAATATGCTATATGTCTTTACACAGATCGATTATCTAAAGCTGGCACGTACAAAGCATTGAAACATTATACTTGTGTAGTTGTCAGATATCGTCAATCTCTGTCACACACGTAAACGTGGTAGTGAGAGAGACTTTTCATGACGTGTAAATAGTGCGACAGTAGTATATTTTATCACTCATGCGGGATAAGTAACATCTTTGCGCCCGTTGTTACGGGTGATAAGTCGCTATTTGCCCATTTTAAAATTACAACATTAGTCTTGAGTAAATCACACTCCATTTGAGTGCGACAAGTAAACTTGTCTCACGCAAATTTCCTTGGCGGACGCAAATTGACGAGAAAAAAAAAATATAGTTATCTCGCATGTGTAATAAAAAATGTATTCTCATTTACAGACACTACACAAACGCATTTTGTCAATGCCAGCTTTCCGAATAACCGACTTGTATGATGGTTCTGCCTTGATAACGATTGCACTGGCCTTGGTTAGGTCGCAAGAAATCAATAGGTTATTTCAAAATCGATGAGATAGGTAGGAGCTGATAGGTCCATGACATACCATTATTTGATAATTTAACAACAAAGTAATTTAAGGATATTATTACATTCTCAATAAACAGGTTGTCCAAAGGACAGAGAAGTGAAGTGATAGGGTACTCATTACCCTCGTGTATATCCAGTAATGTAATTTTGAAAAAGTCGTTATTTGTACTAAGCCTAAAGTTAAACTAAACTTAAACAACGCATCTGTTCAATGCGTTTTTCTAATATACTTCTTCTTTCTTTTCTTATTTCTTTTTATTTCTTAATTATTGCATAAAACTAGATTTATTACGAAAAATGTTTTTATTTTTTGGACATTTCACAAAACCTTTAATTAAATTTACTATGGCAAATGATAATTTGATTCAGAATAATCAGGAACACCGTTCCTATATGAAATCTATATGTTTGTCTGTCGTTATTTTTCGAATATTCGAATTTTGACTTCAGATTCGGATTCAGCATAAAAAAGTAGAATAGGAATGTTCAGAAACACCGTTCCTATCTCTTAAGGAACATGGTCAAAATGGCCAACAAATTAAAAAAAAAAATTAATTGTTATTTAATTGACGAGCCAGGTGTTCCTCTGGCAATGCAAGCTTGCGCATTCTCAGCTGGTTTATTTATTAATGCCTTAGTGAAGACATTGACGCCCATACGTATGAGATTAGATTGTGATTTTTAAGAGTCTTCTATAAACGAGACTTTCCGGTATCTTTCGGTTTCATTATCCTATGTGTATATATAATGTACATTATAGTGAAGTATTCGAAATATCTCAAGAGGGGTGTATGAAAGAGTAATTTAATTAATACCAGCTATTGAGATCCACTCGCCATAAAACAAATTTAATTCATACTATCTCGATTACTGGCCGTAGCTGAGAACCAGTGACTTGCTCTATGAGCAATCGATTCACTGAGCTGCAGCCTATTTGTACCACTGCGACTCACGTGCATCTCTACTGTCTTATCAGTGTGTGTAATGCTCTTTTTTTAGTGTGTACGTGGTTTTTTTTGTGTGTTGTCTCTTTGTAGTATGGGTGTTAGTGTGAGTACAAATAAATCATTTATCTATCTATATATTACTGCCATTCTACCATAGTATTCATATTTGTTTAGTACATTTAACGGGTCCATGGGTAAAGTTGTTGGTAATTGCTGCTTTAACATTAATGTTAAATAACAACTCCCTGGGGGACTTCAAATAAGTGAGATGGTCATTTAGCTCCTGAGAAATTGCTGCGCTAATTGAGCGACTGTTGGGCGTAGGAGCTATATTACAAAGGCTATAATGACAGGCTACAGTAACTAATTTACATTAGCCGGGCTAATTTATTTAACTTGTATTTATTATTATGTACGGGATATTTGTATGCATATGTTCAATTTGTATACTTACACTGCGCCACTTCCTTGCTATTTTCATCTTTTAATATAGTCTAAGTTTGCTTGTTTTCCACTTCGGCGGCGTAACTTTCATCCCAGTTATAAGCGCTTACAAGATACACAATCTCATCCACGTGTTTCAACACTACATATTGAACCTTAATTCTGACGGTCATTCTTGATTCCTCTACAAGATTGTTTAGAAATGTCCAATGCGAAAGTAATGTATGGCAGTAAATTTTGTATGGAACCCAAAATTTACAACAGGTTGCCAAAGTCTTTGAATGAACTTCCAGCCAATATGTTTTAGTGTCAATTAAGAATATAGTCATTGGACAAATGTTATTATAGTATTACGTTGTTTTTTTATACAACGTTGGGAGGCATACAAGCATACGGCCTGATGTAAAGCAGTTACCGTAGCCTATTAATGCTTGTAATATATTAAGTATCACTCGCACGACGCCTCCTCTGCTGCTTACACAGCAACTCCTTAGGAGTTTACTGGTGACCTCACTCACACACAGGAACACAACAACCCTTTAGGGAGTTTGCTATTTTGCTTCGGTTTTTTGTGAGGTGGAGGTACTTCCCCAGACGGGCTGGGCTGATATGATGCACTACCTCACTTAAAACATCCATACTAAGACAAACAGACATGTTCATGCACACAAATGTTTGTCTTGTGTGGGAATCGAACCCACGAGCGTTGGTGTCAAAGTTGCGTCATTCACGACTGAGCCACCGAGCTCGTCAATATTTAATAATTTATGATTGACAATCATCGTCTAAGTTTTATCCCATTTCCCAATCCATTGATATTTTCGGGTTCCGCTACCTAAGCCTAAGGTTTTGGCGTAGATAATGATTTTGACAGAAGCGACTGCCGTCAGACCTCTACAAGCCAGAGGGAAACCAGACCTTCTTTAGGGCAGGTCACACGTCTTTTGAAATATAATTTCTTGGACATGCGAATTTCCTTACGATGTTTTCCTTCACCGCCGCGCTATGATAAACATATGTTAATAGATTCAAGCGTTATTTTGCGAAAGTCAAATTTACATGCAATTTGATCTAACCAACTTTATATGCTTCCACCATCAATTAGTTCATGCGGCCTAGCGCCGGCCGGCACCCACCCACTATCGTTAGTAGACGCAACATGCCGACGCTGCCATGGCTGCTCCGGTATTCTCTGCCTCGGCTGCTGCGATCTGGAACAGAATCCGCATGCCCCCACCACCACCGTCGCTGCCACGACCGGCCTGGTCGTCGCTGCGACACGTGTTTCGCCTCTCCACGAGGCATCATCAGGCGTTGTAGACGTTAATCGTAAGAATAACACGCTACAAGTGACAAATCCATCCCTTATATTGAATTGAGAGTGGGGGTGGATGATTGGAGCGAAAATATATTTAATAGTGGAGAATTGTTTACGTCAGTCTGTTTGTACATAGGTACAATACATTGTTTAAACATATATGAACATAAATTTGAAAACACGAATTCAGTGGTAATGCCTAAGTTAGCATTAGAGCTGGAGATCAGTTAGTCAATAGAACGGTCCTTTATCCACTAGGTTATTACTGTGCAATTTATGATTTTCTTCTTGAGAAAACATTTGACAGGTTCGTGCGAAAGGATCTGTTGAACATTTTGCCCAGATGTGGGGTTAACGGTGACCTGATCCATGCTGTGTCCACTTATGAGGATTGTACAGCTTGTGGGTGGGCGGTAACTTGTTGCCCTAGTTTGACACCAACAATGGTGTCAGACAGGGATGCGTGTTGTCTTCGGAGTATAAGAAATATGAATGTGGGAATGCGAATGGGTGAATTAGTGGTCAACTGTCTGCTTTATGCACACGATGCAGTATTAACAGCAGAATCGCCATGCGAACTGCAGATTGACAGACGGACAGATATACAGACAGACGGACAACAATGTGATCCTATAAGGGTTCTGTTTTTCGTTTGAGGTTCGGAATCCCAAAAATGGATATCATTATTGGTTGTATATATATATTGCGTGTAGTTTGCGTGACTGTGTGTGTGTATGTATGTAACTGTATGTATGTCTGTGCGTCATTCGCGATTAGTTGTAAAAAATGTATATATGTGCTCGCCTCAACCTTTTCCCTTTATATTTGTTTTTACTGTCTGTAATCCGCATTTTACCTTAACGTGACGTTAATAACATTTAAGCGGCAGTTCGGACCATTACTAACACAAGTTTTAACATAAAGGACTCAGTACGTGTCCATTTTTTATACCACTAAGGCGACAAACAAGCATACGGCCTGCCTGATGGTAAACATTCACCGTAGCCTATGGACATTTGCAACAAACACCAAGGGCGAAACTCGTGCGTTGCCGACCCTTTACGTAAGAAAATAAATATATTAGTTTCTTTGAATTTGATATCTATAATTATGAGCTATTGTCTATTTATCGCCCAATATTGAATGGTTGAGATATAGTTGGAAATTTAATATGAAATAAAAAAGAAATCTTAGTAAATCCAGTTTAACGCCGTTCAATATTTCGCCTAATGTATTTTGGAGAAACTTTAAATATGCATGGCCATTTAGTCTCGGTGGTAATTTGAAAGCACTGCTAAATTGCCTATTAATATCTCCAATCTACAAATTTATATTGAAATTAATATTGGTAATTGCGTAAACAGAAGTCAATAAATTAGAAATACTTAGGATTGTAATAGTATAACTTTAGGTCTGAAAGGTAAATAAATATTGTCGGACAAAATACACAGCGCCATCTAGCCACAAAGCAAGCTAAGCTTGTGTTATGGGTACTAGATAACTGATAAACGTAAATACATGTTTTTTTTTTTGTAAATACATACTTATTACACGTTGAAAATACCCAGACCAAGATCAACAGACAATAAGGTTCCATATAACTTCACATCCTTCTAATATCCTGTATATCAAGCATGCAAAAGTAATAATATTCTTAAATTTTACCAGAGGCAGACTTTGTACAAAGCTTGTCCGGTTTGAAGGATGAGATATGATAGAGAAATTACTAGGTACTGTGACGAAACATCCTAAGGTCACAAGATTGGTAGCGCGCGAGTACATCCCCGTGGTGTTGCGAGCGTCAAGAGGCTGCGATTACTGCTCAATATATGATGCGAGCCGCATGCTTGTTTACCAATCTAGTTGTATATAGAATAAAAAATATTATTGTTAATTAGCGTATCCGAAGCAGTGACAGCCCAGTAGATAAGGAACCGGACTCTTGACCAACTGGTTACCGGTTTGAATCAATGGCATGTACCACTAAATTCGTGTTTTCGGATTTATATGCATATTTGTAATTATCACTTGTTCAGCGGTAAAGGAAAACATCGTGAAGAAACCCGAGCATCCAAGAATTTATATTTAGTTAGACGCGTGACCTGACCTAAGAAAAGTCTCGTTTTCCGACTGGTCTGGGTTTACGACAGTCGCTCCATGTCATCACCATGTCATCCACGACATCAGTCATCAGTATCTTCGCCAAATCATTAGGCTTGAGTGGCGAACCGCGCCAATACAAATGGATTAGGAAATGGGATAGCGCTAAGAAGAAGGAGATTAATTATTATTGTCAAATTATCAAATAGCCGTAGGGATAATCAGCGTATCGTATCAGTTTTGAAATAGACTATTGATTTCTTGCGGCCTACCCAAGGCCGGTGCAATCGTTATCAAGGCAGAACCATGACACAAGTCGACTATTGAAGGCAGGTACGTGACATTAATTTATTTAATACTTTATTGATAAAATACAGTTGGTTCAAAAGGCGGACTTAATGCTAATTGCATTCTCTACCAGTCAACAATATTGGGAGTGGAGAAAAAATGCGATTGCGGTTTTTATTACAATTAAAATAAAACAATAATCGATCCTATAAAGAATGTGTTCTCTATATGGTCACCTAACATAAATATATAAATAAATAACTATGATAATACATACCCAATCACAAGAATACATAAAAGATCCTAGTAATACATACATATTTTGCTCTGTAAATAATATAATATATACTAATTATACAACACACGTTGGATGACTACTGCTTGGACAGGCTCTCTAAAAGACAGGCACGTAATTTCTTTTTAAAAGTAAATTTATTGGGAGAGTCTCTAATGGGTTCAGGCAATGCATTCCAGAGTCGTGACGCTTGTACAGGAATTAGACATGAAGCCCGAACGTAAAAGTGGACATTGACACAACACGTCTTTTTTATTATTTTTTTATACAAGTTCAGCATAGTGGCTCCGCTTTGCCTGATGGTAAGCGAAAGAGGAGCCCAAATCGCAACTGCAACTGACAAAAGACTACACAGTGTCCTGTCATGCTGCCATGCTGCCATGGAAGGAGGGAACACATGTGCAGGCAAGGCGTTCCACTTTTTAATGGTACGACAAAGATAGGAGTTGCCGAACTTTTTGGTACGCGAAGAAATGTTTGTGTGGTGTCTGTGAGTAAATTGTCGTAATGCATTCTCATCATGAAAAGTATCCCGGTCTCTCTCGCTCGTGCCGAAGTCTGTGTATTTTTTTTATATACAACGTCGGGAGGCATACAAGCATACGCTCCACCTGATGTAAAGCAGTTACCGTAACCTATTAACGCTTGTAACATATATCACTCGCGCGATGCCTTCTCTGTTGTTTACTCAGCAACTCCTTATGAGCTTACTGGTGACCTCGCTCACACGAAGGAACACAACAACTCTCTAGGGAGTTGTTATTTGGCTGCGGTTTTCTGTGAGGTGGAGGTACTTCCCCAGACGGGCTGCTTTGATGCGCCCTACCTCTCTTAAAAGGTGACAAAGATTGACGACATCTAACAACACACAAGCGCATTGTATCAGTAAGTTGTAACGCAGTTGTTAACGCTCGCGATATATTAAGTATAACGCGCGCGATGCCTCCCCTGCTGCTTACACAGCAACTTCTTGGGAGCTTACTGGTGACCTCACTCACACGCAGGAACACAACAACCCTCTTGGGAGTTGTTATTTGGCTGCGGTTTTTTGTGACGTGGAGGTACTTCCCGAGACGGGTTGCTTTGATGCGCGCTACTTCTCTTAGAAACCTGTATTAAAAACGTAAATCCTATTTCATGAAATCAAATCACTGCGTTATACTTCATTATTGTAAATTGAATTGTATTATTGGGTAACTGTGACGCTATTTCCATTGAAAATCCAATTCAAATATCAAAGCCTTGGGTATCATAATTCCAACAGTCAATTGTTAAGCATGTTATTAAACACTCAAGTTGTGCAATGAGCTCTCAACTGAGGTTCTGCCAAGGGACTATAGCGTGGGGTGCTTTAACCCTTAATTTGGTAGAGAGTATATTCGATTTTTCTTCTAATTCTCATATCTTAAAATTAATACAAACAAAGCAGGTTAGATCAAATAGCATATCTATTAACAAATAATTGAACATAAGGCTGAAAGTTAGCGTTACAAAATCTATCTATCTATCTATAACTTCAGGCCATATCCCTTGCGGGGTAGGCAGAGAGAACCGAGCGCCACGCGACTCGATCCTTACATATCTCACTCGCTTCTTTAACATTCATTGCTCTTCTCATCCACGCTCGCCAGTTTCTAGGGTTCCTGATATCACCTTCTGATAGAACACGACCAATTTGGTCATGGCGGGTAAGTCTTAGCCTTCCCCGGCTCCTACATCCTTCCACTTTTGCATTGTATATCTGCTTCGTCATTCTTTCACCTTACATTCTTTCTACATGTCCGAACCAACGGAGCATGCCTCTTCTTATTTTAATGGAGACATGCAATGGAGACATACAAAATAAATCTACAAAATCTGTAACCACTAAATTCTACCTTTCGCAGTGGCATACAGGGAAACATCACCAAACTATTATGGCATACAGGACTGCACGGTTAGGCAAAGGTACATACATGTAAGGATCTATTTTTTTATACATAGTCGGGAGGCTTACAAGCATACTTCCCACCTGATGCAAAGCGGATACCGTGGCCTACGAACGCTTATAAGACATAATGTATCACTCGCGCGATGCCACCTCTGCTGCTAACACCGCAACGTCATAGACGCTTACCGGTGACCTCATTTATTCTCTGGTTTATTATCAAAGTCAAGTCAAGAATAAAATGGCAATAAATAAACATTGACATAATCTAATAAATCTATTATAAATGAAAGTTGACATAAAGAATATGTTACTCGTATATTTAATTGATTGGTGTATTCATTCAATAGTTTATCAGAATTGTATAGAGATAGGCTTATTTTTTATAATTGTTTTCTTTCTTTTTGTTATTAACTTTTTATACTTACACATTTGACATTTATGAACATTATTTATACCATTGACATTTATAGTATTAACATCTCTCGCTGGCTTCTTTAAACATTTGTATACCTTTAGAATATAAGGTGAACATACCATACCAAATTTGTAACTTAACACACCATCTATGTAAACCACTGAATGTTCAGGCAAATAAATGAAATTTGAATTTGAAAAGGTTAAAAACGATTTGAGCATAGTTCAAATGTTCTCATTTATTATTCGAGCATCTGTTGAGTGTCCGTGGCCTTAGCGGAGCCCATGAAAAACTAATTACTTGACGTTGGATATCATCGATATTAGATTGGCAACGGACCTTGGTGAAAATTGTAGGGCAGAGTTGAAGATAAGTCGAAGGCTTTATGCCTTTACTCGACAACGTCAAAATAGGTGGCCATTGGATAAAATTCTTGTTTTCGATTGGTCAAACGGTCTTTCGATCCTCTATAGAATGACATACGTAACTTAAAACAAATATATTTTGAGTTACGCGGTGTTAGAACTTAACGACGATATAAGGACTGGATGTCATGAAATTCATGAACAAGTTACAACAAGCATGTCGTTCTTGTCTGTAACTTTGTAGTGTAAAGCTTTGTAACACGGCCAAACTTAACTTCGGATTTAATTCAGTTGTAATACACTTCACTTAAGTAAACGAAAGGTATTCGAGAGTAGGTTTACGAGCTTGATGGCGCAGAGGTGAAACGTGGTGTTAACTTAAGGGAGGTATTAGCATTAGCAGTCAGAACCCGTTATATACCTTTTCCCATACATTTCGCGGTCGTATACGACCACCCGGGTTTCGAAGGGTTAAGAGAGGTAGGGCGCATCAAAGCAGTCCATCTGGAGAAGTACCTCCCTCTCACAGAAAACCGCAGCCAAATAACAACTCCCTAGAGGGTTGTTGTGTTCCTGCGTGTGAGTGAGGTCACCAGTAAGCTCCCAGGGAGTTGCTGTATAAGCAGCAGAGGAGGCATCGCGCGAGTGATACTTAATATATCGCAAGCGTTAATAGGCTACGGTACCCGCTTTACATCAGGTGGGCCGTATGCTTGGGGCAGAGATTACCGGAGCAGTCATGGCTGCGACGAAGACGAATTTAATCAACTTCTAATTTAAAGCGGTCTACCCTCGCTCGCTCGAGATCGTGCGTTAGGCGGCCCGTCCACTGGAGCGGTGGGAAGAGGAACGGAGCTGTGTCAACATTAACCAATTACCTTAACTCCTCCCCGTTGTTATATTATAAGTTTTAAACGCAGAGCAGGAAAGCAGAGGCGAAGCCGGCAAGCGAAGCGAGGAAACAAAAAATCGGCCAAGTGCGAGTCGGACTCGCACACGAAGGGTTCCGTACCATTATCGATAAAAACGGCAAAAAAATCACGTTTGTTGTATGGGAGCCCCCTTAAGTATTTAGTTTATTCTATTTTTTAGTATTTGTTGTTATAGCGGCAACAGAAATACATCATCTGTGAAAATTTCAACTGTCTAACTATCACGGTTCGTGGGATACAGCCTGGTGACTGACGGACGGACGGACGGACAGCGGAGCCTTAGTAATAGGGTTCCGTTTTACCCTTTGGGTACGGAACCCTAAAAATGCATGCAGGGCGCCGCCGAATGCCAGAGAGAAGGGTGGCGTATAATCTATACATATAAATAAAATTGAAGTGTCTGTCTGTGATTTCAAAATAAAGCCTTTATCTTTATCTTAAGCTCATATTATTATGTTTACGTTACCAAAGCCTAAATACGCCATTTTAACTTTTTGTCTGTCTGTCTATCTGTCTGTTTGTTTGTCTGGGCTAATCTTCGAAATGGCTGAACTGATTTTAACGGGACTTTCACTGGTAGGAAGAGGACTGTTCAGAGCAGAATATAGAGTACTTTTTATCCCGTAAATATTTAGGGTTCCTGCGTAAAAAATGAAAAACTGTTAAAATTAGGGGGAAATATCTTCCCCTTCGGGGGACTTTGCAATTTTGTTTTTATTATTTTCATAGAATACATATTTTTTGGAACATAAAATAACTACGCCTTTTTTATGTAATATAAATAAAATACATATACGTTGCCTCCTGTAAAGGTCAATAGATGGCGTTGTACAAAAATTGAATCGCTCTATGGTTGCATATACGACCCTGAACTTTTTTTTTTAAACAGAAACAATTTCATGTCTACAGAGAAATAAAGTGCGAAGCCGCGGCATTCTGGTAGTATATAATCTATCCACATATAAGATATATCTTAAGTTAATACATAGTAGGATGTTGTGTACTTTTTAATGGAGAGAACTAGTGCTTGAGCTAGGTAGGTACTAACCTAACCCTCCTGTATTACAAGTCACCAGGCTCCCTCACACCTTAACGGAACATTACTATATCAATGTAAGATTATAAGGATTTACACATGGAAATACATAAAGGGGGGTAACAATAAAAAAAAAGAAAACTTGAAGACTATAGTCTTTACATATTCCGCTCCGCACACTCCCTCACTTAGTTCCGCTTTCGCGCTTCGCGTTCGTCGACAGTCCATAACTTCGCTCCGTTTACTCGGTCCACCTCAATGGGCAGGCGGCCTTATGTGGGATACAAGTTTCAATAGTTATTCTGATTTAAATTAAAAGTCGAAATCACGATGTTATTGTTCATTGGATGAGTGTAAGACAAAAAAAAAATATTTATCTACCAGGCGCAGATACTCTATATACTAAAGATTATTATTTCTACAACCCTAGCGCGTTCGCTCGATAAATATGTCGCACGATGGTCGCGCGGTGGCCAAAGTATTCTCAACTACTGGTCGCGGACAGACGATACATTTCAGCTCGCAGAAATGCATCCGGTATCATTTTTAAACTATCGTAGGTTATTATATCGTAGGTATTTTCGCTTTTTATGCGAAGGTGAAGTACTGTTATGAAGTAACTATCATCAAATCTGTGTTAAAACTTCGAAAATGTATATAAAAACAATAACTTATATTCTTTATCTACATTACAATTGTCTTTAGATCTTACTTTGATTACTGCTCATTTTTTTGAGATTTGAATCAATTACAGAGGAAAGAAATTGGAATTCGACGTCACAGTGAAAAAGTTTTTAAATGGTTCACCGACTCCATCTGCTATTAATGAAATCCATTAAAATAATGACAGTACCTAATGACCAACATGTTGATTGATTAAATATTTACTTTGAGTAAAAAATAAATGGGTCGTTTTATCTACCTAAAATGTAAATTTCGTGTTTTAGAGTTGCCGCAAGAGATCCCATCGACAACTTTAGTTTAAACCCTTATTAAGTATGTAAATTGGACTATATTCCATTTATCACGTTAACATATATAAAAATATGTCTTACCAGCTTTGTTCGCCAAACTGAGCCATAGCCGTATTGTCATTATTTTAAGAAGACATTATCGACCCTCCTCGCCACTGGTCGACAAAATGAGATGACGGTGCAAGCTGCTTTGCAGAACTGAAAGGCGCACATGTAAAAATTGGGGTAGTACCTTGATTTTTATATGTTTTTTTTTCATTTTTCAATCTTGTTTCTAGTATACACAATATTCTTCAATTCAAGATCCAGAAATATTAAGAAAAAGTACTATTTGTTAATGGCACTTTACGATAATCAACAATGTACAAATATTCTCAAGGTAGACAGTGCTCCTTCGGATAAAACTTACAATAATCTAATATATGACTTGACTTCACGCCAAATCCCTTGCCATGGGTAGGCAGAGAGGACCGAACGTCACATGACTCGACCCTGACAAACCTCAGTCGCTTCTTTAAGGCGGTCTCTAAGGCTTTTGACGTCATCAATTTACACGATTAATTTGGTCAAAGTAGGCAAGTCGGAACCTTCCTCGGCCTCTACACCCTTCTACTTTCGCATTGTATATCTATTTCGTAGTTCTTTAAGAACAAAACTTGTAGTACAAAATTCACTGTTCAATATATAGGTAAGTTATTGATTAAAGTAAATTAAAATTAGTTACTTATATGAGTAAATTATACGATTTTTCTTGGAATCAATCAATCCATGATTGCAGAGAGAGTTTGTGAATGTGGGAGCACATACATAAACTTTTAATTGATTCAGATTAAGCTTCTGTGGTTAATCGAATTGGCTACTTGAGCGTTTAGTTTATATCACCTACTGCATTATGTTTTATGATACTGTACTGTGACATCTATTCCATTTATAATATGGTCTCCTGGGAGTCTCTGAGGTAAGTTTCAAAGAAAATATCCACTGCTATTATTTCTCTGTATTTTTATGTATGTTAGGCATTTCAATGTTCTTAAGTATGTATGTATATCTTCACGCCAGGTCCTTTCGGGGTAGGCAGACAGAACCGTGGGCCGTCAGACGCGGTCCTAACATACTTCACTCGCTTCTGTGACATTCATAGCTCTTTTCATGCACGCTCGCCGGTTCTTGGGGCTCCTGACATCACCTTCTGATAAAACACGACCAATTTGGTCATGGTAGGTTAGTCTCGGTCTTCCTCGGCTTCTACATCCTTCCACTTTTGCATTGTATGTGTGTTTCGAGAGACGAGAGAGACACTCTCTCGTCTCTCGATGTTGTTTAAAAATAAGAGCGGTACAATCGTCGCTACTTAACCTAACAATTGGAATCGAACCCACGAGCGTTGGAGTCAAAGTAGCGTAACAGTGCCCGCGCCGCCGAGCTCGTAGGCTCAGTCAGTTCTTTTTCGTAATAACGTGTCGTAAAATGTATTTATTTCGCTGCAATAAAGTATATTCATTCTATTTCATTTCTTGACGAGCTCGGTGGCGCAATGGTGAAACGCGCTACTTTGACACCAACGCTCGTGGGTTCGATTCCCACACAGTACAAACATTTGTGTACATGAACATGTCTGTTTGTATTGGTCTGAGTATTTTCAATTTATAATAAGTATGTATTTACAAAAAAAAAATGTATTTACGTATGTTTCTCAGTTGTCTAGTACCCATAACACAAGCTTCGCTTACTTTGGGGCTAGGTGGCGCTGTGTAATTTGTCCGACAATAAAATAAAAAAAAATCATATACCGTATTCCATATATATCTATTCCATATACTTAAATTAATTTCATAATTACGTAAAACGAAGCAAAATCGACCAATCAATCGATATAAACATTTATATTTGACGAGCTCGGTGGCTTAGTGGTGGAACGCGCTGTTACGCTACTTTGACACCAACGCTCGTGGGTTCGATTCCCACACAATACAAACATTTGTGTGCATGAACATGTCTGTTTGTATTGGTCTGGGTATTTTATATGTATAATAAGTATGTATTTACAAAAAAAAAAAAATGTATTTACGTATGTTTATCAGTTGTCTAGTACCCATAACACAAGCTTCGCTTACTTTGGGGTTAGATGGCGCTGTGTAATTTGTCCGACAATATTATTTATTATTTATATGTAGATCTTTACGACGCTGACATTTGATACCCACCACTAATTAAGAAAAAATGTATGAAATCGAATATGTTTCCCAAACTATCATTAAATGATGGCACGTGTATGATAATGTTCCTCAAAATGTTTGTTTCGCGTGTTAGTAACAGCTATGATTTTCATTTCTTTTAAACTATACTTACTATGTTTATTATACTCGTATTAATAAAGAAATGTATTTTGATATATTCAGTCATCTAGTATTCAAAGCTTTAATCTGTATCAAAAAAAACCTCGTGTCATGGTGTTTATGGTCGCATTCCTCCGAAACGGCTCAACGGTGACGAGCTCGGTGGCTCAGTCGTGAATGACGCGACTTTGACACCAACGCTCGTGTGTTCGATTCCCACACAAGGCGAACATTTGTGTGCATATACATGACTGTTTGTATTGTCTGTTTTTAAGAGATATGGGGCGCATCAAAGCAGTCCGTTTGGGGGAAGAACCTCCACCTCACAGAAAACCGCAGCCAAATAACAACTCTATAGAGGGTTGTTGTATTCCTGCGTGCGAGGGAGGTCATCAGTAAGTTCCTAAAGTTGCTGCTTTAGCAGTAGAGGTGGCATCGCGCGAGTGATACTTAATGTATCAGAAGGGTAGTATGTATGTAACCCTACCAATGTTACATTAGAGAAAAAACAAATATAATTCGAGCCTCGCTGTATCGTGTAATTAATACTCAACCAGACTGTGATCAGTCAATGATCATATGCCAATTAGATCAGTGTCCCGTTATTATGTTTGATATTGGTGATTGTTGGCGCTTGGTGGAGTTTTGAAGATATCCTGTTAATGAAAACACAGCCAGATGTTGTGGTTGTAACGAATACCTTGATGATGATAATGCCGTAAAGGCGAAACCGGCCCGTAGAAATAAAAGCAGTCAAGTGCGAGTCCGACTCGCGCATCAAGGGTTCCGTAAAAAAATATTTTCTCAAATTATTTACGCAAAGAATTTTTTTTGTGATATAACTACATCCGGTTTCAGGTTTTTTCCTTTATTTCTGCTACATGACATTGCTTCGTACCAAAATCTCTTGATTCCAGGTCAATGGGAAATACCCTAGAGGGTTTGATTTGCTTGCGAGTGTCAAAATATGCGCATATCGAGACATAACCAGCCGTATCTTTTGATTGCGTTGACTTAGAAGTGTGATTTTTTTCATAGCTCGAATGGATTGCAGACTTGTATATTTGATATTAATTTCAGCTTGATAGCTCTACTCGTCAACAAATGATCCTATAAGGGTTCCGTTTTACCTTCTGACGTACGGAACCCTAAAAATAAGTAATAAATAATATTGTGAAGTGGAATCTGTATAAATCTTTTCATTAACAAGATCAGTATCCCTATTTGCAAGAGAGGTAGGGCGCATCAAAGCTTTTTGGCGCGTTGTGTCTGGGGATGTACCTCCACCTCACAGAAAACCGCAACCAAATAACAACTCCCTAGAGGGTTGTTGTGTTCCTGTGTGTGATTGAAGTCACCAGTACGCTCCCAAGTAAGCAAGTGTAAGCAGCAGAGGAGGCATCGCGTGAGTGATACTTAATATATCGCAAGCGTTAATAGGCTACGGTACCCGCTTTACATCAGGTGGGCCGTATGCTTGTATGCCTTCCGGAGTAGTATAAAAAAAAATAAGAGAAGCAATGGTGAAGCTGAACTGATTATTGTTAACCCAGGATACTCTCCTGTATACTGACACCACAATTCGTCTGCGGACGAGATGTCTGCACCTTACTGAACGAGAGGCTGCTTAGCAACAATGCCTCATATTGCACAATATCTATCTATAACTTCATACCAAATCAGAGAGAGAGAGGTAGGCAGAGAGAACCGAGCGCCACGTGACTCGATCCTTACATATCTCACTAGCTTCTTTCACATTCATTTCTCTTCTCATGCACACTCGTTTTCTAGGGCTCCTGACATCACCTGATAGAACGCGACCAATTTGTTCATGGTAGGTAAGTCTTGGCCTTCCTCGGCTCCTACATCCTTCCACTTTTGCATTGTATATCTGCTACGTCATTATTTCATCCTGCATTCTTTCTACATGTCCGAACCAACGGAGCATGCCTCTTCTTATTTTAACACCGACGTTCTCTTTTAGACCAACCCTGTTATCGTTGCACAATAGTAATCTAAAACGAAGAGATAATTGGACACCCTGTAGCCTCAACCTATCATCAAGATACTCGAAGTAGGCATGTTTCAATCACAGGCGTACTTATTGAGGATACACTATATTGATATCACCTACATGATCTTCAACACTGAATCGAAACAAGAGCCCCAATTATTCCTGAACAGGCGCATATGTTATATATGCGCCTTTGATATGTTACTATGCGTGCCATAGTGTAAAAGTTTTATTTTTTTTATAGAAAATCGGGAGGCGTACAAGCATACGGCCCACTTGATGTAAAGCGGGTACCGTAGCCTATTAACGCGTGCGATAGATTAAGTATAACTCGCGCGATGCCTCCTCTGTTGCTTACACAGCAACTCCTTGGGAGTTTACTGGTAATCTCACTCACACGCAGGAACAACAACCCTCTAGGGAGTTGTTATTTGGCTGCGGTTTTGTGTGAGATGGAGGCACTTCCCCAGACGGGCTGCTGTGATGCGCCCTACCTCTCTTAAAACATCCAGACAAAGACAAATAAACATGTTCATGCACACAAATGTTTGCCTTGTGTGGGAATCGCACCCACGAGCGTTGGTGTCAAACTCGCGTCTTTCACGACTGAGCCACCGAGCTCGTTGCTAGTTTGCCTCCTGACGTATTATAAAAAAAACACTATCACATGCTTCTCATAGGACGTTTTGACATTTAACTGCGGCCATAAAATCTTAAACACAGTGTTATACCGTCGTAGCACGAATATGGCTGAATTGTCGTTTTGCATGATATCGCCGAAACCGTTTTTAAGCAACTTTAAATACGGGGAGGCGGTAAAATTGAAGAAAAAGGTGTGAAGAGACCATCAGATTTTTACAGAGATCGACAACACATCAAGTGATGCCCCTGGTTTTGCAAATGTCCTTAGACTACAGTAAATACTTACCATTAGGCAGGCCGCATGCATAATTGTCACCTTAGGGAGACTACACTTCTTCTTAGGGTCATCCCGTTTCCTAATCCATTAGAATTGCCGAGGAATTTGGCGAAAATACATGGAATTACTGCCGTGTGACCTCCATAACTGAGAGGGAAGACCAGACTTACTTTAGGTAAGGCATCTTTTGAAATACGATTTCTTGAATTTTTTCACAATGTTTTCCTTCATCGCCGAACAAGTATAATGAATATGTACATAAATTCGGAAACATACGAGGAGCTCGACGGCTCAGTTGTGAATGATGCGACTTTGACACCAACGCTCGTGGGTTCGATTCCCACACAAGGCAAACATTTGTGTGCATTAACATGTCTGTTTGTCTTGGTGTGGATGTTTTAAGAGAGGTAAGGTACATCAAAGCAGCCAGACTGGAGAAGTACCTCCACCTCACAGAAAACCGCAGCCAAATAACAACTCCATTGAGAGTTGTTGTGTTCCTTCGAGTGAGTGAGGTCACCAGTGAGCTCCCAAGGAGTTGCTGTGTAAGTAATAGAGGAGGTATCACGCGTGTGATACTTAATATATCCCAAGCGTTAATAGGCTACGGTACCCGCTTTACATCAGGTGGGCCGTGCTTGTATGCATCGAAGTAGTATAAAAAAACATAAATTTAGTGGTAGACCCAGGATTCGAACTGGAAATCGGTTGGTCAAAAGCCTTTTGTTTATCCACTGAGTTACCACTGCTCTCTACCACTGTTGTCACCTTAGAGATATATAAAAAAGAAACACTTGTGTAGGTAAAGTGTTCGTTCCCATCGGTCACTAATATCCTAATTTGACGAGCTCGGTGGCGCAGTGGCGAAACGCGTTGTTACGCTACTTTGACACCAATGCCACGAGCATTGGTGTCAAAGTAGCGTAACAACGGTTCGATTCCCACACATTACAAACATTTGTGTGCATGAACATGTCTGTTTGTCTTGGTCTGGGTATTTTCTATGTATAATAAGTATGTATTTACAAAAAAAAAGGTATTTACGTATGTGGTGGATTTCGTATTCTTATAATCTTTTTAAAATGGGGTAGTTTGATTGAAACTTGCAATTACCGCGAACTATCCTGTGAATTCCTCCCAGTTTACCCTACATGCGTACGGCGATAGCCGCGCCCAGTCGATGTTCAAAGTACAATCCGAACGGACGCTAGTATATTATTTGATCGCCTACGAAGCCAACCCCGCTTTATTATATCTATACATTTTGTGAAAAGACACTTTAACATAATGCAAATACTCCTGTGATCTGTGTGCTTGTGTAGCGAAGACCGAAACAGCGGAGGAGACGGCAGTGATCCAGCAAGTCGCAAGGTTAATGCGCATGTGTTTCCTATCCTCGTGATCCTTGGATTCATAAGCCTTTTCTTCGTCCTCATCGAGCTCACGATAATTGCAAGTACGACAGGCATAGGTTTCAATAAAAAGATACAGTCCACTAAAAACATGGAGCCTATGGCTCAAATTATCGAAGTTGTTATACAAAGCCAGCTAATGGAGGCTTAGGCGTCTCCAGTATGTTCATCAGTTGTCTAGTAACCATAACACAAGCTTCGCTTACTTTGGGGCTAGGTGGCGCTGTGTAATTTGTCCGACAATATCCTAATAGACTAGAACCGCAATGGTCGCGTACTGTGCGACTCGAGAGAGAAATCTTAAGATGTGGAATGATCTCCCCGTCGAGGTTTTCCCAAATAACTATAGAACAAAAAGGCTCTGTATGGCATTAGTCGAAATATGAACCGGAAGGTACAGCTCGCTGTAGACGAGGCGGTAATAATCGAAAGAAGGAAGTGAAAGCTGTGTATGGCAGAGAGTGGTTTTCTAAGAGAGCGCATCAAAGCAGCCCGTCTGGGGAAGTACCTCCACCTCACAGAAAACTGCAGCCAAATAACGACTCCCTAGTGGGTTGTTGTGTTCCTGTGTGTGAGTGAGGTCACCAGTAAGCTCCCAAGGAGTTGCTGTGTAAGCAGTAGAGGAGATACTTAATATACCCCAAGCGTTAATAGGCTACGGTACCCGCTTTACATCAGGTGGACCGTATGCTTGTATGCCTCCCGACGTAGTATAAAAAAATGAGAAAGCATGAAAGTAGAACAAATGCGGTCGAGATACGAACATTGTGCTAAATTTGTGACGTAACGCTTGGTGACCGCGTTCGCATTGATGATGTAAGAAAGAGAGTCGGTTTTATAGACAGTTTTGGCATTAAGATAAGAAAAGGCATGCTCCGTTGGTTCGTACATGTAGAAAGAATGCAGAGTGAAAGAATAACGAAACAGATATAAAATGCGAAAGTGAATAGATGTTGGTGCCAAAGAAGGCCAAGATACCTCACACTGCACCTACCATTACCAAGTTGATCGTGTTTTATCAGAAGATAACGTACAGTAGTACCGACGAGCGTGCATGAAAATAGCTACGCATGTTAAAGAAGCGAGTGAGGTGTGTAAGGACCGCGTGTGATGATGCTCGGATCTCTCTACCTACCCCGCAAGGGACCTGGCGTGAAGATATACATACACACTATAGCAGAAATATGGTATAAAGTGGATTTTACCCGATTGGCGACTCTTCTGGCATTGCGATATAGCATATACCAACTCATTTTTAATTAAAGGGAATTAAGCCCTCCTTCTAACAGATGGGTTAAGCATACTTTGCCATGCTCTATAGTAGATTTGGGTCAATGTATCTTTATATTTATTTCTTCAGGTCTCTTGCAGGTTAGGCAGATAGAACTAAACGCCACACAATGCTGTCCTTATATGAAAATATACGACTCCATGCGCAGTCATATATCTTCGTAATCCAATCCTCCATGACTCCCTTTGGAGTCATGTAACCTGTACAGATCTTATGGTGATTTTATAAAAGGTTGTGTGCGTAACACTGTGTTTGACGCATAAGACCTATGATATAATTAGAAACAAAACAAGCAATCGATCGTTTCTTGAACTACAGTCAAAGAATCAGTTCGAAGTGCTCGTTTATCGCAGTAGTTTGACACCAACGCTGTTCGATTTCCACACACGACAAAGATTTATGTGCATGAACGTCTATGTTTGCCTTGATCTGGGTATTCTTAAGAGAAGTAGGGCGCATCTTAGCAGACCGTTTAGGGACGTACCTTCACCTCACGGAAAACCGCATTCAAATAATATCTAACTGCAGGGTTGTGTGTTCTTGCGAGTAAGTGAGGTCACCAGTAAGCTAAGGAGTTGATGTGTTAGCCGTAGAGGTATTAATCACGAGAGTGATATTTAATTAAAGACACCAGGTAGCCAGTCAGATTGAAAAAGCTCGCGATCAAAATCGGGGATGTTACTAGCGCGCTGACAATCTAGTGACCTAAGGCTGTTTCGTCACGGTACCCAGTAATTTCTCTGCTATATCTCACCCTTCAAACCGGAAAGTTGTTCGGCGGTAGAAATAGGTGAGACAGATGTACCCACGCAGACGACTTTTGTACAAAGTCTCCCTCTGGTTAAATTTATATTATGATACACGCTTATATCGTGGGTTTTTGAAATTTTTATGTGGATTGTATTACCAAGGCAATACCAATTACAATAATATAAATAAATAGGTATTGCCTTGGAAGGGCCTTCATCCATGAATGCCATTTGAAATCTATCGTACCGGTTTCAGGCGACACTTGACATCGTAAAAAATCGGCCAAGTGCGAGTCGGACTCGCGTACGAAGGGTTCCGTACTATTATCTATAAAAACGGCAAAAAAACACGTTTGTTGTATGGGAGCCCCCCTTAAATATTAGTTTTATTTTAATTTAATTATTTATTCTTAAAGTGAATATATAACTAAATATTCTGTGAATATTTCAAGCGTCTACCTGTTGCCGTTATCAATATCGAGCAAAAATGAGCAAAAAAAGTACGTTTGTTGTATGGGAGCCCCCTCTCATATTTATTTTATTCTATTTTTTAGTATTTGTTGTTATAGCGGCAACAGAAATACATCATCTGTGAAAATTTCAACTGTCTAATTATCACGGTTCATGAGATACAGCCTGGTGACAGACGGACGGACGGACGGACGGACAGCGGAGCCTCAGTAATAGGGTTCCGTTTTACTTCGGGTACGGAACCCTAAAGATTATAGCGTGAAAATGTTCTCAGCGCAGATCCATATTTCAATGAGACACAATAATTTAAATAAGCGCGCGAGAAATGTGGAGGGAAATTTTTAATTTGGAACGTACCTATGTTTGCTTATAAATAATCACATTTACAAAATAGATTATAACTGGCCAGTCTCTCATGCATACATAAAAACTTTTTTCGCAATACTTTCTGAGTGCGCTGGTTATACAATTTCTTGGCCGTGCTGGTATCCTTATGATGTGGTCCTTCACCAACGATAACCAATATCCAAAAACACGAATTTAGTGGTGCATACCCTCACCTTGCAGTATGGACCAGCCGAATATTTTTTTTATATAATGCCGTAAATATTTTTTTTATGCGTGACGTGCATGCATACGGTCCATCTCATATTAAGCGGTTACCGTATCCTATGCACGCTTGTAATACATTAAGTATCACTCGCGCGATGCCACCTCTGCTGCTAACACAAAAACTCTTTAAGAGCTTACTGGTGACCTCACTCACACACAGGAACTCGACAATCCTCTAGGAACTTGATATTTGGATTGGGGTTTTCCGCGAGGTGGAAATACTTACCCAGAAGGGCTCCTTTGATGCGCCCTACCTCTCATAAAACATCCAGACCAAGACAAACAGACATGTTCATGCACACAAATTATTTGTATTGTGTGGGAATCGAACCCACCAGCGTTGGTGTCAAAGTCGCCTCATTCACCAAATGGAGACTTTGTACAAAAGTCGTGGTGTTGCGAGTGTCAATAGGCTGCGGTGACCGGTTGCCATCTAATGCGGACCGCATGCTTGTTTGCCAATCTAGTATCATGAAAACATAAAAAGACCTTAACGACTGCGACTTCCTCAAAAGTTAGTATCAAGTTTACTAAGTGCATATATACGAGTATATAAAATGTAGCAATTGTGGCTTTATATATATAAATTATATATATATATATATATTTTATTATTACAATACAATACTCTTTATTGCACCACATAGGACAGTATACATATTAAAATGACAACTTAAAATTAAAGTACAAATAAGTATATACGTGCACATACAGAAATACACGTACATAACATTTTAATCACTGTTTTAAGCAAAGAGTGCAGTGACAGCCAATCTGTCTAAAGAACCGAATACATTAAGCTAAGTCTAGGTAAGAGAAAGATAATGAGCCCTAACCTGATTTTTAAAACTGACCACAGTTTGTGCATTACGGATTGTTAACGGCAGAGCATTCCAAAGCCGCACAGCCTGCACCGAAAATGATTTCGTGTAATATTGGGAAGAGTGTGAAGGCGTTTTAAAATGAAGGGCGAGAGCACTACGAATAGAACGACCCTGCGCTCCATCATGGAAAGAGAAACGCTCGTTCAAATAATCAGGGGATAAAGGATTAAAAATAATGGAATAAAGAAGGGACAAAATGTGTAGATTACGGCGAAGTCTAATAGGAAGCCACTTGAGATTTGAGCGAAATTCAGATACGTGGTCATATTTACGGAGTCCAAATATGTACCGTATACAAAGATTCTGTAAGCGCTCAAGCTTGTCTAATTGCTCTTCAGTAATATTAAGAAAACATGAATCAGCGTAATCGAGAATAGAAAGGAGCAAGGATTGTGCAAGCACAATTTTCGTGTCAATTGGTAGAAAATTTTGTAACTAATGGAAGCGAACAGCTTTCTACTGATACTTGCAAATTAAGATGACCAGCATAGAGTTCTGTCAAAAATAATCCTAAGATTTTTAACGGTATCAGAATATGGTATGTCGATACCTTTAAAGTTTACCGATTACCGAAGTTAGGCCAATCAATTTTAGATTTGGCGAGAACCACCAATCACAAGCGCCTGCGTCTTGGTTGGATTTACAACAAGCCCATGAGAGTCACTCCAATTTGATATGCGAGAAAGATCACTATTTGTGGTAATGACGTCTGAAATTAGAGCTAATGGACCATGAGTATAGATTCGTAAGTCGTCTGCATACAGATGGTAGGACGAGCGAAGGTTGGAAGTGATTGAGTTAATGAATAAAGCGAATAATAGCGGAGATAAAACACCACCTTGCGGAACCCCAGCAGTTATCGTACTCCAAGAGGAGTATGAATCCTCAATACGTAGTAGTATTAGTGTGACACGACATCCTAATCCTAGTAATATTATACATATGAATGTCCGTTTGTTTGTGAACACGCGAAAACTACTCAAGCGATCATCATGAAACTTTGTACACATATTCTTGGAGGGTATCAGAAATAACATATGATACTTTTTACTAAAAAAAAAAATGCGAGCGAAGCCGCGGGTAAAAGCTAGTCTTTAATATTGTAACAGCGTATTATTTGTGTTCATGTTTCCTTTAAATATTCCTTCAAGTTCTATATGAGAGGACCTGTAATTGGCTTCACTAGCAACTAATATTGTTACTGTACTATGTCAACTGTAGCTGTTGGTCTTCTAAACAATAAATAAATAAAAAACCGGCTAAGTGCGAGTCGGACTCGCGCACGAAGGGTTCCGTACCATTATCTATAAAAACAGCAAAAAAAATCACGTTTGTTGCATGGGAGCCCCCTTAAATATTTATTTTATTCTATTTTTAAGTATTTGTTGTTATAGCGGCAATAGAAATACATCACCTGTGAAAATTTCAACTGTCTAACTATCACGGTTCATGAGATACAGCCTGGTGACAGACGGACGGACGGACGGACAGCGGATCCTCAGTAATAGGGTTCCGTTTTACCCTTTGGGTAAGGAACCCTAAAAAGCGACAACTGACGTGCACGTGGTCTATCCTCCCAAGTTACATTTGAGAGTCGGAACATCGAAAATCAGAACACATCGTCAACAATTCACTGTTCAGTTTATTCATAAACCTGCCCAAGCAATCACCCTCAATGACACATCCGTACACGGCGAACCGGCCCCTTGGCCGCTGCAAGGACGGCAAATTGCTACTTAGACACGCCATGGCCGCCCTTGGCCCCCAACCTTCATCGGCTAACTATTGAACTATTCCGGTTTTACTATTTTCGTGGTAAACGAAAGGTTAGGCTGGCTTGTACATTATTTATTAGGAGTGAGAGTGATATGTATACTGGCCATGCATGTTACTTATAGCTGATTTTAAAAGTTGAAGTTTTGAGAACTTGATGGCGTATTTGATACATGGTTTGTTTATACGTTTCTTTATATGTTTTTTAAGAGATAGGGCGCATCAAAGCAGCCCGTCTGGGTAAGTACCTCTACCTCACGGAAAACCGCAGCCAAATCACAACTCCCTAGAGGGTTGTTGTGTTCCTGCGTGTGAGTGAGGTCACCACTAAGCTCCCAAGGAGTTGCTTTGGTAACAGCAGAGGAGGCACGCGCTAGTGATACTTAATATATCGCAAGCGTTAATTGCCTAGGGTATCCGCTTTACATCAGGTGGGCCGTATGCTTGTATGCCTTCCGACGTAGTATAAATAAACCCCTACCTATAAAACACCCAGGCCAAGACAAACAGACATGTTCATGCACATAAATGTTAATCCTGTGTGGATATGACGAAAAGAACCTATGGAGAAATGATTTTACATTGTCATCAAAGCAGAGTAAAATGGCTAGATCGTAGCGAGTTGTTATTTGGCCACAGTTGTTTGTGAGGTAGAAGTACTTCCCAAAAGGGCTTCTTTGATGTGCCCTACCTCTCTTAAATAAATACCTTGTGATATAAACAGGTATAAGAATCGTATGAATCACCTAACCCTTGTTTCGTGTGACGTCGGAATAAAAGGGTTTGATAAATGAGGGCAGGCGCTAAGGTGGTGAATTAGGGTTATTTTTAGGGCTTCCGCCCTAAAAAGATAAACATAATTTTTGGGTAGTTATATTAACCCGGATGGTATAAAAAAATTATATATATATATAGATATTTTATTAAGAGAGGTAGGGTATTGTCTTAGGTTTTCGCGATTGTTACACATTGAAATTAAACAATTTGTGGTTTCATTCATTGCTCTTTTTATGCACGCTTGCCGGTTTCTAAGGCTCACGATCAATTTGGTCACGGTAGGTAAGTGTTGGCCTTCCTCGACTTCAACATCCTTCCATTTCCGCGTTGTACGTCTGTTTCGTAATTCTTTCTTCCTGCATTCTTTCTACATGTCCGAACCTCTTCTTATCTCAATACCGACACTTTTTTTCAGACGTATTCTATTTCTAAAACCTCCACATTCCACGTCAACCCTTACTCATCCCACTGCTGGGATACGGGTCTCCCTTGAACCGAAGGGGTTTAGAACATACTCCACCACGCTGCTCAACTGCAGATCGGCGGAGGCCAGTGTTTTCAAGCCGCCCGAGGGCAACTGACTTAGCTTAACGAATGACATCTATCGACAACAGCCGGGACCGACGGATTAAGGTGCTCTCCGAACCACGGAGAAACTCGAGTAGATAAACCCACCCATAGACAGGCTGCAGTCTACGTTGCTTAACCTGCGTTTTCGGGTAGAATGACACGCGCAACGACACCATTATTAACAAACACAACAAATGGGTACGAGTTAATAAATTTGTTGAAATATATTTTGCATATTTCGCCATTAAGGTGTTTAAGCATTGCTTTCCACATTTTTTAACTAATAGTGCTGAATGACACAGCCATGTCATGATAGACAGACAAACTAAGTCACACCATTTTCAGCAGAGGGAGACTTTGTACAAAACTCACCTGCGTGAGAACCTTTGTCTTACCTATTTCTATCGCCAAGCAACTATATTTATATAGCTGTGAATAAGATTGGTAGCGCGCGAGTAACATCCCCGTGGTGTTGCGAACGACTATAGGCTACGGTGAACGCTTACCATCTGATGCACGCCGCATGTTTGTTTGCCAATCTAGTTGTACGAAAAAAACCCTCGTACCTTTTGGTACAGAACCCAATAAGGGAAATAATTTATATTTAGAATCAATTTTACCTACCTAAATTAATTCACAGATCATTGAATCAAATGAAACGTAAATTTGATTCTAACTTAATGAAATGTGTTCGAACTAATTGGGATGATTGACGATTTTGCTTATACCCTAATATTATAAAGAATAAATGTCTGTAACTTATTTTATTTGTTTATATTTGAAGACAAGACTTACCTACCATCACCAAATTGGTCGTGTTCTATCAGAAGGTGATGTCACGAGCCCTAGAAACCATCAAACGTGTATGAGAAGAGCAATGAATGTTAAAAAAGCGAGTGAGATATGTAAGGATCGAGTCACGTGGCGCTGGGTTCTCTCTGTCTACCCCGCAAGGGATTTCATATGAAGTTATAGATACATATATCACACAAGACATATTCACTTCTTCCACTATTGAAAAGGATGTCACTGAATAACATAGCCTACGTTTTATTTTAATGAAAATAAGTTTATTAGATTCAGGCGTTATTTTGCGAAAGTCAAATCTACATGCAATTTGATCTAACCTGCTTTGTGTCCTTCCGCCACCAATTAGTTCCTGTGGACTAGCGCCGGCTGGCACCCACCCACTACCGTTAGTAGATGCAACATGCCGACGCATGCAGTTTAGCCACGGCTGTCATAAATCGGAACAAGCAGAGCAGCTCCACCTAGGACTAATGTTGTATACTTCGGCTATACACAGTATAGCCGATGGGATCGCGGTGGCTAGGTGGAGCTGTGAAGCTCGCTGTCGCCCGCGTGTCTGGACTGACGCAGTATGGGGAGGGAAGTCTGGCAACATATATAAGGATAGTTCACCGGCGTTCTAAAATGGGCGAAATAAAAACTTTAGAATATATAATTGAAAGATGATGAATGGAAGAATGAAGTGCGGAATGGAAGAGAGTATGATGAATGAATGTGTTATTTACAATAGAATATTTAAAAAATTAAGATCAAGAAATTAAAAATGTATGTAAATAGCCTTGCCCATGGCAGGGGTGCACGTTTTAATAAAAAAAAAAAAAAAAAACATGCCGACGCTGCCATGGTTGCTCCGGTAGTCTCTGCTACGGCTGCTGCGGTTGTCCGCCATCTGGAACGGAAATCCGCCATGCCGCCACCACCGTCGCTGCGACGACTTGCCTGGTCGTCGCTGCGGCGCAGCAGAACGGAGATCACTGGGTCACCGACGTTTCGAACAGCTCTACGTTGTATGCGATCAAATGGAGTAAGCAAATATCGCGGTGCGCCAGCCCAATGATGTGAACAGTGTTTCAAGTCAAATAAAGAAAAAATGAACAGGTAATACAGTTCATATTTTTTTTCTGATTGTGTGTTTCAAATGATTATTTAATGTTTTCGTTTTGTGTTTCGTGTGTTTCAAATAATTATTTAATGTTTTTGTTTCGTGTTTCGTGTGTTTCAAATGATTATTTAATTAAAAATAATAATACTTTCAGTAGGATATCTGGTATAGAATTATTCATTTGAACTTTTGATTTGCAATTAATATCACTACTTCGAAAGGCTTAGAATCATCTTTAGACCTAAATCAACCTTGTTTAGGTCTAAAGTTGATCCTGCACGTGGTGTACCGCAGTATCAATCAGCAAGAGACTCTGGAAAAGGAGAAAAAGTAAATAGCGATATTTATCTAACATTGTGAGTATCAAAAATTGAAAAGGATATGCTGAGATGGTTTGGTCATTTAGAAAGAATGAATGGCAAAAGAGTTACGAAATAAGTGAATGCAAGCAAGAGTGAATGGTGATGTCGGCAGAGGCCGCCCTAGAGGCATGCATATAGATCAAAGTGGTGATGTGTTGAAAAAGAGCCAAATCCGCCACTGTTCTAAAGTTATGTCTAGACATTGACCTGTACCGTTTGAATGTGCCTAATTTCTCTCAACTTTGATTTACAGATATTCCTATAAGCCACATCACTTCCTAACTAATTTTTAAATTACCTACATGTAAAAGTTGTTTTGTTCACTCAACATAGACAATGTTCGAAACTAATCTACACTGTCATAACAGAGGCGGAAATCCTATTTTTTATCTACCGAATTGCGTGCATTGGTTCTTTAACCATACAGCATAGTGTAGTTGTCTCATAAGTGAGCACCAGAGAAATTGATGTCATTTACCTAATATGCAGAATTATATTACGAAATTGCTACAGAATTGCTAAGGAATCTTTCTTTATTTAATTGTAAACTATGGACTTTATATTAGCTTCGCACAAGAGTGTAATTGCAGTTTGTGTTAGTACCTACCTTAACTATATTGGTGTTTTGTTTTTGTTTTATTTATATGTTTTATAATGGTTAAATATCATTGTATATTTTTGGTCCATGTCGTCACTCTTGACTTTCACTGAAAACCAGGGCTGGGCATTCTTTGTGAGTTCTTAGCATAGAACCCTGAGTGAGGAGTCAATTCTGACTTCACTTATGTGTATGTGTACATAATTTATTGTAAAATTATTATGTGAAGTGAAGTTGGAACAAATATATTTCTATTTCTAAATCAAAAGTACCCAAAACCGAAGAGCATGCATGAAGAGGTTGATGAGTGTGGAAGAAACGAGAGCGGTATGTTTGGCGTTCTATAGTCTCTGCCTACCCTAATGGGAGACAGGCGTGATGATATGTATGTATGTATCTAACATAGAAACCCTGAAAGAAAGAAGACAACAGTTGAATTTAAGTTGGGTTAGTATCGAGGGTTTAAAGTGCGTAACATACGGTAACCGCTTTACATCTTGCAGCTATGCTCGTTTGCCACGATATATAGTGTGAACAAAGTTAGTAAACAAATTGCGTTGACGGCATCTGTCAAGTTGCATCCAAAATTATGTAGCAAAATTGTTATGTAACAACTTGTTAATCAGGTTAATTAAGTTACTTGATATTTTGGACAGATTGATGTGGGTTGTTTAATTTGAGGGGTAGGTAAGTTACAAACAACATTAATGGTTTTCTGTGCCCATAAAGGCTTCAAAGAGGCGTTAATGTTTTTCTGAAAGCATTTATTATCTTTATGACACATTATATTGCTCTCAACGTATCTTATACTTAATACTAGCTGTGCCGGCGACTCCGTCCGCGTGGAATATTATTTATTTATATTAATAAAAAGAAATAAAATCTCTAAAATAAAGTAGCCTAAGTTACTCCTTATTCCATCAGCTATCTGCCAGTGAAAGTCCGTCAAAATCGGTCCACCCGTTTCAGAGATTAGCCGGAACAAACAGACAGACAGACAGAAAAAAATTGTAAAAATATTCATTTTGGGTATACATTCTGTGTACTAAGTATCGGGAATTTGTCAATAAAACAAAAAATACAAATTATTCATCTAAATTTATTTTATCGCCTTCAAAGTAGGCCCCATCGCTTGCAATACAACATCTCCACCGCTTCACCCAGTCTTCCATACATTTTTCATAGGCTATTTGCGGTATGGCCTTTAGCTCATTCAGCGAATTTTCTTTTATGGCTTCTATCGACTCAAAACGTTTTCCTCGAAGTGGTAATTTTAACTTGGGAAATAAAAAAAAGTCAGACGGAGCCATATCAGGTGAATACGGTGCTTGGTCGAGAACTTTTGTTGAATTTTTCGCTAAAAACTCTTTCACTATAATGGCTGTGTGTGATGGTGCATTATCATGGTGCAGCATCCATGAGTTGTGTTGCCACAAATCTGGACGTTTTCGGCGGATACTCTCACGCAAACGCTTCATGACGCCTAAATAATATTCTTTATTCACTGTTTCTCCCTCTGGAAGGAATTCGGAGTGAACCACACCACGGTAGTCAAAAAAAACTGTCAGCATCACCTTGATTTTGGAGCGACTTTGCCGCGGTTTTTTGGGTTTCGGCTCGTTTTCGAGACGCCATTCTGAAGACTGTTGGCTTGTTTGCATGTCGTACTCATAAACCCATGTCTCGTCGCCAGTTATTATACGTTTCATAAAGGTGGGATCCGTAGAAGCTCGGGAAACCATGTCTTCAGCGACATGCTTTCGCTGCGCTTTTTGAACAAAATTGAGCTCTTTTGGAACTAGTCGAGCGGCGACGCGTTTCATGCCTAAAATGTCAATGAGAATGTTGTGGACGGACTTAAAAGATATGTTCACCTCACTAGCCAACTCTCTCAGACTCATACGTCGATTTTCGAGCACTAGCTTCTTGATTCTGTCGATGTTTTCTCTGGTCGTAGCGGTTGAAGGTCTACCAGAACGAGGCAAGTCTACTACTACTTCTCGGCCTTCTTTAAAAGCCTTATACCATTCATAAGCCCTTGTTTTCGATATACACGATTCGCCGTAGGTATTTCGCAACATTTTTAGTGATTCACCACATGAAATATCATTTGAAACACAAAAATTAAGGCACACTCTTTGTTCAACAATATTTTCCATTGTAAAAATCGCCGAGGACTCAAAACTATGACCAACAAAAAGTGTAGTTTAAAACAAATTAAATGACAGATCCCGCTCAAATTTTGCGCGCTAAATCAGTACAGTGCTACCAACATGCAGTAAAAAAATTAGAACGACCTCTTTTACGCGGGTCTTTTTATTGACATATTCCCGATACTTTTTACACAGAGTAGTACATCCATATGCAATTTAGTAAAAAGCGGTTATTTCAATATTACAAACAGACACTCCAATTTTATTTATCTGTATAGATGTATAGATTAAAATTTATACTTGTTAGAGGAATGATAGCCTAGTGAGTAAAACAACCTATTAACTGGTCTCTGGTTCGAATAATGTATGTATCCCACCCTCTCCCTTCCGTCATAGAACCACAGGCTTGCGATGTCATCATTCCACTTTTGAGGACATTTTTTCTCATACTAAAAAGTTCGGCAACTCCTATCACTGTCGAACTATTAAAAAGTGGAACGCATTACCTGCACACGCGTTTCCTCCTTCCTACAACATGGGATCCTTCAAACGAAGCGTGATGTAGCACCTTGCGGGCCAGCATGGTAGCGTCAACTGACAGGACACTGTAGTCCTTTGTCAGTTGCCGCTGCAATTTGGGCTCCTCTTTTCGCTTACCAACAGGCAAAGCGGAGCCACTATGCTGAGCCAATATAAAAAAAAATGTAAGTCCCAAGTCAGACCGCATATGGAATACTGTAGTCATCTCTGGGCGGGGGCACCTGGTTACCAGCTAAGACCTTGTACTCAGTGCAAAGACGAGCTGTGAGAATCGTCGATGATCCTAAACTCACACACGGTATTGAGTTTAAGGAGAGATTTCGCCTCTCTTTGCATATTCTACCGATTGTACAATGGGTTCTGTTCTGAGGAATTGTTCGATATGATGCCAACAGCCTCGTTTTACAATCGCACAGCTAGCCGACGGCTGGGAGTTCATCCTCATATACTGGAACCGCAATGGTCGCGTACTGTACGGTTCCTGAAAAGTTTTCTACCGAGAACTATTAAGTTTTGAAATGAGCTCCCAGCTGAGGTTTTTCTAAGGGATACAGCATGCGGTTCTTCAAGAAAGGCGTGAAGAGGTCCAATGTCCATAAGATGCGGTGACTGCTTACCATCAGGCCGTATGCTTGACCTTAGTGGTATTCAGCATAGTGGCTCCTCTTTGCCTGATGGCAAGCGAAAGAGGAGGCCACATCGCAACTGCAACTGACAAAAGACTACACAGTATCCTATCAGTTGACATTCATAGGCTACGGCAAACGCTTTCCATCAGGTGGGCCGTATTCTTGTATGCCTCTCGACGATGTATATAAGAAAACCTATATGTTCTGTGTACAATAAATATCTGTTCTATTCATTACTCTGTGTGGGCGGCGATTTCAGCCTCTTTGAAGTTACCCTACTATTCTTGTGCATTGGTTCGAGTTTGGGTTCATGCGCATAGGTTTAGGCACACCTTTAACATCAGGTAAACGGGCATGTATTTGCCAATACTTGCGCCATTCAAATTTCCTCTCGCGTATAATTAAATTCGTGGGACTTAAGGTTCAATTTCTATGGTCTATCAAAATAAATATTACCTATCTTCTTCACAGTTGGATGGACATCAACATATGTCCCTTACCTCTTGAAATAATACTTAAATTGAAACCTTACCTTGAAGGAATAAGGGCGATACGGACCGCAAAATTATTAGTTGAAACGGGGACAGATGTTAAGAGAAAATCTCAGTTATTTTTTCGCTCTCTCGTAATGTAATTCGCCGGGTAAAGTGTCGAAGTTGGTGTTTGTTTACTCCGACGAGATTTATTTTGTCTTTTTTTTCCGAGGAAGACAAAAGAACTGATGTCTTAACAGCCCGAGTTCTTAGTGAAGTCCCTTCGCTTTATTTTCCCTTGTGATTTTTATTCCCCTGAGTGGTAAAAACTGAAAAATGGTGACAAGCTTCAAGTAAGAGCAGTGATGGCCTAGAGGATCAAGAACTAGCCTATTGACTGGTTCTAGGTTCAAAATCTGATATGTACTACAAAATATGTGTTTTTGAATTTATGTACATATTTGTAATTATCAAATCAAAAGTACCCAAAACCGAAGAGCATGCATGAAGAGGTTGATGAGCGTGGAAGAAGCGAGAGCGGTATGTTTGGATCGGTGCACCTGGCTTTCTATAGTCTCTGCCTACCCCAATGGGAGTCAGGCGTGATAATATGTATGTATGTATGTTGTAATTATCAATTGCTCGGCGGGGAAAGAAAACATCGCGAGGAAGCCCGCACGTCCAAGAAAGTATGTTTAGAGAGACGTGTCCCATTTTTCAAGAAAGGTCTTTTCCTCATGGTTGTGGAAGTCTGCCGGCAGTCGCTCCTTGAAAATCAGTATCTTCGCCAAATCGCGGACCATGTCAATCCTAATGGATTAGAATACGGAATGTGTAGTACCTATATATTATGTAAGAAGTGTGTGGGAATCGAACCTACGAGTGTTGGTGTCAAAGTATCATTTAAGAAAAGTTTTAAGAAAAAATGACTATTTATTTAAGAAAAAAAAATTTTAATCAGTTTTCAACACAAAAGTCTAACTAACATGAGTTGGCGACGCGTCGCCACGTCAATATTCGAACTGACTCGCCGTATGTTTCACATCAAAAAATCCGTCCCGGATCGCTGATGTTCATGTGTACTTCGTGTGAAGTGAGAAAAATGGTAATCGTAAAAAATAAAAAAGCCGCCAAGTGCGTGTCCGGCTCACGCTCGAGGATTCCGTAAAAAAAAATATTTTCTCAAAAAAAGTTTTTCCTTTGTGATGTAACTTTGCGGTTTTCAGATATGGTCCTTTTGTGCTACATGACATTGCTTCTTACCAAATTTCGTGACTCTAGGCCATTGGGGAGTACCCTATAGGTTTTGATTCCCTTGCGAGTGTCAAAATATGAGTATAAACGAGGCATAAACAGCCGTAACTTATGATTGCGTTGACTTAGAAGTTTAATTTTTTCACTGTTCGAAGGAATTACAGACAGAGTATGAGTATTTGATATTGTTTTCAGCTTGATAGCTCTACTCGTTTCTTTCTGGTGAAAAAGTTTTGACAGAACCACAGACAGACGGACAACAAAGTGATCCTATAAGGATTCCGTTTTTCCTTTTAAGGTACGGAACCCTAACAAATGATATTAGCCTCATCCTTAGCATTATGTAGACTCTCCAATCCGAATTAGGTAACAGGATAGTCCAAGAAGAAGAAGAATCCTTTATTAATCTGTATTTGTTAGACATGTTCAAAACCGTAGATATGTTGGGATGCAAATCTCCGTTCAAGCGAAAGGGTTTGAAAGGGCTAACAAAGTTGTGCAAACGAAACATCATAAAACCATTAGAAAATCCATTATCAATGGTAAGAAAAGCATTTTTTTGCGTTATTCATTTCGTGTCCAATAAAACATTACAAAATGAAATCTCAACGAAATCCCGTGCCCCGGGACGTGAATAAATATTTCAGCGCTGTAAAACTGGCTGTGCAAAGATATGACGACTTTAATACATTTTTTATTTGAAAGTGGATTTAAATAATGGAATTGTTTTTGTACGATATACATATTGTTGGTTTAGACCAGATCTAACTCAGTTGTGTGTTTTGGGAATGGTTGTTTTTAGCGTTTCGTATCCGAAAATGAAAAAATATCCAGTCCGCCTTGTATCTGTGTTTGTATAGCGAAAATTCTGTAACACTGCATTGAATATTGTTTAATACCACTTGTATATGATGTTTCTTTCGCAGTTCTGTAGAAATTATCTACTGACCTTCATAAATGAGGAGTTGGCGAACAAAGTCACTTTTCCGCTTTTACTTTTATTTTATTTGTGTTTTTTTTTTACGCTCGCAACACTGAATTCCATATACACTTACTGTTTCCTTTCAAATCGTGACATTTCTCATTGAAATACATTTTTGAAATTGCTGAGTTCCTCCAAAAAGTAACATTTCCATTATTTTTATTACGATTTTGAAGACTTCTACAAATATCTATACAAAAAGTAACTTTTTCCATAATAAATGAATGAATTGATAGGTAGTCTTGATAAAGCGCAACTTATCTAAAGTGATTTAGTAGGGATATAAAAGTTTTTCACTTCATGAAAAAGATTATGAAGAAATCGGAGAGGATGAAGATAAATGGAAACTTTATGTGATTGTCTGGAACTAGAACCAGTATGTCTTCATATTTAATGTAAAAGCTATTTTTGAAATTAAAATTGACATGTCAACTCATCAGGAAAACTAAGTTCTGCAGCCTATGCAGTGAAAACTATTAGACGGCTCACTGATGTTGATACGGCTAGAATAGTTTATTTCAGCTACTTTCATAGTATTATGTCATACGGAATTCTTTGGGGTAAGAGAGCCATAAGAGCTATCTACAAACTTGGTCCCCGGGAGAGCCTTAGAGAAAAATTCAAAGAAATAAATATTCTAACAGTCGCATCGCAATATATCTATGAAAATCTTTTGTATGTCCATAAAAACATAGACTCATTTTGTAAAAAGAGTGATACTCATATTATAAATCCTAGATATAAGCATAATCTTGTGTTACATGCAAGCCGTCTCCACAAAATAAGTAATTCTTTTATGGGGCAATGTATACGGTTCTATAACAAACTTCCCAGCAATATAAGAGAATTGTCAATAAACAAATTTAAAACTACTATTAAAGCCAAATTGTGTAGCAGGACATATTATAAAGTATCTGACTATATTAATGATAAAAATGCCTGGGAGTGAGTCGATCCAATTATAATGTAATTAATAAAATATGTAAATTTGTTTGGATACCAAAAGAGGGATGCCTGAGTTTTTTGGCAGTATTTTTATCAGTGCTCACCTAGTCATGAACTGCGCGGTAGGGAAAAAAATTGTGACGATTCCAAACAAATGTAGCCATTTTTACGGAATAAAAAGATTTTGATTTTGACTTCAACTCTCTGTTAATTGTTTTTCTTTTCTTCAGGTAAATATGTAACATTTCCATAAATCCATCCCCTGCCAAAAAGTAACATTGCCTGTTACGTCTAATAAAGCGTGACTTTTCCAAGTTTGTAACTGAAATGACTTAACAGCCAATCTTTAAAAAAAAAATAACTTAATAAGTATAATCCATACATCAATCTAACCGGATTCCTGCTATAAAGAAGAGTAGTAAGCCCTCGTATTATAGCTATAGTGACATCGCACAGGTTCGACCGTCACAACTGTGCGTGGAAATACCATCGACGCCGTTGTACGTTTCTAGGCTGTACTAGTATTCGAAGGTTGAGGAACTTGTAGACTATGTGAAGAAGAGGACCAACTTGAGGTCACCAGTAAGTTTCTGAGCAGTCGCTGCGTTAGCAGCAGGGGTGGCATCGCGCGAGTAATACTGATATATCAGGTTAACTGTTTACTTGTATGCCTCCTGACGTCGTATAAAAACGTCATCTTGAAGGTCGAGTTCCGAGAATATCCCAAAATCAATGAAACAAAATAGTTAAAGATAAATGTAATTTGTAAAGGAAATTATACTAAATATGACTAATTAGCTGTTATCTAGGACGTCACCGCTATGATTAATCCGTTGCTCCGTTCTGACGTAAAAGAAGGACTAATAAATACAATTTCACGTTTATAAGTATGGATTTTTATAATATCACATTGGATGGTAATAATGCATACAACCCGACTGATCTGAAGCAGTTACCAAGACTATTAATGATTACGGCACAAGGAGTTTCTCACCTTGCGCTATTTTGGGACTTCTTATAAAAACCTGCGACAAGTAGTTTGGACAGTTCTCTCTTGATTTTAACCTAACACTACATAAAGAATTCTGAAGAGACTGAAACAGGAAAAAATCGAAGGGTGCAAGGTTAGAGATTATGATTTTTCAATAATTTCAATATTCTTCATTTTAAACCTTTGATAACAGAAATCTTCACGCTATTCTTGTTTCTGAAACCTGGCTCAATCTCTGTTTGTCATCTACTTCCTACTCATTGCCTGGGTTTCAGTTAATTCGTAATGACCGCATTTGCAAAAGAGGTGGCGTCTTTGCAATATAACTTCGTCCATATATTTCATTTTGCATTATCTCCTCTTCTCACGTGTCTTATCCTTCGAATTAGGCAAAGTGTCTCTTTCTCGATATCACACTTCCTACACCCACATTCTTTTAGGAGGTGTGTATAGTCCTTCACTCTCTCTGTTAACTATTTTTCCTCTTTCGAGAGTATTCTTGTAAGTCTTGTTCCTTCTTTCAAGCACTCAATTATTAAGTGCGATTTCAATACATCTTCTATACAGATAAATAAAATTGGAGTGTCTGTTTGTAATATTAAAATAACCGCTTCTTACTAAATGCATATGGATATATACACGGTACATATACCAAAATGAATATTTTTACAATTTTTGTCTGTCTGTTTGTTCGTTCTGGCTATTCTCTGAAATGGCTGGACCGATTTTGACGGGACTTTCACTGGTAGGTAGACGACTGTTCAGAGCACAATATAGGGTACTTTTTACCCCGTAAATATTTAGGGTTAAAACAGTGAAAGGAGATGCCTGGTGAGTGATGTATCATCTTTGCCCTTAACTGAAAATATGAGAGAAAAAAAGAAAGAAATGTACCGTATATGCAAGAATGAAACCAAAGCTTTAGTGAAAGAGAAGCGTGAAAGACTACTTATAACTGAGGCAGAGAGGCTGACGAAGAACTTCAAGGCTAATACCAAACTTTTCTGGAGGGAGGTAAAAAAGTCTTGGGGTGGTTCGTCGGCATCCAGAATGGACAAGATAAAAATTGTTTAATTCAATATGAAAAACTGTTAAAATTAGTGGGAAATATCGTCCCTTTGGGGGACTTTGCACTTTTATTTTTATTATTTTCACAGAATACGTATTTTTTGTGACATAAAATAACTACCCATTTTTTTATATATATATATAATAACATAATATGTAATAATATAATAATAATCTTTTATACAGATAAATAAAATTGGAGTGTCTGTTTGTAATATTAAAATAACCGCTTTTTACTGAATGCATATGGATGTATACACAGTACATATACCAAAATGAATATTTTTACAATTTTTGTCCGTCTGTCTGTCTGTCCGTCTGTCTGTTTGTTCCGGCTAATCTCTGAAAGGGCTGGGCCGATTTTGGCGGGACTTTCACTGGCAGATAGCTGATGTAATAAGGAGTAACTTAGGCTACCTTTATTTTAGAAATTTTATTTACTATAATTATATAAATATAAATAAATAATTAAAAAAAAACTATTCCGCGCGGACGAAGTCGCGGGCACAGCTAGTGCTTACATAAAAATGATCAACGGTCGAATTCCCATAAGTCTCTTACGAATGCTTGCAACCTATCTATTTTGCCTCTAGATGCTAGTCATCTCTTCCCGGGTTGCAAACTTTCTCTTCTCGATCTTATTCTTGTTCCGTCTACCACTCATGGTGCTAAACATGGTCAAAGCTCTGCTGATGCCTTTTCTTTTCATGATTTATTATTTCTTTCTTTCAAAGTCCACCTATTAACGCTAACTGATTGGTTTCATTCTTACCTGCATGGTCGTCGTCAGTGGGTGCGTATTGAGAATACATTTTCTTCGTATTGTGCAATATCTGCTGGCGTGCCTCAGGGTGGCGTACTGTCTCCTCTTCTATTTTTATAATTTATCAATTCAATTACTCCTGACCTTTGCTCCTCCTACCATATTTGGGCTGATAACCTCCAAATTTATGTGTATGCTCCTTTAGATCAAATTTCTAATGCTCTTTCGATAATAAATGATGATCGTACGCTTATAGCCCGATGTAGTAAGTCTCACGGCCTTACTGTTAATTCGGCCAAAACACAAAATATTATAATAGGTAGTAGGTAGGTAGTAATTTTAGATATTAACCGTAATATCTAAAATTAACTGGAGTTCTTTAAACGATGTAGTATTCGATCGGATATATATAGTGAGAAAGTTCAAAGTCTCGGAATGTACTTGGATTGAACTTTATCTTGGCCTGCACACATTACTGATATTAGCAGAAGGTTGTTTGCTGCCAATTGCTCTCTTAGAAGTCTGCGAAACTTACTACCGATGGATACCAAAATTGCGCTTGTACAATCCATACTCCTATTCTTGTTTATGCTGATTCCTGTTACGTTGACCTCACTGTACATCAATTTAAAAAACTTGAGCGTCTTTAAAAGCGTTTGTATTCGATTCATATTTGGACTCTGCAAATATGACTATGTCTCCAAATTTCATACTCAGCTCAAGAGGCTCCCTATTTCACTTCGCCGCAACTTGCATCTGCTATCTCTTCTCTATTCTATTTTCTTCAATCCCACTTCTCCATCTTACCTCAAATATCGATTTATATTTTATAGTGACATACAGGGTAGCAAATTACGTCAAAATCTTCTCTTTCGTCTTAAAACTCCATTTCACTCCTCTCAATTCTATTTCAAATCGTTTTCAGTTCTAGCGGCGCATCTCTGAAATGCTCAAACCAATTAACATTCTTTGAGCTCAAACTCTTTTCGCTTTTAAATCTCTTGTCAAAGAACACTACCTTTCCTATAACTCTATTTGATCGTTCTTTCTCTCTTTCTCGACCATCACCAACATTATTGTAACTACAGTATGTAATTGTTAATGTTTTTAGATATGTGATAACTTTATTTAAAATCGTATGGTTTGTTCTGCACCTGAATTATTTCAAAATAATAGTTTTCTCTTAGCTTATGATTGTATAGAAGAGATTGCTTAGCGAAACGGCCGCCTATTGTACTATAGTTTATAAGTATCATTTGTTTCCAATTTTAATTTGGTGCAATCAAGAATATATTTTGTTGAATTTGTGTTGATATATGGTAGATTGTCTTTAAAATGAATGAATATATTTAATGGTATTGAGTGATAAGATTGGATAAGAAAGTGGCCCATTGGATAAGAAAGTGGTCTATTGACCAACTGGTCTCCGGTTCCAATCACCGTACTACTAAATTCATCTTTTCTGATTTATGTACATATTTATCACTAGCTCGGCGGTGAAGGAAAACATCGTAAAGAAACCCGCACGTCCAAGAAATTATATTTCGAAAAACGTGTGACCTAACTTGAGATAGATTTGGTTTTCCTTCTGGGTTTAGGTCTAATGGCAGTCCCTCCATGTAACAATCAGTATCTTCGTCAAATCCTTAGGGTTAGGTAACGGACCCCGCCTATCCTAATGGATTAGGAAACGGGATACTGCAAAGAAGAAGAGATCTATTTAATGGTATCAAAACTAGCCAACTACAAACAGTACTTTTTGCTTAGAAACTACGAAAATAATCTTTTCCCCGACCTAATATTTTTAACAGTTATATACGTTAAGGGCTATGTACATAAGCATGAAAATATTAAACAAGCAATATACCTGATCACGAGGCTCGTATTAGTACCTTCAGCATGTGAGAATGTTCAGGATTGTTCGCGATATAAACCAATACAAACAGAAAAGTTACGAAGTATATAAATTATAACTTCACAACAATCTCTCCTTCACTGAAAAGGGGGGATGAGGTAAAATTGTAACCAAACACCTAATTTCTGTACGTACATAAAACTTTTAGCAACTTCTGCGAGTGTGAAGTAACTGAGTTAAGTGTAACCTAGATAGATGTAATATTATTACCTATCATCTAAATGTGAACTTCATTTCAAAGAGGTACGAAGAAAATTAGGTTAGCAAACTTCGGGGAAATAATTTGTAACGAGTAATTAAGATGAATATTCGCAAACTGGTCTGAAAGGCTGGCATTATATTGATGGTTTGATTCAATTAATAGATTGAAAGTTTGCTTTTGACTATATATGTAAAATATAACTGAGTTAACTCCATAAAATTTACAGGGGTAATTCATGTTCGGCTTTTGTTGTGTAAAAATTGCTTTTTTTCGAAACAACACCTGTACAGATAAACTTAAAAACCAAATCGTTATATATACAAAATTTTATCGAAATCGTTACAGCCGAGATTTATTTTGTAATTACTCGTTAAACTTAATAGGATGTATTTAATAAGACTTTTGACGAGCTCGGTGGCTCAGTCGTGAAAGACGCGACTTTGACACCAACGCGTCAACCAAATTGTAAATAAATAAATAAAAGTAAACGCGCGCGGGTCCGATTCCTACACAAGACAAACATTTGTGTGCATGAACATGTCCGTCTGTATTGGTCTGGATGTTTTAAGAGAGGTAGGGCGCATCAAAGCAACCCGTCTGGGGAAGTACCTCTACCTCCCAAAAAACCGCAGCCAAATAACAACTCCCTAGAGGGTTGTTGTGTTCCTGTGTGTGAGTGAGGTCATAAGGAGTTGCTGTGTAAGCAGGAGGAGGCATCCCGCACTATGCCTCCTCTGCTGCTTACATAGCAACTCCTTGGGAGCTTACTGGTGACCTCACTCACACGCAGGAACACACCAACCCTCTTGTTGGAAGTTGTTATTTAGCTGCGGTTTTCTGTGATGTTGAGGTACTTCCCCAGACGGGCTGCTTTGATGCGCCCTACCTCTATTAATAAGTGAGTCTAATCGTATGAGTGAGGTCAACAGTAAGCACCCAAGGAGTTGCTGTGTCAGCAGCTGAGGTGACATTGCGAGAGTTCGTAGGCTACGCTTTTCAAACTTTGTATAAAAAAACAGTTCTGATGTATGTATTAAGTCCCAAGTCTCTAGCACATCGAGAGGTCAGTTTCAAATGGCTTACAAAACTTTTTATTCTTGTATTAAATGCTTTATAATAGACACTATAGTTTAAATAAATAAATATTGTCGGATAAACCACACAACGCCACCTAGCCCCAAAGTAAGCGAAGCTTGTGTTATGGGAACTAGACGACTGATAAACATACGGAAATACGTTTTTTTTTGGTAAATACATACTTATTATACATAGAAAATACTCACGTTGGGAGGGATTCAAGCATACGGCCCACCTGATGTAAAGCGGAAACCGTAGCTTATTAACGCTTGCGATATATTAAGTATCACTCGCGCGATGCCTCCTTCCGCTTACACAGCAGCTTACTGGAGGACACAGGAGCTTACTGGTGACCTCACTTACACGCAGCAACACAACAACACTCTAGGGAGTTGTTATTTGGCTGCGGTTTTCTGTGAGGTGGAGGTGTTTTCCCAGGCGGGCTGCTTTGATGTGCCCTACCTCTCTTAAAACATCCAGACCAAGACAAACAGACATGTTCATGTACACAAATGTTTGCCATATTTCTATATTCTAGAACAACTTAAGCAAACGATGTGAAATAACGGAGTCGAATGCTAAGACGTGCTATTACAAATGCGACAGTTGCTACAAAATAGGTTGCAAACTCATTACTTTAATGATCACTGTATCATATGGAGTGTAATATTTCTTCATATTCTCCATTTTCTTCGTCCTTTGCTATGCCTCTATATATCTATCATCATCATCACATCAATCCTTCATCCCACTGCAGGGATACGGGTCTCCCTTCAACCGAAGGGAATTAGAGTATACTCCACCACGTTGCTCAAATGCGGATTGGCCAGTGATTTCAAGCTGCCTGAGGGCCACTGACTTAGTTTATCGATTGTCATCTATCGACAACAGCCGGGACCGACGGCTTAACGTGCCATCCGAAACACGGAGATACTAGAGATGAATAAATCTATCCATAGACGGGCGGCGGTCGACGTTGCTTAACCCGCGTGTTCGGTTAGGATGACACGCGCAACGACTATTTACCCGTTCAATTCACTTATATGAAATATCTATCTAGAACTTCACGCCAAATCCCTTGCGGGGTGGGCAGACAGAATCGAGCGCCACGTGACTCGATCCTTACATATCTCACTCGCTTCTTTAACATTCATTGCTCTTTTCATGCACGCTCGCCGGTTTCTAGGGCGCCTGACATCACCTTCTGATAGAACACGACCAATTTGGTCATGGTAGGTAAGTCTTGGCCTTCCCCGGCTCCTACATCCTTCCACTTTTGTATTGTATATCTGCTTCGTCATTCTTTCATCTTGCATTCTTTCTACATATCCGAACCAACGGAGAATGAAATGAAATGCGGTGCCTCAAAATATCTTATTCAGTCATCTTCTACTACTACGTTCTAGATTTGGTAATTATTCAGTCTTCCCAGTGATGGCCTAGTGGATAACGAACCATCCATATATCGGAATGATCTCGGGCTTGAATTCTGGTATGTCTTGGTCTGGATGTTGTAAGAGAGGTAGGGCACATCAAAGGAGCCCGTCTGGAGAAGTACCATCCATCTCACAGGAAACCGCGGCCAAATAACAACTCCCTAGAGGGTTGTTGAGTTCCTGCGTGAGGTCAATAGTAAGTTGTAAGTAAGTGATTATTAATGTATTGCAAGCGTTTATAGGCTACGGTAACCGCTGTATATCAACCGCTGTATGCTTGTACGCCTCCCGACGTTGCATTAAAAAAAATAGCATAGTTGTAATTATCACTTGCTCGAAAATGAAGGAAGCTATCGTGAGGACATCTGCACGTCCATGAAATTATATTTCGTAATCCATGTTTCCTATATAAGAAATGATGCCTCGTGGAAAGGCGAAAACGTGTCGCAGCGACGACCAGGCCAGTCGTGGCAGCGACGGTGGTGGTGGCATGCGGTTTCTGTTCCAGATGGCGGACGACCGCAGCAGCCGAGGCAGACACTACCGGAGCAGCCATGGCAACGTCGGCATGTTGCATCTACTAACGGTAGTGGGTGGTGCCGGCCGGCGCTAGGCCGCATGAACTAATTGATGGCGGAAGCACACAAAGCAGGTTAGATAAAATTGCATATATAAGAAATGTTTGATTTTCTATATCGGTTGAGGTGTAGTCGTTATATGTCAAAACCAGTATGAAGATGACACCAAATAAGTAAGTTTAGGTATCGGCTAATCGTCATGAAATTCATTTCTCTAATAAAATGGACTAATGCTTGGTAGAAGAGACCTTATCCAGTATTCATTTCTTTTCCATCGCGAGAGAAGAAAAGAGAAATAGTGCATACAGAGAAGTTCCTAAACTTCTTATCCATTCCCAGCGTTTACAAATTTCATGTCACTTTTTCTATTTTTTAATTTTGTATTCGGCCTGCCCTAATTTTCTTATACATGTTTGTCCAAATTACATATTATTATCTCTACATTAGATTATCATGACATGTTCTCTAAGTAGTCTTTGACGTTCTACTCTAATAATATAATTTATTATAAGGTCAAGAGTCCTAGCAATCGGCGAGCGTGCATGAAAAGAGTTATGAATGTTAAAGAAGCGAGTGAAGTGTGTAAGGACCGCGTCTTATGGCGCTCGGTTCTCTATGCCTACCCTGCGAGGGATTTGGCGTGAAGTTATATATATATATATACACTTTCACTAGAAGATAGAGTAGTTAGATACGCAGAAGGTTATCTCGAAATTACAATTAGAAATATCTAATAAACGTGGTAAAATTTACGATCTAAAATTTACGCGGGTAAAGCTGTCGGTAAAAGCTAGTTAACAAAATAAAACTGAACTTTCCATTTCCATTCCGTAAACCGAACAAACTGTTCGTCCTACGTTTTGGAAGTTAAACTTAATTTATTTTATCGATTCCGATGTTATTACCATAGAAAAAGCTATTAGTCATGATGAGCACTATCGGTACTTAATGTTTGGATACCGATAAAACATTTTAAATTCCGAAGTTATATTCCTATACAAAAAAGATTGGTTGTCTGTACAGTCGGTTTACGGACGATAATGTTACGTGATAACGTCATAAGAAAACATTCAACAATTGACAAAACAGTTCACGTGTAGGTTGTGCGCTGCCGCTGTCTCTCTTCTACTCGGACGCATTGGCCGATGGAGTGGAAGAGAGATAGATGCGTCACAAGCCGAACGCTTAGGCCGATCGTGCCTCTTAATCGCCTGTTCCGCGCTCTCACTTGCACAGGCGGAACGTGACACTTTTTTGTGCATGCAGTCAGCGTTCGTCGATTTATAAGACGTTATCACGTCAAAAGCTGTTTATCATGATCGTTACCATCGAAACTTAAACGTATAATACCGGCTTAAAATATCTTGAAACCATGCCCATACTAGGCTAACACTTCTAGCACAACATTCTGAACTTAAACTGTCACCTTTCTATCGGACGAAGTCTGAAATAGTTTTCATGATAATGTTCCAAAGCTTTTAATTTACTTTAAGTCAATTAATTAGTATAATTCTGTCTATCTATAACTCAGGCCAGATCCCTTGCCGGATGGACAGATAGAGCCGACCACCACGCGACTCGATCCTTACATACCTCACTAGCTTCTTTAAAATTCATTTCTGATCTCACCATCGCCGATTTCTAAGGCACCTCACATCAACTTCTGATAAAACATACTCAATTTGGTAAAATATAATGTACTTAAAACGTTTAAACTCAATTAATCTTCAAAACAATTATATCTTCTTCTTCCTATAATTAATCTGTATGCAAACAAGCATGCGGCCCGCATTAGGTAAGCGGTCTCCGCAGCCTATTGACCTAAGGCTGTTTCACCACAGTACCCATTAATTTCTCTGTCATATCTTACCCTTCAAACCGGAACACAGCTGTATAAATATATCTGCTTGGCAGTAGAAACAGGTGAGACAGATGTACCCACGCAGACGACTTTTGTACAAAGTCTCCCTCTGGTATTCTGCCTATCAGGTGGTGGTTGTATGACGTTTAAAGAAAAATCTACCATTGTCACCAGTTTTTAATTTGCGTACACAATGCTCAGTCCATTTCAAAGCATCACATTAATGGTAGGTGCCAGAGAAAAAAAAACAAATCAAACTCAAGTGCGAACGTTCAACAAAGTTACTTCTGATTGCGAGACATCCATCAATTTCTTATTGACAGGCAATAAATGATAGCAATTTTGTTCGAGGGAGTTGAAGAATAGAATATACATTTGTTTAGTCAATGGACAAACAATGTATACGGTCAGTGTTTGTACAAGTAAGCGTCAATTTGTATATTCTACGTTTTTCTTCCATTACGCGCTCTGCCTTCTCATTACAACTTCGAAGATTGCTTTCAAAATTGGGTGATGGAGTACTTAGCAATGCTATTTTCACATCCAGGCTTGCGGGATCAATTCCCGCACGAATGTTTGCGTATAAGAACATGTCTGTTTGGCTTAGTGTGAGTGTTAGGAAGAGTTCCTTATCCACTGGGCGGTGCTCTACCTGAGCATCACTGCTATAGAGCACAGCCCAGTGGATAAGTAACTAGCTTATTGACCAGCTGGTACCCGTTTTGAATCCTGGTTGGAGATATGTACCACTAAATTCGTGTTTTCGTATTCATCTACATATCTATCACATGCCCGTCGGTGAAGGTAAACATCGTGAGCTAACCCACACGTCCAAGAAATTGTATTTCGACTTACCTGAGAAAGATGTGGTATTCCCACTCAGTTGTGGAGGTTTGACGGCAGTCGCTCGACGTAACAAATCAGTATCTTCGCCAAATCCTCAGGCTTAGGTGGTGGACCGCCAATCGTACTGTGCGGGTCCAGAGAAGTTTTCTTCCAAGAACTCTCAAGGTGTAGACTGAGCTCCCAGCCGAGGTTTTTCCAAGGGACTACAGCATGGAGTTCTTCAAGAAATGCGTGAAGAGGTTTTTAGAGGGTCGGCAACGCATGAGTAACACCCCTGGTGTTGCAAATGTCCATAGGCTACGGTAACTGTTTACCATCAGACATGGCGTATGCTTGAGTGCCACCTTAGTGGTATAAAAAAAATCTAATGGATTGGGAAACGGGATAACGAGAAGGAACAGAAGATTTGTAAGAGGTAGAGCAAATCAAGACAGCTCGACTGGTAAAGTACCTCATAGAAGCAGCATAAAAAAACACTGGAGGGTTTTTGTGTTTCTGGGAGTGAGTGAGATTATCAGTAAGCTAAGGAGTTGCTGTGTTACCAGCAGCACTGGCAACGCACTGTTATATGAGAAATCAGAGTCTTTTTAAATAAGAATTTTATTTTAAAACTAAATATTAACCCTTAAATATATAATTAATTAGAGCTTTGATATAGGATGTATCGCGGTATGTGGTTGGAACTCAACTAACTGAGATGTAATGGAAGGTCTAGTTGCATTGGTTGGACAAAGGTTGCGCTGAATCAGCTGAAAAGCATACAGGGTCGTACATATAACAGCACGAACGATTCTTCTTATTTTGCAAGCGTTCGCAGGCTACGGTAACGACTTTATATCAGGTAAACCGATGGTTTATATGCCCCCCCTTTCTGTCCACGGTAGGATTCGATAATTATATACGTTTAGTATACATAATAATCAGTTGAGAATGCGCAAGCTTGCATTGCCAGAGGAACACCTGGCTCGCTAATTATATAACAATTCTATTTATTTTTTTTAATTTGTCGGCCATTTTGAACATGTTCCTTAAGAGATAGGAACGGTGTTCCTAAACATTCTACTTTTCTACTTTTTTATGCTGAATCCGAATCTGAAGTCAAAATTCGAATATTCGACAAAAACACACACACAAGCATATATAATTCATATAGGAACGGTGTTCCTGAAAAGATATTGATTAGTCGGAAAATGAACCTTTCTTTCTTTTATTGTTGGTTAAAAATAAACATCGCTGGCAGGCTCTCTCATTGTGAGCTCGGTGGCTCAGTCGTCGTGTGACGACGTGACTTTGACACCAACGCTCGTGGGTTCGATTACTACACAAGGCAAACAATTATGTGCATGAACATGTCTGATTGTCTTGGTCTGGATGTTTTAAGAGAGGTAGGGCGCATCAAAGCAGCCCGTTTGGTGAAGTACCTCCTCACAGAAAACCGCAGTCAAGTGATAGCTCCCTGGACGCTTGTTATGTTCCTGCATGTGAGTGAGGTCACAAGTAAGCTCCCAAGGAGTTGTCTAAGCAGCAGAGGAGGCGTAGTGTGATTGATAATTAATATATCGCAAGCGTTAATAGGCTACGGTACCCGCTTTACATCAGGTGGGCCGTATGCTTGTATGCCTCTCGACGTAGTATAAAAAAATATAAAAAGATTAACATATAAGTTCTTTGACGAGGTTAGAATTTCAGAGAAGAATTTCTCAAAGGAGTACACATATTATATAATAGATAATTTGTTTATTAAATTTTTTACGCATCCGTAAACAATTTTGTGATTTACGAGTAACAAATTATCAACTAGCTTGTAGTACGTATTAGCTCCGGCGCCCTAACTGAAATAGGATAGGTAACGTTCCAAAATGAATACGAGAATATTTCCAGAATTATCTCAAATCAGTTATTGCCGCGCGTGTCGTACAACCATGTGCTTTTTGAAGTGAAAACTTCTTTAGCGGCGTTGTGCACTTTTTGGGATGAGTAAAAAATGCTAAACTCGCGTCAGGTCACATGACCCTGACCGTAAGATTTTGGTGAGAATTAGAACTTAAGTTCGCTGCAGCGCTAAAGCATTAGTTACCTCTAATAAAACAATTAAAACATGAAGCGCTAGATTGTTCCGAAGGCATTATTTTCTCGCGATCAAAACGTTGTAAGCGCCGTGAAATTGTTGGCGTTTACGCGTTTCGTTCAACGTAGTTTATCAACATCGCTGTTTAGTTTAAGCCGCGCGGTGTGGTAATGTTGATGGTGAAAGAGTCGTTGAAATTATGGATGAAAGTTGATTTTTCTGAGAGATAAACTTTTTAATGTAAAATAATTGTAATAGTTCTGAAGTGTTAAATTTTTAATGTAATATAAATTGTCATGTTTGTGTACGATAGCGCAATAAATGAATATTGTATTTTACCACATACATGTATGTACTTTTATACTGATAAACAAAGCAATTCATGCAAAATAAAAATATAAATAAATTATAGGTACATTCAAAAATGCACAACGTTAATGTTCAAGTTTTCACTTCTGCCGGCACTCCCGGGGTGTAACCCGTTTGTTTTTTTTTATACTACGTCGAGAGGCATACAAGCATACGGCCCACCTGATGTAAAGCGGGTACCGTAGCCTATTAACGCTTGCGATATATTAAGTATCACTGGCGCGATGACCCTCTGCTGCTCACGCAACAACTCCTTGGGAGCTTACTAGTGACCTTGCTCACTCGCAGGAACACAACAACCCTCTAGGGAGTTGTTATTTGGCCGCAGTTTTCTGTGAGGTTGAGGTACTTCCCCAGACGGGCTGCTTTGATGTGCTCTACCCCTCTTAAAAATACCCTGATCAAGACAAACGGGCATGTTCACGCACACAAATGTTTCTTCTGTATGGGAATCGCATCCACGAGCTTTGTTGTCAAAGTAACATAAAATTACGTCAATTACGTAGTAAAAATTACGTTTCCGTATTTGTTAAAATGCAGGCGAATATTTCGAGGTCGTCAGTTCCAACAGACGCGGGACTATATTGACTTAGCTGCTTTGTTTCCGATGAAATTGAAAATTTACTCTGTATTGAAATTGAAAATTTATTACGTCATTTGAATGTTTCTTACCACGGGGTACTTTATAGTCTCTTGGTAAGGTTGTAAGTTGAAAGCATTGCTTGTTGAAGCTTGAACATATACTCAGCATGAATTAATTTATTGTTTTTTTAGAATTCACGTAGGTACTATATTTTATTATGATGATTTATGGAATGATATTATATTAACAGCCATGCAATTCTCTAAGCGACTCGTATTGGCTGTGTGCGTCGCTGTGATCACAGATGTCATAGCTTTGACATCGTCTACTGCGATCACGGCTTTTTATTTCGTATTCTATAAGGCTGTAAGCGTACGCGAGGCTGTTTGCCTTGTAGAATTCCAATTCCAAACGCAGTCTTGCGGCGCTAGTGTCGAACAACCATAAAAAGCGACACTAAGGAATTGCAATTTTGTGTTCCAGGCTATAACAGCCGATGTTTCTGAGGATGTAAGGATGTTTGCTCTTATAGAATTGCATGGCTGGTCCCCGGTATGTATTCTGGCATGTTTACTTTTTATACAACGTCGGGAGGCATACAAGCGTACGCCCCACCTGATGTAAAGCGATTACCGTAGCTTATGGACGCTTTTAATAGATTAGGTATCGCTGGCGCTATGCTACATCTGCTGCTAACACGCCAACTCCTTGGTACTGGTGACCTCACTCACACGCGGGAATACAACAAGCCTCGAGGGAGATAAAAGGACTGCAGTTTTCTGCGAGGTGAAGATACATCACCAGACGGGCAGTTTTGACGCGCGCTACCTCTCTTAAGAACACCCAGACACGTGTGGTGACAATAGACGATCCTGGGATCAGTTAGTCAAAGGCTGGTTCGTATCTACTAAATTCCTCTTACAAAATTCGTTATAAAATACAATACTGGAGTTATAACCTCTATACTGACGTTTTGCCGAGCTCGGTGGCTCAGTGGTGGAACGCGCTGTTACGCTACTTCGACACCAACGCTCGTGGGTTCGATTCCCACACAGTACAAACATTTGTGTGCATGAACATGTCTGTTTGTATTGGTCTGGGTATTTTCTATGTATAATAAGTATGTATTTACAAAAAAAAATGTATTTACGTATGTTTATCAGTTGTCTAGTACCCATAACACAAGCTTCGCTTACTTTGGGGCTAGGTGGCGCTGTGTAATTTGTCCGACAATATTTATTGTTATATATTTTTTTTTGTTTCGGTACTGACATGAACGTCACTTAAGTGATTTTAAATTTAGAATTTTAGTGTTCAAACAATGTTGTGTGCAGTGATAGCCCAGTGAATAAGGAAGTGACCTCATCACCTGGTCACCAGTTCGTATCGTGGCGGGGGCATGTATTTTCGGATTTATGTACATATTTAAACAACGATTATCGATTAGCGAAGAAAACAAAGATTATGGTATTTGAAAGAGAAGAAACCAGAACCAATGTAAGGATTACGGTAGATGATGAAGTGTTGGAACAAGTGGATGAGTTTGTATATTTTGGATGCGCTTTCAGCAGATGGAAGGTACACCGCAGATGTGGAAAGGCGAGTGAGTGCTGGGAATAGTGTGAATGGAGCGTTGGGAAAACTTCTTGGCAGTAAAAACCTGAGCCAGAAGGCGCAGCTGGCTATACACAATGCAGTGCTGGTCCCAACGCTTACTTATGGAAGCGAGAGCTGGGTATGGCAGAGAGAGCATGAAAGTAGGATAAACGCGGTTGAAATGCGAGCGTTGCGCAAAATCTGTTATGTAACGCTTGCAGACCGTATCCGCAATGATGAGGTTAGAAGCAGAGTTGGTCTGAAAGAGAGCGTCGGTGTTAAAATAAGAAGTGGCATGCTCCGTTGGTTCGGACATGTAGAAAGGATGCAGGATGAAAGAATGACGAAGCAGATATACAATGCAAAAGTGGAAGGATGTAGGAGCCGAGGAAGGCCAAGACTTACCTATCATAATCAAATTGGTCGTGTTCTATCAGAAGGTGATGTCAGGAGCCATAGAAACCGAGCGTGCATGAAAAGAGCAATGAATGTGAAAGAAGCGAGTGAGGTATGTAAAGATCGAGTCGCGTGGCGCTCGGTTCTCTCTGCCTACCCTGTAAGGGATTTAGCGTGAAGTTATAGATAGATAGATTGTACATATTTATCACTTCTTCGGCGGTGAAGGAAAACATCGTGAGGAAAACCGTAAGTCTAAGAATTAATATTTCGAAAGACGTGTTTTCACCTTAGAAAGATCTGATTGTGTTGTACCCTGTGTCCTGTGGATGTCTGACGGCAGTCGCTCTAAGTAAAAATCGATGTCTTCGCCAAATCCTTAGGCTTCGGCAGCGGACCCTGCCAATCCTAATGGATTAGGGAACGGGATAACACGAAGAAAATGAACACTTTTAGTGGTCATATATAGTGAAGCGATGGAATTGTATTACTTATTCCTTATGTAACGGTCTGGATATGCTTACGTTCCTTCATCGTATTATTCTATCATACAACGTCTGAGAAATTGTTATCCATATTTACTTTAACAGAATTCCTGCGACAATTATAGAAACAATCAAAATCTTTTACGAAACAATACAACTCCATTAAATTTATATTTATCTTTATTTGACCCAGCGGCAGTAAATATTCCTTAACCTAATTAGATTTGGAAGTAAACAAACGAAATCCAATATTAATTTTATTGCTTTTCGGATTTCCGCGGACGATTATCACGCGATTTTAGTATTGTTTTGTAAACAATATCGAATGGCGGGCGTTACGTCAGCACAGTAGGAGATATATAAGCAGTAGAATCGCTTCTAAGAAACGTTCGAAATCCCTGTACTTAGATCCGTGTGATGTAAAGCATGAGGAGCGTAGGTAATATCGAAATGGGCCTACGTTTTGATTGAATTAAACAATTTTTAACGGAAGTATCGCGTGTTTTATTTATTTTGTTGAACCTGAGTCTTCCTGCGACCACGGACGCTGCAAAGCGTTCGAAACGTCAGGTTCAACAAAATAAATAAAACACGCGATACATCCGTTAAAAATTGTTTAATTCAATGTGTAACAATCAGGAAACCTAAGACGAGGTCTACGTTTCGACTGTGACTAGCATATTGAAACAGTGAGCTTTTGGTACTATATATGATTTACTTGAGCTTGATGAGAACGTCAATAAAGGCCGTTTTATCTCTGTGGTGAAGGAGAAAGAATAAAAGAATACTAGAACTCACCGCCCCCGATCTTCGAGTGGGTGCCGTAAGTGACATCTAAGGGATTTGATGATAGGGTAAATACCCGCCTGGTTGGCAACGGTCGTACACTGGGCGAAATACCCGTGAAGTGGCGTACCTATAAGTACGTCGTGTTTCGGGATCAGCTGGTGTATAACCAGTGCTCGGGGAATAATTGATACGATATTGTGGAAACAGTGGTGGGTTCTGTCTATCCATTGTCAGGAGGACTGAGCTGACTGAAACGGTTATTCCTCTGGGCGCCCGCGGTATACGGGCCCAATCAAGTCTAACAACATTGAGCGGCTGCCCTTTGATACCGCGCATAAACTCGGAGTAGATCGTGGTGCCGGTTGGTGACCGGATGGTGGGGTCCAAGCGACTGCCTCCGGCGGTCTTCGGGGGCACTTTTTCCGACGGATCAGTACAGTTCCTTTGTCGACAAACTAATAGAGAAACAGTCCACCGCGCATCTTCTCCAATATAGTGGGAATTTTCTCCCGCATCACGCTTCCCTTCTCTACTCACCTAATGAATTCCTGATTTTACAGCGGTGCATTGCCGCACCGTGTTCAAGGCTGAGTTCGCTAACATCCGCGTACATCAATCAAACGTTAATGCCGTCCACCAACACCTTGATAGGTCATAACCCGCCATGCTCTTCCTGACAGAAATACAAATCCACCATCCGGAAGACACGTCCTACCTCCAGTATCCCGGTTAGGTGCTTGAGAGGAATTTCCTCGCGAAAGTCGGAATTTGTTTGTTTCCCCGCTCGGATTTATGTTGTCGCCGTCTGCCTCGCGTAGAGGATTCCTCCTTTCCTGTTCTATGGGTGCATGTAAACCTCCAGAGCCGTATTTACATGTGTCTGTACCGACCCCAAACCAGGTACACGGAAACGGCTCGGCTCTTTGAGAACATGAGTCGGGCGGTAAATGAAGCGCAGGAGCGGTACGCTATTGTAGAGATGGTATGTTGGGGCATTTTAATTCTCACCACAACTCCTGGTTGGGATCCTCCATAACTAACCATATAAGAAGGACCGCACACGCGTTCGCTCTTTCGCATAACCTGACTGTGCCATGCTCGCCCGCAAGGTGCTTCGTGCACCTTGCGGGCCAGCATGGCAGCGTCCAATGACAGGACACTGTAGTTTTTTGTCAGTTGTTGCTGCGATTTAGGCTCCTCTTTTCGCTTACCGGCAGGCGAAGCGGAGCCACTATGCTAAGCTGAAATAAAAATAAAAAAAAGTCAAACACGCAAGTGAATATACTGTTTTATCTGTCCTGTGACAAGCAAACCGAAACAATGTTCGGAGGAACTCTATAGCCTTATTCCTCCTTCCCCGTTCAAGTACCGGAACTACCATCCATCTCAGCGTGCACATTCTCACACAGTCGAGAATATTATCCCATTGCCTCGCACAAAAAGGTTTAGTCAATCCTTTTTGTGCCGAACCCCTGACCGGTGGAATAAACTACCCGGCAGTGTGTTTCCGGCTCCACACGTGTTCGACATTGGGTTCTTCAAGAGGAATGTAAAGAGGCATCTTCAAGGCCGGCATAGTAGACGCGACGAGACGACATGAAGTGCATGGTATTTCGTGGCTTCTATTCCTGGACACCAGTTTCCTGCGGCCCACCATGTAGACCCTGGCTGTCACATGCCGTGTCCCCAATAAAAAAAAAACAGTAATTTATTCGTACTTATTGGGATTCTTTTTTTATGGTTTCCTTGAGCGTTGATCATTATGTCAAAATGGCCTAAGTATGTTAATCTCCGTACTGTGAGAACTAAACTGAAACAGCAGATTTTTCGTACTTAATGTAATTATCTAAAATATTAAAAGGAGAAAAGATTTGATTTTTTGTATGTATGTTTGTAATTTGTAATGGATAGATTGAAAAATACTGAACCGATTTAAAAAAAAAAATCTTTTACACATAGAAAGCTACATAGTGCATATATATATTAGCGAATATAATAACTGTAATAGTAGTAGAATTAAAATATTATGATAATGGTATTCATATTATGATATTTATCCTTATTCAACTAAATAGTTTTATAATCAAAGATGATTATGGATGTACCTGTAAACTTTTCTTTAAATTATTCGTATCGGAACTTTCGTTTAGAAGTTACGACAGTTATAAAAATGTGGAAAATGTGGCGGTGCGAACTACACATTCTATCTAGTTTTTTGTAAACTAGGAACAATTGAATAGTTATTTGTAATATTATAATTTTACATATTATTTATGTGTCATATAAAAAATTAAGAAATTGTTGTTGAGTTCTTGTCTAAATTTCTTTGTCCAAATAAATGACTAATTTATCTTTCTATCTTTCCGTGCGAAGTAGGGGAGATTCGCTAATTTTATTATACATTGCTTGAGCTATCGAAAAAGGCCAAATTACGCTAGTTAGTGTACTGTTTTATCCCGCTCCTGTGGCAAGCAAACTGAAACAGTGTGCTTTCGCATTTATTTCGATTATGTTCTTATAATTTCTCGAAGCTTTTTATAACACTTCAATTTCACTATCACTCGAGCGTTGATGTCTATGTCAATAATAAGGCCTAAGTACACTAGTTAATCTACTGTTTTATCTCACTTTAGTGACAATAGAGAGTTTTAAGAGAAGTAGGGCGCATCAAAGCACCCCGTGTGGGGAAGTACGGCCACCTCGACCGCAGCCAAATAACAACTTCCTAAGATTGTTGTGTTCCCGCGTGTGAGTCACCAGTAAGCTCCTGAGGAGTTGCAGTGTTAGCAGCAGAGGTCATCCCGCGAGTGATACTTAATGTATTGCAAATGGTCACATGCTACGGTAATAGCTTTATATCAGGTGATTTTATGCCTCCAGACGTTGTATAAAAAAAACCTCCATCTCCTCCATAGAAAACTGTTTTTATAATACTGTAGCATAACCACAGTCGTGCACGAATGGGTTTATTCTCAAACTCTTTCGAGTTTAGGAGGACCTTATGCTAAGGCCTTATCTATTACCGTTTGATAATTTTGATTAGCCTTTGGGAACGTAGAAAGAAAGCTGATTCAACTTGATATGTATGTGACTCACAGTATATCAGACTAATAACAGTTAGAATAGTAATAGTCTAGTGGAAAACAAACCAGCCTTTAACCGACCGGTCCCGTGTTCGAATATTGACGTGGCATATTTAAGTTAAGAGAAGTAGGGCGAATCGAAGCAGCCCGTCTGGGGAAGTACCTTCACCTCACAGGAAACCGCAGCAAGATCCCTAGAAGTAAGCTCCTAAAGAGTTGCAGTGTTAGCAGTTGAATTTTTTCTACATGCAATTTGATCTAAACTACTTTGTGTGCTTCCGCTCCCGATGACGAATTCATTTGTAGCATGTTATTCTAACGACTAACATCAACAGCGTCTGAGGATGCCTCTTGGTGAAACATGTGTCGCAGAGACGACCGGAGCAGCCAGGGCAGCAACGGTGGCGGGCGCATGCGGTTCACATTTCAGAAAGCTAACATTCACAGAGACGACCGGAGCAGCCATGGCAGCGGCGGCATGCATCTACTAACGGTAGTGGGTGGGTGCCGGTCGGCAGTAGTTCGCATGAACTAATCGGGAGCGGAAGCACACAAAGTAGTTTAGATCAAATTGCCTGTAAATTTGACTTTCGCAAAGTAACGCCTGAATCTATTAACTATTTTTTCTACATGTTCGAACTAACAGGGAAATTTCTGATCCGCTAATTCTGAGATTTGATAAACATATTTACACTTCAGCCGCAGGAATACAACAATCCAAATATGACGATCCCAGTGGCGCAGTGGTGAATCTGTTAGATTACTTTGACATCAAAGCTCGTGGGTTAGATTCCCACACAGGACAAACATTTGTGTGCATGAACATGCATGTATATCTTAGTATTTATTTATAAGTTAGGTTGATACCATTATGTTACAGATGAGCTCGCTGGCGCAGTGGTGAAACTGTTAGATTACTGTGACACCAACGCTCGTGGGTTCGATTCCCTCACAGGACAAACATTTGTGTGCATGAACGGTTTGAGTTGGTCTGTGAGTTTTTAAGAGGTAGGGCGCATCAAAGCAGCCCGTTTGGATAAGTACCTCCACCTCACAGTAAACCGCGGTCAAATAACTACTGATAAGAGGATTGTTGTGTTCGTGCGTGTGAGTGAGGTCACTAGTAAACTCCCAAGTAGTTGCTGTGTTACTCGTTGTAGCAGCTGACGTGGTATCGCGCGAGTGGTATAACTAGTCTGGCCTTAAATATTATTACTTGTTGTTGTAACTTTCCTTTTTGATTCTTTAATTATTTTGAAATTGGAACGCGTTTATACGTTTTACGTATTTTTTTTCGTGTTTATTATCAATTTACAATATGGAATGGGGTGTTAAAGAAAATAGAGTTTCAATGATTGCCTTGTACAAAGTGGGTATAGAGCCGTCGGTCATATTCAAGATACTTCAAAAGCTTGGTATCAACCGTACGTTCGTATGTCGTACTATCGACAGATATACCAATACTTCCTCTGTGGAAGACCATAAAAGGTGAGGGCGACCGCGTGTTGTTAGAACTACAAAGGCCCTTAATGCTGTTAAATCCAGAATTCTCCGAAACAATCTTATCGCGAGAAATGAAGATTCCCGCTAGGACTCTGTCGCGTATAATAAAACAAGACCTGAAGCTCGGCGCTTATCGTCGATATACAGGACATGCCCTAAACCAATCCCTTCAGCTGAAGAGAGTGGATTGATCAAAATGCCTTCTGTCCTGTTGGTAGGGGGTGTCTTATAGTCGCAAAGCTTCACTTTTGTGAAAAAGGAGTGAAGACTTCAGCCAAAGTGTATCAAGAGAATATGCCTCCTGACGTTCTATAAAAAAAGCAAATAAATATGTTTTCTTTCTTTTTATGCTTGGTTATCGCCTTATTGGTGTAAAAGATAATGAATTCAACTGTTTCTATAACTCAAACAACTATTGAAATATGCATTGACAGGGTATATAAAACTTCATAACACAGCTCAATAATCATAGCCAGCAAGATTAATAAATCAAAACGATTCCCAAAATACTATACAGAGTCGAATTTAAAAGGAATGCGTATAATATTATTTGATGGCAACACGCAAGCTAAACTTTGTTTATGGTTTTATGTGTTTTTGGGCATAAATATTACATGACAGGTAGAGTTTCTATAAGCAATGAAATATTTATGGGTTTGTTTGTTTGTTAAGCAGTGATGGTCAATTGGATACAGAACAGGTCGATTGACGAACTGGTCTCCGGTTTGAATCCTGGCATGTACCACTTAATTCGTGTTTTCGAATTTATATACGTATTTGTAATTATCACTTGCTCAACTGTAATGGCAAACACGTGAGTAAACCCGCCTATCCAGGAAATTATATTTCGAAAGATGTATGATTAAACCTAAGAAATGGTCTGGCTTTCCCCCTGGGTTGTGACGGTAGTCGCTCCTTGACAAATCGGCTTTATGGTCAAGCTGGCGTCAAACAAACTTGGTGGGCTCAACAGAGCCAAACATCACTTCAGCCCGGAGCAAAGACTTATGCTATATAAGAACCAAGTCAGACCGCATATTGAGTACTGTAGTAATCTCTGGGCGGGGGCACCTGCTCACCAGCTGGGACCTTGTTACTCGGTGCAAAGACGCGCTGTGAGAATCGCCGATGATCCTAAACTCATGCACGGTATTGAGCCCTTGAGTTTAAGGAGAAATTTCGCCTCGCAGGTTCTACCGATTGAACAATGGGTTGTGTTCTGAAGAGTTATTCGATATGATGCCAATACGTTCGTTTTACAATTGCACAACTCGCCAACGGCGGGGAGTTCACCCTCACACGCTGGAACTGCAATGGTCCCGTACTGTGGGTTTCCAGAGAAGTTTTCCTTCCGAGAACTCTCAAGTTGTGTAATGAACTCCCAGCCGAGATTTTCTCAAGGGACTACAGCATGTGGTTCTTCAAGAAAGGCGTGAAGAGGTTTTTATAGGATCAGCTACACAAGAGTGACACTCCTGGTGTTACAAATGTCCATAGGGTACGGTAACTGGCATCAGACAGGCCGTACGCTTGTTTAACGCGAGGAAGAAAAATAGTTTGCTTGTTCACATTGATGTGAACCTGACTCACACGCAGAAACACAACAACCCTCTAGAGAGTTGTTACTTGGCTACGGTTTTCTATGAGGTGGAGGCACTTCCCCAGACGGGCTGCTTTGATGCACCCTACCTATCTTGAAAACACACAGACTATGACAAACAGACATGTTCACGCACAAAATGTTTGTCGTGTGTGTGAATCGAACCCACGAGCGTCGGTGTCAAAATTGCGTCATTCACCACTGCGCCACCGATTTGGTCAAAATACATATACATTTCGAAATACTACGGTGCCAGATTTGATAACGCCTTTGCTATATCTAGGTAGACTTTTAGCCCAACCTTGACTCTCATAAAGCTCCGTAAAGATGTTACCCCTGGGGGCGACGTGGCTTATTCACCATATAATGCATTGTTTCACACGAAAAAAATATTTCTGCCATATACTCGTCCATGTTTTTCTTTGTGACCTGTCTCCCATATTGGTAAGTCTTACAGACTATGAATGCTTGAAATATTAGAGGCGAGAGAGAGAATAGAGAGGCGGAACGTACTGTTTTGTTAATTGACACCAATACTCGTGGGTTCCATTCCCATACAAGACCAAGATTTGTGTGCATGAATATGTCTGTTTGTTTTGGTCTAAATGTTTAGAGAGAGGTAGGGTATATTAAAGCGGCCCGTCTGGGGAAGTACCTCCATCTAACAGAAAACCGCAGCCAAATTACAGCTAGAGGATTGTTGTGTTCCTGCATACGAGTGAGATCACAGTAAGCTCCCAAGGAGTTGTTGTGTTAGATGGCATCGCGCGAGGTTTGGGCCGTATGCTGAAACAAAAAAGACCCTCGGGATAACCTATGCACAGAGTTGACTCCACATCAACCCATGCCTCCCCCACAGCAGCTCTCTCTACAGTTGGGATTTAGAGCATACTCCGCTACGCTGCTAAACCGTGGATCGGTCGGTAAATATTTTATACCCACCTGAATGCTGCCTTGACTGCGGTCGACGTTTTTTAACCTGTGTATTTGCCAAGCAACGACGGTATCGAGCTCTTCAAATTAAAACTAAAGTTCACTCCTACTTGATTAGTGGACAAAATAATTTCATTACCGGTTCGCTGGATTTCCAACTGAGATACTTTTCCAACTAAAGTAATAAAATTCTGCTAACTCTGTTAAAAATGAGGCATTGTAGAGTTTTCTGAATTCACTTATTGCACAGAGCAACGATGTCGCTCTAAATTCTAAACCGTGTAAAAGCGAATCGACCCGGCGAGATAATATCAAACGCTTTTATCATAAAATTAATTAGAAAACCCTCTTTGTCATCCGAAACTTGATTTGAGAGGTATTCTGGGTACAAATCATTTGTGAGACAAATGAGAATCGTGTTTACGATGCTCGATGAATCCGGCCGGTATTTCACAAATGAGATATCTGTTATAGTCAAAGCTCAATAGCTCAGTCTATTTGAACGAGGCACTCAAATATCACAGGCTGTTGGTACATTTAAATTTAGCTCAGGTTTTCTGTGCTTTGGAGAGCGCGCTAACGAATTAGCCGTTTTTAGGGTTCCGTACCCAAAGGGTAAAACGGAACCCTATTACTGAGGCTCCGCTGTCCGTCCGTCCGTCCGTCTGTCACCAGGCTGTATCTCATGAACCGTGGTAGTTAGATACTTGAAATTTTCACAGATGTACTTCTGTTGCCGCACAACAAATACCTACTAAAAACAGAATAAAATAAACCATACAACAAACGTGATTTTTTTTCTCGATTTTGCTCGATATTGCTAACGGTAACAGATAGACGCTTGAAATATTCACAGAATATTTAGTTATATTCATTTTAAAAACAAATAATGAATTTAAAATAAAACAAATATTTAAGGGAGGCTCCCATACAACAAACGTGATTTCTTTGCCGTTTTTATAGATGGTACGGAACCCTTCGTGCGCGAGTCCGACTCGCACTTGGCCGGTTTTTTTTTATACTTCGTCAAGAATGTTACAAAAATACGGCCCACCTGGTATAACATTACTATAGTATCTTATTAACGTATGCAGTATATTAAGAGAAGAGAAATCAGCCCATCTGGGGTAGTACCTCCCTCCCACCTCACTGAAAACCTCAGCCAAATAACATCTCCCTAGAGGTTTGTTGTGTTTCTGCGTGTGAGTGAGGTCTCCAGTAAGCTCCTATGGATTTGCTGTGTTAGCAGCAGAGGTGGCATCGCGCAAGTGATACCTAACAATAAAGAAAGCATTGCTCGCATTGCTAATACAGCAACTCGAAAGCTTATTGGTAAACTCTGTCTCTGGCAGGAATACAATAATACACCAGGGAGTTGTTATTTGCCTGCGGTTTTATGTGAGAACGAGGCACTTCCTAACTAGGGATGCTTTGATGCGCTTTACCTATTTTAATACTACTGACAAACTTGTAAGTATCTTCACGCCAGGTCCCTTGCGGTATAGGCAGAGAGAACCGAGCGCCATAAGACGCGGTCCTTACATACTTCACTCGCTTCTGTGACATTCATAGCTCTTTTCATGCACGCTCGCCGGTTCCTGGGGCTCCTGGTAGGTTAGTCTCGGTCTTCCTCGGCTCCTACATCCTTCCACTTTTGCATTGTATATCTGTTTCGTCATTCTTTCGTCACACCAACAAATAACAAACGTCATGTAGCGTTTCGAAGTCTTCATAACAAATTTCCACTGGCTGAAAGCGCAGTTGAAATTGACGTGCGCAGAGACGGACATAATATCCAAGACAATTGTACTTGTGATTGTGTGAATTAACTGATCGTGGGAAAGCAAAGAGATGATTTTTTTTTATACCACTAAAGTGACAATCAAGCATACGGCCTGCCTGATGGTAAACAGTCACCGTAGCCTATGGACATTTGCAACACCAGGGGTGTCACTCGTGCGTTGCCGACCCTCTAAAGACCGCTTTAAGCATTTCTCTAAGAATTCCATGCTGTAGTCCCTTACTTAGATTCCCTTAAATTACTGAGGCAATCACTATAGAGACAACCAGAGCAGCCATAGCGTCGACCACCATTTGTTTGCAATAGTGAATACCATGATAATGAATAATGCTTATCTTGAGCAATATACTCGGTTTCGCTACATTCGCCCCTAGTTTGAATGTTTTTGCTTAGGTACTTATATAAGTATGATTTTTTTTACTTTTATTTTCTTTGTTTTATAAATAAATAAATATAAATATTGTCGGACAAATTACACAGCGCCATCTAGCCCCAAATAAGCGGAAGCTTGTGTTATGGGTCCTAGACAACTGATAAATATACGTAAATACATTTTTTTTTGTAAATACATACTTATTATACATAGAAAATACCCAGACCAATACAAACAGACATGTTCATGCACACAAATGTTTGTACTGTGTGGGAATCGAACCCACGAGCGTTGGTGTCAAAGTACCGTAACAGCGTGTTCCACCACTGCGCCACAGAGCTCGTCGTTTATATTTATGTATCTGTTTTAACTGTTGCTATGACTCATGTTATTAGTTCATGATATTATAGTTAAAGAAGGTACAGATAGTTTCTCTTCCTATATATGTATTACTAATTCCTACCAAGCCTATAAAGGTTGGATGGAAGACATCTCTTACAGAGATAAGTCCGCCTTTGTACATACTAAATATTTGTTTATGTTACGTATATTTGTGCAATAAAGAGATTACAACAGCATCCATATTGAGTATATGCTGAACGTTCTAAAAACCCATTAGCCGACACTTCGATACTACTTCTTGACAAGATACTGAAATACTTCAATGTCAGACCCGATCGAACGCCTTTGTTATATCTAGGCAGGCTATTAGCCTCACCTTGACTCTCACGAACCACGACCTGAAGTATTGATTCGCTCTGATGAGTGCACAAAGGTTCCGAAACAGAGCTCAGTCTTCGCTTCTAAGGTATTTCTTAACTAAACATCGTCTTTTTTTTTAAATACTACGTCCGGAAGTGAGGCGTACAAGCATACGTCCCACTTGATGTAAAACGGGTACCGTAGCCTATTAACGCTTGCGATATATTAATTATCACTCGCGCGATGCCTCGTCTGCTGCTTACACAGCAACTCCTTGGAAGCATACTGGTGTGCTCACTCACACGCAGGAACATAACAACCCTCTAGCGAGTTGGTATTTGGCTGCGGTTTTCTGTGAAGTGGAGGTACTTCCCCCGATGGGCTGCTTTGATGCGCCCTACCTCTCTTAAACGTATTCTCACACTTTCCATTGATGCGCTGATATAAGCCTCCATACAGATGTTGTCCCTGGGGGCGATAAGGTATATTCACTACATTAATGTGTTAGCTCACATTGTTTAAATATACTTGACGTATACATGTCCATGTTTTCTGGGTGTCCTGCCTTCCAAGATGCTAAGTCACCCAAACTGAAATATTAGAGGAATTACTGGTACTATTCGAATGTCTTCATGTCAGAGAATCGAGCATCAAAAACCGCGGTCCTCAGGCATATCGCTCGCTTCATAACATTCATGGAGCATGAAACAGAGATTATTTTGACGAGCTCGGTGGCTCAGTCGTGAATGACGCCACTTTGACACCAACGCTCGTGGGTTCGATTCCCACACAAGGCAAACATTTGTGTGCATGAGCAGGTCTGTTTGTCTTGGTCTGGATGTTTTAAGAGAGGTAGGGCGCATTAAAGCAGTCCGTCTGGGGAAGTACCTCCACCTCACAGAAAACCGCAGCCAAATAACAACTCCCTAGAGGGTTGTTGTGTTCCTGCGCGTGAGTGAGTTCACCAGTAAGCTCCCAAGGAGTTGCTGGAGGAGGCATCACGCGAGTGATACTTAATATATCTCAAGTGTTAATAGGGCCGTATGCTTGTATGCCTTCCGCCGTAGTATAAAAAAAAAAGATTAGAGAGAAAGTCTTCCTGCGACCACGGACGCTGCAAAGCGTTCGAAACGTCAGGTTCAACAAAATAAATAAAATACGCGATACTTCCGTTAAAAATTGTTTAATTCAATGTGTAACAATCGCGAAAACCTAAGACAATACTATTAGAGAGAAAATTTTATTTGTACATTTTTTTTTATTATTTTTAATTAATATTTTATTCATTTTAAATATCAAGAGGAAACTCCCTAGTCGGATTGCTTTGTTGCGCTCTATCTCTCTCGTAACTACTATTAAGCTTAACTGCGACATTCCCATACACCTTTATTTTGGAAAGAGTCACGGTTGTCAAGCAACACATTTCGTCCCAGACAGCTAACAAGTCCCGATGAGGTTACCAATTATTCGCACGTTGCGGTAGTATAATATGTTCTTCACCAACCAAATATCGATTAACAACCTCTGCACCGAGTTCATCCCACAAACTAAAGTTCTACATTCACGCCAACCCTTACTCATGCCATATTAAAGATGTTATACGCACAGCTTTATATAGTGATATAACCTAAACCTGACCAAAAACTGACCAGCAAACAGTGTAGAAGAAACGACTGGTTCTTCCAGAACTTGGAACAGCAATTGGTTTTAACGGGAATCAAACGGTTGGGAAACAGGAGAGCTTTCTCCGCGTAGAGGTTGAACGCGCTGCACCAATGAACTGCACAACGGTTACATCGAACTTAACCTACGAATTCTGAAGACGGGGGAGAGGGGCGGAAAATTAAGATGCATCCACAGGAAGCAACCGTCCTTTCCAAAACAAAAGTTCGCTCATATGAACGGGTCTCCCTTTAACCGAATGGGTTAAGAGCATTCTCTTCCACGATGTGGATTAGCAGAGGCTATATATAGGCTAGTGTTACCATGTCGCCTGAAGGCTATTAACTAAGCTTAACGACTGTCATATATCAATGATTGCCGAGACCGATGGTTTAAGATATCGTGCGTAGACCGGAGAAGCTAGATATAGACCAACCCAGCAACAGCTTGACCTACGTATTTAGTAATAATTAGTTTAGTAGCGACACGTACAACAAATTTTTGACGAGCTCGGTTGCGCAGCAGTTAATAACGCGACTTTAACACCGACGCTCATGGGTTCCATTCTCACACAGGACAAACATTTGTGTGCATGAACATGTCTGTTTGTCTTGATCTGTGTTTTTAAAGAGAAGTAGGGGGGGGGGGGACCATCTAACCCGTCTGGGGAAGTACCTCTACCTCACAGAAAACCGCAGCCAAATAACTCTCTGGACGGTCGTTGTGTTTCTGAGATTGAGTTAGCAGCAGAGATGGAATCACGCGAGGAATGCTTAATGTATTATAAGCATCCATAAGCTATGGTAACCGCTTTACATCAGGTAAGCCGTCTGCCTGTATGCGTCCCTACGTTGTATACAAAAAGAAACAACGCCTTCTGACTTCTCGAACTAAAACTGACTAAAGTTAATTCTTACTTAATTAGTGAAAAAAAAAAACCTTTGCCTATGTGATACGTATGCCCCCTTCATTACCCGGTCGCTGGATTTACAACTGAGGTACCAGATTTTTCCAACTAAACTAATGAAATTCTGCTAACTCCGTTAAAAATGAGGCATTGTAAAGTTTTCTGAATTCACTTATTGCACAGAGCAACGATGTCGCTCTAAATTCTAAACCGTGTAAAAGCGAATCGACCCGGCGAGATAATATCAAACGCTTTTATCATAAAATTAATTAGAAAACCCTCTTTGTCATCCGAAACTTGATTTGAGAGGTATTCTGGGTACAAATCATTTGTGAGACAAATGAGAATCGTGTTTACGATGCTCGATGAATCCGGCCGGTATTTCACAAATGAGATATCTGTTATAGTCAAAGCTCAATAGCTCAGTCTATTTGAACGAGGCACTCAAATATCACAGGCTGTTGGTACATTTAAATTTAGCTCAGTATAACTACGTTCTGTAGTTCTGTGGTAACAATTGATCTGCTTTTTTATGAACTTAAAATGTCACAGGCCATTAGTGCATTTAAATTTTTAATTAACATTGGAAAGTGCTCTAACGAATTCGCCCGCTTTTTTATGAACTTGAAATGTCACATGATATTGGTTCATTTAAATTTAGCTTAACTTGTCTATGCTTTGGAAAGTGCGTTAACCAATTAGTCTGCTTTTTTGTGAACTTGAAGTACAATCACAGGCTATTTTTTCTTGTAATATTCATTATTCAACATAAACGAAACTGAGTACAAAAATGATCTTATTCTGATTGTACAATCTTATTAAAATTGGTTACTGATGCTGTGCGCCTATTTGAACAAACATAATGAAGGTACACACTGATGTGAACATTAAACACAATAAATGTTTATCTTACACATTGTGAGGTACCTACATTATGTGAATCTTTGCTGGAACTCACATTTTAATTACAATATTTGCAATACAATCACTTTATTTTTAAAATAATATCTATAGATTTACTAATTTCAATAAATAAAGATTAGATAGGTAGGAATGAATAAATGAGTGCGGTTGGATCAACCGGTCAGCCGCTAAGCGAGCCATTGTTAGCTACCGAGAAAATAGTGATGGGGCAACCTATACTTGTTGTTTGCCGATATGGTAACCAATCTACATTGGCCTATTGATGAGATTAGAGCATTTTGGTATATAGGATTTTTGTTTATGTAAAAATTATGTGATAATTTTAAAATAAAGTTTTTAAGTAATGGATATCTAATTTTTTCATGTAGTATTTTTAGATTTGTGCAAACAGGGGTGTTATAGGAGATCTTAAGAGCTTTATTCTGAACAATTTGTAATTTGTTATAATTATTATCGGCTATGCTGCTCCAGACAGGTGCCGCATAAGTCAAGCATGGTCTGACTAATGTACTGTAGATATGTAACTTGGTTTTCGGGCTAAGGTTTGAATTTCGATTGAGTATGGGTCTTAACGCATTAAGTGCCTTGATACCCTTTTCACATAGAACTGAAGTATTAATACTCCAATTAAGTTTGTCATCTAGCACACAATCGAGGTATTTAACAGTGCGGCTCCAAGCAATTGAATATCCATTAAACTTAACCACTCTTTTTGGCAACGATCTCTTTCTGGTGAAGAGAATACGTACAGTTTTGGTAGTATTTAGTTTTCGCTTCCATTTTGTGAAGAAACCAGATAAAAGGCGCCACATGGCGATATCAACATCATCACATGTTGAATATGTTGCTGTGCCATCAGCATACATCGCCAGTTGAATGTGACGCTGCTTAGGAATATCGTTCGCATATAGATGGAACAGGTATGGCCCGAGTATGGATCCTTGTAGGACTCCAGCAGGGACTACCACGGCCTGAGATGATACAGTACCTATAGTGACTGAAAAAGATCGCTCAGTCAAGTAGTTCTGGACAAGTTTCACGAGTTCCAGAGGCACTTTACTAACCATCAGCTTGTAGAGTAAGCCAGAATGCCAGACGGTGTCAAAAGCTTTCTCAATATCTAGTAGAATCATACCTGTAGTTTTGTTTTCGTTGAGGCCATGAGCTATATGTTCAGATAATCTCGCCAGCTGTTGAACAGTATAATGTGTTTTACGAAAACCAAACTGTTCTGGTGCCAGAATATTTACTGTGGTTTTTGATAAGCAAGATAGAATTAGAGATTCAAACAACTTTGCCAATCCTGGCAGTAAGCTGATTGGACGATAATTAGTTGGAACAGTACCAGTACCTAGCAAGGAGCCAGGTTTTATAATAGCTATTATTTTAGCAAGTTTCCATGAGGACGGAAAATAAGCAATAGCGAGGCAGCCATTATATTTTTTTGTCAAATAAACGACAGCCTTTTGGGGTAAGTCTTTTAAGATGATATTTTCTAATCCGTCAAGTCCAGGAGCTTTGCGAGACTTTAGTCTGTTTATAGCTTTACGTACTTCTTTCGGCCGTATGGAATTTGGGAGTATGGTCATCTCGTGTTTGCCTCGTTGATCGAGTGATTGCTTAACGGCGTTTTCTGTTGTAGAATCGCTCTTCCAATGAGTAGTTAAGCTCATATTGTCAAGAAATGCAGCAGATAAAGTTTCACATTGCTCCCGAACTGAAGATGTTAGCGTTCCGTCTGAGTTCTTGAGAGGAGGAATTATAGGGGGCCTGTAATTGACTGATTTAACAATCCGCCACAGATCAGAACTTGTGTTGTCAACCTTAGCTAGTTTGTTGTCCCATAGGTTATCATTAAATGTTTTTATGTCTGTCTTAATTTTAGTCTGTAATGGGTTTATTTTTGAAAATATAACTTTTCTATAACTATAACGTAAGCTGTTTTTAACCCTAATTTATTTTAAAATTTGTCTTGGAAGTTTAACGTTCGAATTTTGCGCATTTAAAATTGTACTAGTATATTGATCAATAGCAGCATCATCAACAGTGAAGAGATTTCACAAGTATTAAAAGTTACACTAGTTAATGTAATGTGGCGGTTTAAATACTCTCTGTAACCCTTCCAGTTGGTCTTAGAATAATTTAGTCTAATAGTTGAATGCCTCTCGACTTTTCCTCCTATCGCAAATGTAACAGGGAGGTGTTTTGAAGATAACCGAGGTAATGTTTCCAATTCGGAAACACTGTGAAGGTTTTTAACCAAGACAATATCTGAAGTAGAGGGAGTATATGAACTATGATAGTGTACTAATGTAGGAGTAATAGGGGCAAGAATATCGTAATCATTGCTAATCATATGATCGTATAGTGTTTTGCCATGGACGTTTGAGTTATTGCAGTACCAATAAGTTTACTGTTCAGATCACCCATAACAATCGTTTTATTGTTATTTTTTAAGAGCAAGTCTAAGTCTGTATCTAACATTGATAGGTTTGGTGACTGGTACGCAGAAATAAAGTTAATATGATGGTAAGACATTAAGAGTTGTATACGTATGCATTCAAGATTTTGTGTTTTTGGTAATACGATAGACGTATGTAGTATATTAGATCATATTAATATGGCAACTCCCTGCCCTCATCCGTCAGGACGTTTGTCTTGTCTGTAATAGGTGAATCCTGGAAAATCGAGGTTAATGTGCGAAGAAATTCTGTTCTCAGATATGGCAATGATATTTATAGAATGCTCGCTTACCAGTCGTAGAAGCTCCGGGATTTTGGCACGAACACCATCAGCGTTCTAATATAAGACAGAAAGATTATCAGCACTAAACATAATGACCTAGATGATTTAAAATAAGTATCACTTTCTCCAACATATTGTTACATGCTAGAAACTGGTATTTGATGGATGTTATTATGTTGAGAATAGTTAGCATATCCGTCGTAGCTTGATCATGTTCAGCAACAGTGTTTTTAAGACTGGTCTCTTGCAATTGGATCCTGTTGTATGCAGTTTGGCTCCTAGTAGTTGCAACTACATTCCACGCTAGCTCATTCACAGTGTTAGGTTGTGCTAAGTTTTTCGCAGCAGACTGAGCTTTTTTAAGTTGTTCTTGGTGATTTCGCACAATGTTCAAATATTTTTGACGTACTTTGCACTGTCGGTAATTGGCTGCGTGACTTTCAGAACAGTTACAGCATTGGACTCGTTGTTCTTTGTTTTTATTATGACATTCTGAAGTGGAATGAAGCTCTGTGTATTTAACACACTTTGGGGGTAGATTGCAGTGCCTCGAAGTATGACCGAAACCCTAGCATATATAACATTGTGACCCGTAGAGATTCTTGGGCTCGTATTTGCGGACTTGTACCACGCAGCTATTAAGGTACCTTATTTGTCGAAACTTAACAAAATCGCTGCCTGTTTGAAGCTGAACCAAAAATGGTGGACAACCGGAACTCTTGTCTGCAGTGGTTTTCATTTTGCAGACAGACACATCCTTGTATCCGAGTGACGCCAGTTCGTCTTCAAGGTTCTCTTCAGCATAGTAGGGAAGCCCAAATATGACAGCTTTGTACATCTTCTCGTCTTTCCTTGAGAAGGTGTGAAAGGGTATATTTTCAGATTGAAGTCCAACCTTCAAAGTTTGATGACTTTCAGGCGTGTAGCATATGACTGACACCTTATTGTTGCCTATTATTTATATTGCAAATTGAAGTTGTATACTTCGACATTATTTCTTTAAGTGACTGATGGGTCCACGAAGATTCTGTATTTGGTTGACATTGAATATATCTAGTTTTAATATGAAATGTTGCATGCCTTTTGGTAGAATATGGCTAAGTTCTATAACAATTTTTTTCCAACACTATAATTATGTACCCGTATTCGCAATAAATATATTTGATTTGATTTGATTTGAAGATGTTAAATGCATTATTATAGGAGGAATGCGGCTGATTCTTTTCTTTGCAGTGGAGACATCGCGTAGGCAAATCGCAGTGGTGGCTGCTTCAGATGGAGCAGAGTCAACAACAAGATTCTAAAACTGATTCGCAATCTTGATATTGATCTGTTTTTGCTGATTCGGTTTTGTGAGCGACCCGTTTCGGAACTTTCCATGCACTGGTATCAAGAGCATCTTCTAATGGCCTCTTACCAAGAGAATTGGAACGATCACATGCTATTGGTATATTTAAATTTAGTTTAGCTTTAGCATGAGCGTTTGAGTTGTGGTGTGGCTTAAAGTTTCTTATATGCCGTCGGAAGGCATACAATAATATTGCCTACCTTTTGTATACTCGGTACCATATCTTATGAACGTACATGAAGTATCGCGTTGCCACGGTTGCTACTTACGCTACAACTCTTCAGGCGCTTTCTGGTAATCTGACTCTCTCGCAAAAACACAACAACCTCCCAGGGAGTTGTTATTTTTTTGTAAGCATACGGCGCACCTTATGTTGTGGTGACCGCAGCCTTTGGACGATTGCGGTATGGGTCTTATTACTCCCGCGTTGCCACCTCAGTTGATATGAAGGGAGCTTAAATGTAACCTCACTCACATCAATCCTCTATGCAGTTGTTATTTGCCATATTTCCTTACGATATTTTCCATCACCGCCGAGTAAGTGATAATTACAAATATGCGCATAAATCGAAAAATATTAATTTAGTGGTAAATGCCAGAATTCGAACGGGGACCAGTTGATCAATAGACTGGTCCTTTATCCACTGAGATATCTCTACTATACTATTATAATGTTCAGTGAATGTTCAATATGGTTGTCGATAGCTAATCACAGCGACATCTATCTTAGCGTATACATGACTCCCTGATATCTTTTTACTGCACGCGACGCTCAATCGTGAAGTTATTTGGAGGCAAAGAAGAAGCTAATGTATAGGAAACTTGATATGCTCAACCAAGCATAGTGTTTAAGTTCGGGCCTGATATAGTTTTGTTTTCTATTACAGTATATTCCAAATTGCATTGAGGCCGCCACTTAAATAAACATGTCGGTAAGCTCAGCTCAACCGCATATGCAGTAAGGAGAAATAGATAATTGACGCATTGCATTATGTCGTATGTTATAATGTTGTGGGAAAAGCGGTTCATATTGAAATTTAGTATTACATAAGAGAGCCCTCCGCTCTATTCATAACATGAGCTCCAGGGAATCGTTTAGAGAATCGTTCAAAGAAATAAATATCCTCACTATTACCTCTCCAGTGTATTTATAAAAATACAATGTGTCTTCGTAATAATTCGTTGATTTCAGAACGCAGCGAAAATCTTAGGAGTAGAAATAAATCCGCGAATTATTTTCACTGAATTTTCATTCATCGGTACTGAAGACTGGTACATCTTTAGTTATAAGTTGTATCGATTTACTAATAAATCGCCTGAAACAGTTCTGTCCTTTCCCGACAAAGTCATCAAACAACACATCAAAAATACTCTTTGCGGAAGGGCTTATTATACCTATAATCGATAAATGTCTATCTGATAAATACATATATCTGGAAATGATGAACACATGCATTCATATTTGTTTTTATTATATTATAACATCTAATATCGTCATTATTATTATAACAGCGACAGGGATTTATTGTTATATAATTAAGAAAGGTAGGGCACATCAAAGCAAGTAGAAGTAGTCTGGGAAAGTACCTCCACCTTACAGAAAACCAGCTGCCTTAGCTGCAGAGGTGGCATCTACGATAAACGCTTTACATCAGGAGGGCCGTACGGTTGGTTGGTCGGTTAAATTGAAAATGGACTTACATTGACAAGTTTCTTTCTATCTTCTTCGTAAATGATCATTTTCTAAATGCTGGTAAATTATAAATAGAAAACCGAAAATTATGAGAAATAATTAAAAAAATATAAAAGGTGAACAAGTGCCCACGAGGTGCCAATGGCAAATTAAAAAATATATATCTCTATATCTTCATTACGACCAAGAGTGTCTCTTGTGTTGTCGACCCTGTAAAAACCCTTTCACCCCTTCTTAAAAACCCCTTGATGAATGATCACCGTACGATGCGCGGTGTATTTTTACTACCGTATTTTTTTTACGTCAGGACACATACAAGCGTACGGCCCACCTGATGTAAAGCGGTTACCGTTCCCTATAAGCGCTCGCTATACATTAAGTATCAATAGCGCGATGCCACATCTGCTACTAACGCAGCGACTGCTTAAGAGCTTACTGGAGACATCACTCACACGCAGGAACACAACAACCCTCTAGAGAGTTGTTATTTTGCTCTGTTATTCTGTAAAGTGGAGGTACTTCTCCAGACAGGCTGCTTCAATGTGGCTTACCGTTCTTAAAAGTAAATACATAACGGAAATTAATATTTGTAATACATGTATGTATGTATGAATATCTTCACGCCAGGTCCCTTGCGGGGTAGACAGAGAGAACCGAACGCCGTAAGACGCGGTCCTTAAACACTTCACTTGCTTCTCTAATGTTAATTTAAAGTTTAATATTCATAGCTCTTTTCAGAAAGTGACTTATTCTTATTAGCCTTCTTCCATTTCCTAATTTGTTAGGATTAGCTGTGTCCGCTATTTAAACAGTCTATGGGGATTTGACGAAGACAGATTTTTACATGGACCAACTGTGATCAGACCTCCATAACCCAGAGGGAAAACCAGATCTTTCTTAGGTTATGTCCCACGTCTTTCAAAATATAATTTGTTCGACGTGTGGGTTTTCTCACGCTTAGGTAGCGGGCCACGCTAATGCTAATGGATTAGGTAGCGGGATAACCCGAAGAAGAAGAAAAAGAAGCTCGTGGGTTCAATTCCCATACACGGTAATCATTTGTGCGCATGAACTGTCTGTTTATCTTGGCCTGTGTGTTTTAAGAGAGGGCAGGCAAAGCAGTTCGAATGGGAAGTAACCTCTAACACACAGAGAACCGTAGCCACATAACAACCACCTGGTGGGTTGGAACGTTCACGTTACCAGTAAGGAGATGATATGTCAGCAGAAGTGGCATCGCGCTAGTGATACTTAATGTGTTGCAAGCGTTCATAGGCTACGGTAATCGCTTTATATCAGGTGAGCCGTATGCTTGTATGTCTCCCAACCATGTATATTCTGTCTATCTATAACTTTACGCTATGTCCCTTGCAGGGTAGCCAGAGAGAACCGAGCTCCACAAGTGTCCATCCTTACACCTCACTCGGTTCTTTAACATTAATGGCTCTTCTCATGCACGCTCGCCGGTTTCTGAGACTTCTGTCATCCCCTTCTGATAAAACATGATCAATTTGGTCATGGTAGGTGAGTCTTGGCCTTCATCGGCTCCTATATCCTTCTACTTTCGCGTTGTATATCTGTTTCGTAATTCTTTCTTCCTACATTCTTTCTTCATGTCCGAACCAACGGAGCATGCGTCTTTTTTATTTTTACACTCTGAAAGAGAGTTTCAGAAAAAATATAAATAAATAAAATGAAATTTTCTGAAAGTAACCAGTGATTGCCCAGCGGATAAAGAACTAAATTGACCAACTGGTTTCCGGTTCAAATCCTGGCGTATGCCGCTAAAGTAGTATTTTTAGATTTATGGACATATTTGTAAATAGAACTTTTTCGGTGGTGAATGAAAACTTCATCAAGAAACCTGCACGTTTAAGATTTTTTTTCTTGGTATGACTAAGAAACCTAATATTGGAGGTCTTACGGCAGTAGCTTCATGTAAAAACCAGTTGAGAATGCGCAAGCTTGCATTGCCAGAGGCACACCTGGCTCGTCAATTATATAACAATTATTTTTTTTATTTGTCGGCCATTATTACCATGTTCCTTAAGAGATAGGAACGGTGTTCTTGACCATTCCTCTTCTACTTTTTTATGCTGAATCCGAATCTGAAGTCAAACTTCGAATATTCGAAAAAAACGCACACACAGACAAACGCACAGACATATACGAGTAGGTATATAGATTTCATATAGGAACCGTGTTCCTGATCAGTATCGTCGCCAAATGCTTAGGCTTTTTAAATAGCGGACACCGCTAATCCTAATGAATTAGGAACCGGGTAGTAAATTTTGGGGTCCGCAACGCAAAAGTGACACGCCTGGTGTTGCAAACGTTCATAGGCTACGGTAACTGCTTACCATCAGGCAGGCCGTGCGCTTGTTTTCCACCTTAGTGGTATAAAAGAGACGGGATAAGTCTAATAAGAATAGGTCACTTTTTAAAAAGAGCTGCAAATGTTAAAGAAGCGAGCGAGGTGTGCAAGAAAATGTGTGCATGAACATGTCTGTTTTTCTTGTTCTGGATGTTTTAAGAGAGGTAGGATGCATCAAAGCAGCCAGTCTGGGGAAGTACCTCCACCTCACAGAAAACCGCAGCCAAATAACAATTCCCTAGTGGGCTGTTGTGTTCCAGCGTGTGAGTGATTTAACCAGTAAGGAGTTACTGTGTAAGCAGTAGAGGAAGCATCGCGCGAGTGATATATTTTACAAGTTTGCTACGGTAACTGCTTTACATCAATCAGAAGCACATTAGGGAAGTGGGTATAGACTGGATACCTGATGTGAAATGGTTATAGAAGGTTATTATAGAAGGAGCATCACTCGTGTGTAGCTATGCCCGCTGTTAACGATGCACCTTGCAGGAGCTTAATAGCATCACTCTCCGGTTGAAACACAATTAGCTTGTAGTGCAGAACATTCCTATTTGGATGCAATATTCTGCAAGGTGGAGGAACCTCTCTAGTCGGAATGCTCCTAGTTCACTATGCCCTATGTTTCTTTGACCAGAGACTCGTTTAATAATAAGCAGGATGTGCCACATTCATGGCAATTTATCATAACTCTGAAGGTGTTCAGCCAAATAACTCCTTAGAGGGTTGTTGTGTTCCTGCGTGTGAGTGAGGTCACCAGTAAGCTCCCAAGGAGTTGCTGTGTAAGCAGCAGAGGAGGCATCGCGCAAATGATAGCTAATCACAAGCATTTATTGGCTTTGGTACCCGCTTTACATCAGGTGGACCGTATGCTTGTATGCCTCCCGACGTAGTATAAAAAAAAGGTAATAGTGAACTAATTTGACCAAGCTCAGCCTAAATTGTGGCCTCTCTTTATTATTTTTATGGTAAAAATATGCAGAATTGTGATCACTTATTTAAATATGATATATTACTCGCCCCTGCTTCACATCGGTGATCTGATCACTACCAAACTATACAAGATCACCCACTGAGCTATCTTGTAGGTTATATTAAAATTTCATCAATATCGGTCAAGCCGTTTCGGAGTACACAAGGAGCATACATACACAAATAGATATTTATATAAAAGATATTAGAAGCCTGCGCGGTTTCACCCGGTTTTTTTCTTTCTCATCGGATCCAAAAAAAATGAACCATAGATATTCCCAAAGTTCCATTAAAATTTGTCAAGCGATTTTGGAGGTCAGCGCGAACAAACACGTGATATGTGCCTTTATTTATTTATATAAACCAAATTAATTTTTAAGTACATTTTATCAAATCATTTCACCGTACCTTCATCAGGTCCGAAGAATCCGCTCGCATTACTTCTCGCAATAATATTGTACGTTGGACTTCCAGACAGAAACTTATCCACTTTTCACATATCAATGTTCACTTTTGAGGAAACAAAGCGCACCGCTCACTAAAACCCATTTTAAAACAAGAAAAGCTCGAGAAATAAGTACGATGTTATAATATACGCGCGGTTACGAGCGCTACGGTCGTAGGTGTGCTACGGCGCGTCTCTACGGGTGAACTGGCGTAGCGGCGCTACGAGAGGCTACGAAGTTACATCTTCTATAACACTACTTTCTTTCCTTTTTTAACGTACAACAACGTGTATTTCCGTTTCGCTCGGTAGCGTATCTCAAATTCTGGATGTAGATTTTGTTTGTCGAAGGCTTTAGCTAGAATCATTGTTGCTATTTTGACGTTAAGCCTTTATTCTTCTACAACACTGTATGTAAAAATGCGTGTGTGTGTACATAGGTATACGTTTATTGGAAGCGTATGTAAATTGGCGCCGGGAAGGGTTTTCGTATAGTGAATTCGCTTCTAGTATGTGTTACCATAGAGGATTGAGGTATGCCCCGATATTATAAATACTTAGTATAGAAGTAAAGTAACCTACGAACCGGCAAGCGTGCATTAGGTATGAATATTAAAGAAGCGAGTGTAGAGTGTAAGGACCGCGTTTTATGGCACTCAGTTCTCTCTGCCTACCTAGTATATAGTTTTAACGCGCACATAACAAACAAAATGTATATACGGATAATCTAATAAATTAGTTAATAATTACCACCGCTGTTAACACTGCAACTCCTCCTGATGAGCTCGGTGACGAAGTATTAACAATGCTACTTTAAGTGGTTACAATGCTCTTGGCTTCGATTCCCACAAAGGACAAACTTTTGTGCGCAAACATGTCTGTTAGGGTGCATTAGTGCAGCCTGTCTGGGGAATGTAACCTACAGAAAACCGCCAAATAATAACTCCCTGGAGCGTTGATGTGTTGTTAGTAGGCTACGGTAACCGCTTTACATCAAGTGGGCTGTATGCTCAAGATGAAATAAATAAAAAAATATTTTATTATATGTTTTCATGAACATGTCTGTTTGTATGTCTGGATATTTTCAAGAGAGATAGGGTACATCAGAACAGTTGGCCTGGAGATGTTACCACCACTTAATAGAAAACAAGTCCCTGGAGGGTTGTTGTGATCCTGAAAGTGAATGATAGTACCTGTAAGCAGCTATGACGAGCTCGGTGGCTCAGTCGTTAATGACGCGACTTTGACACCAACGCTCGTCGGTTCGATTCCCACACAAGGCAAACATTTGTGTGCATGAACATGTCTATCATAGTCTGGATGTTTTAAGCGAGGTAGGGCGCATCAAAGCAGCCTGTCTGGGGAAGAACCTCCACCTAATAGAAAACCGTAGCCAAATAACAACTCCCTAGAGGGTTGTTGTATTCCTGCGTGTGAGTGAGGTCACCAGTAAGCTCCAGAGGAGGCATCGCGCGAGTGATAATTAATGTATCGCAAGCGTTAATAGGCTAAGTTGCTGTATTCTCAGCAGGCGTATACTTCGTTTTTTTTTTCATACGACTTCGGGAGGCATACAAGTATGAAAGCCCACCAGATGAAAAGCGATTACCATTGCCTATGATCTCTCGCAATACATTAAGCTCACACCTGTGCTGCTAGCATAGCGACCCCTTAGGAGCTTGTGGGCGATATCACTCATACGCAACACAACAAACCTCCAGAGATTTGTTATTTGGCTCCGGTTTTCTATGAGGTGGAGGTACTAGACGGGTCTCGATGCGCCCTACCTCTTTTATGTATTACAAGCGTTCATAGGCTACGGTAACTGCTGTACATCAAGTGGGCCGTGGATTTGCATGGAATGGTTACTTCTCGCAGGAAGACGTTTACCTCACTACAACCTTTTAGGTTGTCTAAGATCGTCTGCGAGGGGTAAGTACTTCCCCAGTCTGACTACTATAATGCGTCCTACCTCTCTTGTTGCAAATATATAAAAATTGTAAGCACGGTGATCATCAAACTATTGATGAGCTTGGCGACGCAGTGGCGAAACGCGCTGTTATGTTACTTTGACTCGTGGGTGCGATTCCTACACAGGACAAACATTTGTGTGCATGAACAAAACATGTCTATTTCTCTTAGTCTGTATGTTTTTGAGAGAGGTAGGGCGTATCAAAGTTTGGGGAAGTACCTTCACCTCATAGAAAACTGCAATCAAATTACAAGTTTTTATGTTTTTTATTTTTATGTTTATTGTATTGTTATTTGCTATGAGTGTACAATAAAGAAATTACAAACAAACAAACAAACAAGTCGTTAGAGGGCTGTTATGTTCCTGCATGTGGGTCTCCAGTGATCTCCTATGGAGTTGCTATGCTAACAGCAGAGATGGCATCGCGCGAGTAATACTTAACGTATTCCAAGCGGTTATAGGCTACAGTAACCGCTTTTTTTATACTACGTCTGGAGGCATACAAGCATACAGCCCACCTGATGTAAAGCGGGTACTCGGTACTAATCACTCGCACGATGTCTCCTTTCTGCTGCTTACACAGCAACTCCTTGTGAGCTTACTGGTGACCTCACTCACACGCAGGAACACAACAACCCTCAAGGCGTTGTTATTTCGCTGCGGTTTTCTGTGAGGTGGAGGTACTTCACCAGACGGGCTGCTTTGATGCGACCTACCTCTCTTAAAACATCCAGACCAAGACAAACAGACATGTTCACGCACACAAATGTATGTCTTGTGTGGGAATCGAACCCACGAGCGTTTGTGTTAAAGTCGCGTCATTCACGACTGAGCCACCGAGCTCGTCGACGTTTACATCAGGTAGATCGTATACTTGTATGCCTTCAGACGTTGTATAAAAAAGTCACTTAGCTTACTATATCGGTACGGAGGAATTGTTTTTATACCTTGTCCGGAACCAACACTAGTATGAGCTACTCGTATTTCCACACTCTGTCCGAACATTCGTAACTCTATTTATGCATACTCGTAAGGTGCTGGTACTCTCAATACTACCTTCTGATAAAATACGACCAATTTGACCATGAGTTTTAGCTTCCATTAGCTCCCGCATAATCTTACTTTCCCGTTGTTATATCTCTTAAAACATGGAAAATTTATACTAAATTTAAAAGAGGCCCGACCTCCTCTAGATTTAAGAAAAATAATTTTTCGTATTTTATAAGTAACTAGTTGAGAATGTACAAGCTTGCATTGCCAGAGGAACACCTGGCTCGTCAATTATATAACAATTGAATTTTTTTTTTTAAACTTTGTCCCCATTTTGAGCAGGTTCCTTAAGAAATATGATATTAGTTTTTAAGACATTCCTATTCTACGTTTGAATTTACTTTTCGAAACTGAAATAAAAATTCTATTTTTTTTTAAATTGGTCTACTATTTGAAGTCAAAATTCGAAAACAAGCTACAGACAGACAAACACATAGATTTCATATAAGAACGGTGTTCCTGAAAAATACTAGTTGAAAAAAAAAACTGTTTAGCACCATTTTTCTATTGTTAGGGTTCCGTACCCAAATGGTAAAAAACTGACCCTATTACTGAAATTTCGCTGTCCGTCCGTCCGTCTGTCATCAGGCTGTATCATGAACCGTGATAGTTGGACAGTTAAAATTTTCACACATGATGTATTTCTGTTGCCGCTACAACAACAAATACTAAAAAGTAGAATAAATAAATATTTAATTGGGGCTCCCATACAACAGACGTGATTTTTTTGCCATTTTTATAGATAATGTTACGGAATCCTTCGGAATTCGCACTTGGCCGGTTTTTGGACTCATTTTGGCGCCAAATGCCACAATGAGTTAATCTAACGAAGAAATTCGATATTGAAGTTTTATTGTTGTACGAAAGAGGGGAAAATGGGATACAAACCATGAAAAAAGCTGTGACGTTTATGGAGTCAACGCAGTATTGAGCGTTATATACGTTTTCCCATACATTTCGCGGTCGTATACGACCACCCGGGTTTCGAAGGGTTAACAGGAGTACCACAAAATTGGATTAAGCGTTTTCATTCCGAGAATGTTGGTGTCAAAGATGAACCCCACTCGGGTCAACCTGGTAATGATAAAGTTTAGACCATTTTTGAAAAAGTGCAATCAAGACCCTCATGTTAGTAGCGTAAAATTACTACTGGTTGACCACCAAACTCACGTACTCGCACGAATATCGTCAAGAAGCTATTTGGCTATGGTTTTCTATGAGGTGGAAGTACTTTCCCGGTCGGTTTGCTTTGATATGTCTGGGTGTTCTCACAAGGTAGGCCTTGTGAAAACACCCAGACGTAGACCTAACATATCATGCACATAAATGTTTACACTGTGTGGGAATCGAATCCACGAGCATTGGTGTTGGAGTAGCATTACTGATCACACCGCAACCGCGCCAGTCCGAAATCAAAATCTTTATGTAATATATATGCACATATTATAAATGAGTATCATTCTTTTACTGCTTGATATACTTATACTGTTTTATACCACTAAGGTGGCAATCAAGCATACGGTTTGCCTGATGGCAATCAGTTATTATCATCGCGCGAGTGATACTCAATATATTACACGCGTTAATAGGCTAGGGTAACTGCTTTATGTCAGGTGGACCGTATGGTTGTATGACTCCCGACGGTGTATAAAAAAAAGTTATCGCAACATATGGACATTTACAAACCCATTGTGAGGGACACCTCACGCGTTGCCGACCCTAATGTACGCATTAATATGAATTTATTGTAATAGAATTAGACGATTTGAAAACAAACCTGCTTCTTTAAGTTACATTCGACATTTGTTCTTCGACCATTCACATTTTCGAAATGCTGGTAGACTAAAAAAAATAAAACTATGAAAAAGGTTCATTAAAATTAATAGTTAATAGATTTAAGCGTTAATTTTCGAAAGACAAGATAAGATTCTCAGCTAGGGCCTAATGGCAAATAAAATAAATATCTCATTTTTAACTTCATTTTAACTTAAGTTGTAAGATTCATAGAGACAACTGTTCAAGAACACCGTTCCTATATGAAATCTATATGTTTGTGCGTTTGTCTGTCGCTTTTTTTCGAATATTCGAATTTTGACTTCAGATTCGGATTCAGCATAAAATGCTAAAACACGAATGAAGTGGTACACGCCAGGATGGATTCGAACCGGGGCTGCTCAATAGACCAGTTCCTTATCCACTGGGCTATCGCTGCTTTGTTCATTTTTAGGATTCCGTACCCAAAGGGTAAAACGGACCCTATTACTGAGACTCCACTGTCCGTCTGTCACCAGGCTGTATCTCATTAACCGTGATAGTCAGACAGTTGAAATGTTCACAGATGATGAATTTCTGTTGCCGCTATAACAACAAATACTAAAAAAACAGAATAAATAAATATTTAAAGGGGCTCCCATATAACAAAAGTGATTTTTTTGCTCGTTTTTGCTTGATATTGATAACGGCAACAGGTAGACGCTTGAAATATTCACAGAATATTTAGTTATATATTCACTTTAAAAATAAATAATTAAATTAAAATAAAATAAATATGTAAGGGGGCTCTCATACAACAAACGTAGATAATGGTACGGAACCCTTAGCGCGCGAGTCCGACTCGCACTTGGTCGGTTTTTATTTTGTCGTTCGTCCGAATTCCACAGGCAGTTGAATTCGTGGTAACGAGTGAGTATAATTATTCAATTAGATATGATTTACCCAATCGCATGTTGTTATTGTGACCCACGCTGCCCTTCCACCACGCAACAAACTGAATATCAAATGCATAGCCAAGAAGGTCAGCGTTGAAAGTCAAAGTTTAAACGATGACCCTGACATACTGACAGATGAAACAAAGGGTTTTAACCATAAAGATTGCGGTCGCATGTTCATATTTCAAGAGGAGTAGAGCATAACAGGTCATCTGGGGAAGTGCCTCACAGAAAACCGTAACCACCAACAGAGTGAGTTCCTAAGTTATTATGTTGCTGTATTTACAGCAGGGGTGGCATCGCGCGAGTGATACTTAATGTATGACGAGCTCGGTGGCGCAGTGGTGAAACGCGTTGTTACGTTACTTTGACACCAACGCTCGTGGGTTCGATTCCCACACAGGACAAACATTTGTGTGCATGTACATGTCTGTTTGTCTTGGTCTGGGTATTTTCTATGTATAATAAGTATGTATTTACAAAAAAAAAAATGTATTTACGTATGTTTATCAGTTGTCTAGTACCCATAACACAAGCTTCGCTTACTTTGGGGCTAGATGGCGCTGTGTAATTTGTCCGACAATATTTATTTATTATTTATTTATTAATGTATTATATGCGTTCAAAGATTACCGTAACTACTTTGCATCAGGTGAATCGCATTCTTGTATGCCTATAAATGTTCTTGCAAATGCCCATAGTCTAGAGTAAATGTTTACCATCAGGCAGGTTGTACGCTTAGTGGTATAAAAATAAAGCCTCATGACGTTGGACATAAAAAAAAGTTTAAAAACAGCCCAAATGCGACCCTCATCTCGCTTTCCAAAGATTCCTTTTCTTTCTTTATATAGTAACAAGAGACTTTAAAACATAGCACTCAGTTGTAAAGTAGCGTAGTCTATAAATGCTGGGACAGGAAATAACGCATATGCATTACCACTCCAGCTGCTAATACAGCAACTCCTCAGGAGCTTACCGGCATTATCATTCGCAAGAACAAAACAAGTTTTTTTGTACAGTCTCGTTGCTTTATTTTGTGAGTTGATTGTAGTCTCCGAGTCGAGCTGCTTTGATGTCCCTCGTTTAGGCGAGTCTAACAATATTCTTGTATTAAAAATAATCTATTGTTGACAATTCGAAAATAGCCGTTGATTTTTTTAACCCTTCGAAACCCGGGTGGTCTTATACGACCGCGAAATGTATGGGAAAACGTATATAACGGGTTCTGACTGCTTCCAACTAGATTGGTAAACAAGCATGCCACCCGCATCAGATGGTAAGTTATTGACGCTTGCAACACCACGGGGATGTTACTTGCTCACTGCCGTTCTTGTGATCTAAGGCTGTCACAGTACCCAGTAATTTCTTTGCCATATTTCCTTCAAACCGGAACACAACTATATAAATATAGCTGCTTGGCGGTAGAAATAGGTGAGACAGAGGTACCCACGCAGACGACGACTGTACAAAGTCTCTGGTGAATCGAACCTAAAACTGTGAGATTTATATGAGAGCCATACAACGATGCCGTAAGCAGGCGAAAGGAAGATATGGTTCTCACTCCTGGTTGTGGCAGTCTGACGGCAGTCACTCCATGGCAAAATCAGTATCTACACCAAATCCTTGTGCTTAAATAGCGGACACCGCCAATCCTAATGAATTAGGAAACGGGATAACACTAGGAAGAATAAATAAGCTCCAATATGCGCACGAGAGTTCCCAGCGAAAACACAGTAACTGAAGTTCTAAATGGTTCTTTTTTTTATACTACGTCAGGAGGCATACAAGCATACGCCCCACCTGATGTAAAGCGGGAACCGTACATTTTACCGCTTGTAATATATTAATTATCACTTGCGCGTTGCCGCCTCCACTGCTTACACAGCAACTCCTTGGGAGCTTACTGGTGACCTCATTCACACGTAGGAACACAACGATCCTCAAGGGAGTTGTTATTTGGCTGCCGTTTTCTGTGAGGTGGAGGTACTTCCACCGACGAGCTGATGCGCCCTACCTCTCTTAAAAAAAGTTTTTTAGTCTCTGTTAGGATATTCCGAACAAAATATTTTAATTATTAGGGGGTCATGTGCCAGAAGCGTGCTCGTTCGCGACCCCTGCCAATCAGTCGATTGCAATTCTGGACCAAGAGCGCACCGACGTGCGGATTAGGGCGTCCCCCGTAGGCAACGCGCACCGATCCGCCCCCGTCGGTGCGAATATAGCTGCATGCGGCGGTGGGGGCCGCCACCCACCACGCAGCGCCAATTCCGGCGGGACGAGGGGAACCGAGTGCCGCATAGGCACGTGGAATGTGAGAGGTGCATTGAAAGATAAGACGAATGTACTGATAGATGTAATGAATGATAGACGTTTGGATGCTTTATGTGTGACAGAGACTAAGCACAAGGGGAGCGACACCGATGATCTGCCCGGTGGTATGATGGCCCTATGGTCTGGGGTAGACCGGGACGATCATGCCAGTGCTGGTGTAGGTGTCGTACTCTCCTCTCGCTTAGCCACTGGTGTAAGAGATTACTGTTTGGTAGGGCCTAGACTTCTCTGGGTTCGTATTAAACTGGGCATCACGCGAGTATTTTTGGTTGCAGCATACGCTCCCGTAAGCTCAGCGTGTGCTCAAGAACTGGAGAAGTTTTGGGAGTCTGTGAGGGATGTTCTGGACTTAGCTGAAGGGAATGAAAGAGTGATTATGTGTGGAGACTTGATTGGATGGGTTGGGACCAAGCGATACAGCTATGAAGCTGTTCTTGGTCCGTATGGAGATAAGAGAGTGAACGAAGCAGGTAAGTCAATACTAGATTTATGTATGGAACGAGGCCTCCTCGTGTCGAAAGACGTGGAAAGACGAGTGAGTGCTGGGAATAGTGTGAATGGAGCGTTGGGAAAACTTCTTGGCAGTAAAATCCTGAGCCAGAAGGCACAACTCGCTATACACAATGCAGTGTTGGTCCCAACGCTAACTTATGGAAGCGAGAGTTGGGTATGGCAGAAAGAGCATGAAAGTAGAATAAACGCGGTTGAAATGCGAGCGCTGTGCAAAAGGAGACGGATCATCTTCCATAGAACCTTGGGCCTGGGATGTAACATAATGAAAGTAGTATTATTTGACAGGTAGTAGAAAACTATACGGTTTCTGAAAATTTGGCCATAATTGGCAATCTGAGATCTGAGAAATAGAATATTATTAAAAAGTGGGGTTATGAAAATCCTATGGTAAAACAGTGTAGTTTTTTAGGGAAAAAACATCATAAAGCTATATATTTTTAATGATTTTTAACATATGAAAGCATATTAATGTACCTAATTAAATATTAGTGACTTTATGTTAAGTAGGTACTGGAAGTTTTGGTGTGCCTAGTTACCAATTTAGGTACCTAGGTAAGTATAATAGAATACTATTCCATGCATAATGCCTACTCACCTTTTAGAGTACCTAATAGGTACTTAAATATGATTTTAATAAAACTGAAATCCGTATTAAATCGCAAAGGTCGAAGAAAAATCCAAATCATCAAGAGCACACTCAAAACGTAACGAATTAGACAAAGCAAACGAGTCGAGTGACGTGACAAACAACTGATATTTACTTTTTTTTTAGTGACAATGTTAGTTTTTTTTCCTGGCTGGCACCTGAGTATTTAAGACAACTTATGTGAATAATCGATTAAAGATAGTTGGCCATTTTATAAAACACTGTCTTGTTCATTACATGACATAAATATCATTATTTGCTGTTTAATGTGCGTGTGAGTTTGGTAAAAATATTATTTTTAGGTCGCCTGCAGTAAAACTATTATCAAGGCCACATCAAGCGAAACAATGTAATCGATTATAGCATACTATGCGCTTCATTCGTTAACCTTAACTTTAAACCTTATTTTCTCTTTTCTCAGATAGCGGTTAAGGCTCAGTTTTCTAACTTATCACTACTATGATTTAAGAGTTTTAATAACGTATAATTCATTTTGTTACATTTTGGCCCACAATGAACCGTCTCCTTTGTGGCGTAAGGCTCGTAGCAATGATGATGTTAGAAATAGAGTTGGTCTGAAAGAGAGCGTCGGTGTTAAAATAAGAAGAGGCATGCTCCGATGGTTCAGGCATGTAGAAAGAATGCAAGATGAAAGAATGACGAAGCAGATATACAATGCAAAAGTGGAAGGATGTAGGAGCCGGGGAAGGCCAAGACTTACCTACCATGACCAAATTGGTCATGTTCTATCAGAAGGTGATGTCAGGAGCCCTAGAAACCGGCGTGCGTGCATGAGAAGAGCAATGAATGTTAAAGAAGCAAGTGAGATATGTAAGGATCGAGTCACGTGGCGCTCGGTTCTCTCTGCCTACCCCGCAAGGGATTTGGCGTGAAGTTATAGATAGAAATATTTTAATTACGGGTCGAGACTTATTTCGTTTACAAGCTGGACCCGTGACACGTGGACAGACAGCACGGTGACAGTAACAGGGCTCCCCTTTCGCCCTCCGGCTACGTAGTACTGAAACGGCAGATGAAACTTCTGTGGAATTAGAGAAGCTTTTTGTTTAGAACTTGTGTTAACGTGTCGCAGTTTTCGTCAGTGTTTTACAATTAAGTTTATTGCAGTGATTGCCTAGATAAAAAATTGGCTTATGTACCGAGTGGTCCTTGTTTCGAATCCATGTGGATATGTACCGTTAAATTTATGTTTTGACATTTATATACACGTTTATAAATATATTGGTTCGGACATGTCGAGAGAATGACGAAACAGATATACAATGCGAAAGTGGAAGGATGTAGTTACCAAGGCAGACGAAGACTAACCTACCATCACCAATTTGGCCGTGTTTCATCAGAAGGTGATGTCAGGAGTACTAGAAACCGACGAGCGTGCATGAAAAGAGCTATGTTAGAGAACTACACGAACATAGCACCTCCTTAGGAGCTTACTGGTGACCTCACTTATACGCAAGAATACAACAACTCTCTGGAGAGTTGATATTTGGCTGCTGTTTTGTGTGAGGTGGAGGTACTTCCCCAAACTTTGATTTGCTTGACGAGCTTTGATGCGACCGTCTGGGGAATATAGTACAAGCTTTGGTTAGTAGAATAGTAAAAGTTTTCTTCCGAGAGCTCCCAAGTTGGGAAAATGAACTCCCTGCCGAGTATTTCTACGGAGACTACAGCATGAGGTTCTTGAAGATAGGCGTGAAAAGATTTTTCCATGTCGGCAACGCACGAATGATACCCATTTTGTTGTAATTAAATGTAAATATAATATAAGTATTGTCGGACAAATTACACAGCGCCATCTAGCCCCAAAATAAGCGAAACTTGTGTTATGGCTACTAGAAAACTGATAAACATACGTAAATACAATTTTTTGTAAATACATACTTATGATACATAGAAAATACCCAGACCAAGATAAACAGACATGTTCATGCACACAAACGATTGTATTTTGTGGCAATCGAACCCACGAACGTTGGTGTCAAGGTAGTGTAACAGCGCGTTCCACCAATGCGCCACCGAGCTCGTCTAAATTGTGTGTAACCTACGGTAAATGCTTATCATTGGCAAGCTTAATGCTTGTTTGTCACCTTGGATTCTATAAGATGGTATAAAAAATACCTTCCAATATTAATATTGAATGTGAGTTAGTCTAACATTAAAAGTATTGCCACAAAGATGAAGGGGCGGCAACGCATAAGCGACATCCCTGGTGTTGCAACTGTTCTTATGCTACTGTAGCTGCTTACCGTCAGGCAAGCCGTATGCATGTTTTTCAATTTAGTGGTATATAAAAAAAAGAATTGTCTAGAAACAGAATTTCCATGAACACAAAAGCAATACTTAATGTGTTGCAAGCGTTTCATAGGCTACGGTAACGCTTTAAACCGCAGCCAAATGATGGTTCTCGTGAGGGTTCTTGTGTGCCAGTGAGTGAGGTTCACATCATCATCACATCACAACAACCCTTAATCATCCCACTGCAGGGACACGGATCTCCCTTCAACCGAAGGGGTTTAGAGCATACTCCACCACGCTGCTCAAATGCGGATTGGCGGGGGCCAGTATTTTCAAGACGCCACTGGCTTAGCTTAACGACTGTCATCTATGGACAACAGCCTGGACCGTGCCCTCCGAAGCCGGAGTAACTCGAGATATGTGAATCCATTCAAAGACCGCCTGTGATTGATGTTGCTTAACCTGCGTGTTCGGTTAGAATGACACGCAATGATGAAATCAAGTGAGGTTACCACAAAGCTTCTAAATTGTTGTTCTCATTGCAGCTGAAGCAAAGCGTGAGAGATTGTTCCTTTATTGCAAGCGTACATAGGCTCCAGTACCGATTTCTAGGCCATCTTCTACCATATGACGTCACTGATGTGGTAGATATGGCCGCCGAGAGTACCCACCCATATCCATGAGGAGCTCGGTGACGCAGTGGTGAAACGCGCTATTACGCTACTTTGACACCAACGATCGTGGGTTCGATTCCCACACAGGACAAATATTTTTGTGTATGAACATATCTGTTTGTATTGCTGTGCGTGTTTTTAAGAGAGGTAGGGCGCATGGAAGCAGCCCGTCTGAGGAAATACCTACATTTCACAGTCAAATAAGTCAAATAAACCGCAGTCAAATAACAACTCCCTAGAGCGTTGTTGTGTTCCTACGTGCGAGTGTGGTCACCAGTAAGCGCCTAAGGAGCTGCTGTGTTAGCTGCAGAGGTGGTATAGCGCGTGTCATGCTTAATGTATTACAAGCATTTATTAGCTACCTACGATAACCGTTTTACATCAGGCGGCCCGTATTTTTGTTTGCCTCCCGACGTACGAAAAAAATTACACCGATTTCTATCTACGTGTTAGAGTGAAACGTGTATTTAGACATCTGTCTACAACTTCGCACCAAAACCCTTTCGGGGTAGCAGAGAAAGCCGAAAGTTACATAACCAGGTCCTTAGACATCATTCGCTTCTTTAATATTCATTGCTCTTCACATGCACGCTAGCCGGCTTCTAAAGCTCCTAACATAACCTTCTGATAAAAAACGATCAATTTGGTCCAGGTAAATAAGCGGAGAACTCGATGGCACCGTGTTCGTGTGCGCCCGTATCATTCGAACCTAACACGCAGGTTAAGCAATATCAACTGCAGCCTGCCCGTGAATGGATTTATCTATCTCGAGCTTGCCCATGTTCGGTCGGTGCATTAAGCCGTCTGTCCCGACTGTTGTCGATGAATGGCAGTTAACCTAATTTAGTGGCCTTCGGACGGCTTGAAATCCCTGGCCTATTCACAGTTGGGCAGCGTGGTAACACAATAAGATACTTCTTTGGTGATTCTACCGGTTGTACAATGGGTTGTCTTCTGAGGAGTTATTCGACATCATGCCAACAGCCTCGTTTTACAATCGCACAGCTCGCCGAGGGCTGGGAGTTCATCCTCATACACTGGAACCGCAATGGTCGCGCGCTGTGCGGTTCACGAGAAGTTTTCTACCGAGAACTATTAAGTTGTGGAATAAGCTCCCTGCGGTTTTCCCAGTGGACTACAGTATGGGGTTCTTCAAGAAAGGCGTGAAGAGGTTCTTACAGGGTCGGCAACGCAAGAGTGACATCCCTGGTGTTGCAAATGCCCATAGGCTACGGTAACTGCTTACCATCAGGCAGGCCGTACGCTTGTTTACCACCTTAATGGCATATATAAAAAGAAACTTGACGGGACATGACGGCATCCCGCGCTCACAAAATAATTATGGTTTAGCATCTAAACATCTCAGCGATTAGATCGTACTAACCAATGGGAGAATACTTTAACCAATAAGCTTGATGAGTGACGCGATCTTGATCCGCGAACTAGCCATTGAGAGCTGCGCTTTTTACTTTACCCCCGACAGTAGTGGTGAATGAGTTACCACGTAATTCACTCGTTGGTTCTCCTTTCTTCATGGTGGTGGAATAAGCTCTAAAAGCCCGTATTGTTGAAGGAAGAGCCGTATGCATTAGATGAGTTAGGGTTGATGTAATAGGTATGTCTTGGTATTCCTCGGCTCATATTTGATATATAAATGTAAAAGACACAACACTACTAAAATTATGATAAAAAAACAGTACGTTTCTTTGCGCTGCCCATCCCTATACTTAGCAAACTGTTCCAAGAGCGAACTGATTTTATTTGCATAAGAAAGTTGGAGTTGGATGAAAGCTCGATAGTGTCGTTGCGCGTGTCATTCTAACCAAACACGCTGGTTAAGCAACGTTAGCCGCAGCCTATCTATGAATGGTTTTTATCTATCTTAAATTTCTCCGTGCATCGGAAGGCACGTTAACCCGTCGGTCCCGGCTGTCGTCGATAGATGACAGTCGTTAAGCTAAGTCAGTGGCCCTCGAGCGGCTTAAAACACTGGTCTCCGCCAATCCGCATTTGAGCAGCGTGGCGGAGTATGCTCTAAACCCCTTCGGTTGAAGGGAGACCCGTATCCCTGCAGTGGGATGAGTAAGGGTTGATGTGGTGGTGATGGTAAGAGAGTTGGAACATGAAGGTTATGCTAACTCGGTTAATACTCTTTTTGACAAGTTACAGTGAGAGTAACTGAAAAGTAATATGAAAAAGTATTTTATATTTATTTCGTCAATGTTTCATCCTGCATTCTTTCTACATGTCCGAACCAACATATGAAGGAAAATATTGTGAGGAGGCACGTCAAAGAAATTATACTTCAGAACACATGTGACCTTCTAAGAAAGATCTGGGTTTTCCTTTGGGTTGTGGAGGTCTGAAGACACTCGCTCCATTTGTCACTCTCGAGATGCCACCTCAGCTGGTAACACAGCAATTGCTTATTCGTTACCTCACTTAGTCGCAGGAACACAATGACTTGTTATCGGTTGAACTTTACTCACTCACAGAGACACAACTATTCTCCACAAAATCGTAAATTTGCTGCCGCCTACCGTAACCTTACCAAGTTACTATTTTAGATGAATAAATTGCTCTACCTGCCTTTCTTTCACCAGAACCTCATTAGTTTATTAGAAGAATGAACACTGTAGGTGAGGATATCTTTGACCTAAAATGTAATGATCTCTGTAGTCAATATCGCCTGAGAGATTGTCTGGCACGTAACAAATGTCTTCTGGTGCTCGCTTCAAGTTAATATTCATGCCTCCCGACTGTCCTATTTATATTCGCCTGAGAGACACACGGGCATCGAGACTGACGAAATTACTACTTGTGACAGACATTGTAATTATTATTCCGGTTCAATGAAAAAATGTTATGTTTACGTCATTAAATCCCACTCAAAATAATTATAAACTTGTGTTTTGGAGCGTAAGTGTCTCACCGTCGTCTTCAGAGCCAAAGTCAATTTACCTGCACATAAGATATACGGATCACAGAGATTTATTTATAGAAGGTAAATAATCATACGGCCTATCTGAAATGAAGTTGTTATGGTTCGATCCATGATAGGCGGAATATCGCGCTTGCACAGCAATTCCTCAGGGGCTTGCTGGTGGTCTCATTTACTCGCAGCAATAGAAAATCCTCCAATGTTTTGTTATTTGGCTGCAATCTGATGTGAGATATTGCCCTATTTAGATTGCTTTGATGCTTCCAAACCAGTATTTAATAAGCAGAGTGCTTCACGTGCAGTTTAATTTTGAATTCGAGTCTGATGATTGTAGTGAGCCACTTCTTTACCATTCTAAAATACCTTCACCATATATAAGACGGCATATATTTTAGAAGGTAGTGAGGTTCTGTCCAAGTGATTGAATCGTTGTTCTTGTTTTATTGGCAATTTTGGTAATACCAGCTTCTATTGCAAACTTCACAAGCATTATTAGTAACCGCTTCACATTACGCTTATTTCACTTGATTCAATAGGTGCATGTTTGTCACCCGAATGGAGTAGAAAAGTATAAAGCAGGCGCGACCGCATTTTGCAAGTAGCAGTTTGCAGTAAGGTGTGAATGTTTATCATTGGGAGTGGTAAAACAAATTAAAACTTCTTACACTAAATACAACTTTCAAATGCTGCAGTTAAAAACCTAATCAAAGTTTTTAATGTGTTCATTTTAACATCTTGTCACACCCATTTAAAAAATTGTTTTCACGATTCGCCGGGTACGAAAATTCAACTATCCACTCAACAGCAATATTTCTCTATGAAAATGAATATTGTTGAGTACAATATTGTGTGGAGTGCTGAGCATCATACGATACAGAAGAACAGATTAATGAAACAACTAGTTTGTTAAGGTACTTGAATAATAATCCACTTTATTACTTCCATCAATCTCTATATATATGTCGAAGGAACGGCGTGCATGGACTTTTCAGTAGGCGCCAACATTGCTGCTGTCATCCTCACGGTAATCATTTATCTCTGATGAATGTTAGAATGAAACCCAACATGTTATAAAACGGTTCATTTATTCAGCTTTCAGTTAATAAATTATGATGTTTCCATAAAGTTCGAACGGTCCGGTAATCCCAGCTCAAATGAGCAGAACTTCGTCGTAGTCCCTGTGCTACTTCTTATTAATCTTCACACACACTTCATCATACTTCATAGCATGACGACTCGAACAGAAGTAACTCCGCACATTTTTTTTTCCTGACTATGTCGTTGGCCCCAGTGGGCCGTGACTACGTCACCGGATGGGAGAGGCGGCTGTGAGGCGCCACAGCCTGAAAAAAGCAAGAAGCGACTGCCTATGGGCCCCCGAGAGGGCGCGGACCTCGGCTTAGGGCGTCGCGGAGCTACAAAAATCGAACACGCGGGTTCCTGCCTTAAGGGCCTAAGATGAGAGGCGACTCGGCATAGTCGGTACCCCCCCAGCCCCCCTAATCAGGTGAAGCATGACGTGTTGTTTACGAGCGTATGACATGACTTGCCAAAACTCACTCATTCAACGATAGATTTGATGTACAACAATCGATGTATGATTATTCATCTATGCCTTGCGCCGATATAGGTATAATACAAGATGTGATGCTGACAGATACATTTCCAAGCTCACATACAAAACGTACTATTATTAAGTACACTGTACGCTCTACTTATGAGTATTACTCACCGACCAAATCATCCGTGTGTCGCGAAGTAGAAGTGTAGTCCCCTGGTAGTTTTGCATACTTTATTAAAATAGTGAAGCGGCAGGATTTGCTGTCAGTATCTACTGAGTTGTACAAAAGATTTTCATATAACGACGGATGACTAATAAGATACGATTTGCCTAATGTAAAATAGAGACCATAGCTTATAGATTACATGTTATTGATCGTGGGTTCGGTTCCCACACAGAACAAATATTTGCGTGCATGAACATGTCTATTTGTCTGGGTCTGGGCATTTTGAAGAGAGGTAGAAAGCATGAAAACAGCTCGTCTGGAGGAGTATCTGGTCTGTTCCTGCGTGTGAGTAAGACCACCATTAAGCTTGGAAGTTGCTGTGTTAGCAACATGTGTGGCACTGCGCGAGTGATAACGTATTGCAAGCGTTCAAAGGCTACGGTAACCGCTTTACCCCGGCTGGAAGTTCATTTTTCTACACACATAGTACTGGACCATTGAGGTTCCAGTGTGTGAGGATTAGTTACCCGCCGTCGGCTTTGCAGCTAATGGATGAACCTGTTATCATATCGAATAACTCCTCAGGACTCATCATATTGCACAATCGGTAAAACACACAAAGAAGCGCAAAGTCTCCCCTTAAACTCAAGGGCTCGTTGCCTTGCGTTGAACAGTTTCTATAGTAATAATAATAATATAATATATAATAATAGCCACTACAGAAACAACAATTCAATTTATTTCTTGCTAAATATGGGTAATAAAGATCATACATAAAGTTTGTATATATGAACAATCCAAATTTTATCTGTAGTATGGGCATGCAAGCTTTTTAGCATAAAATACATCACTACATGTCAAAGTTAACAAGACATTACTAAATATTTAAATAAAATATGTCCAATCGCATTAATAACTTACATCAATTAATTATTTGGGGATAAAGCCAACCTCACTTTGCACGTGGTGTACCCTGCTTATCAACAGACGAGGCTCTGGCGAAAGAGAGATAGGGCACGATAGCGCGACTCGGGAAGTACCTCCACCTCACAGAAGACGGCAGCCCCAAATAACAACTCTCTGGAGGGTTGATGTGTTCCTGCGAGTGAGTGAGGTCACCAGGAGATGAGGAGTCGCTGTGTTGACAGCAGGGGTAGCAACGCGCTAGCGACATTCTTTATGTTGCTAGCGATCATAGGCTACGGTAACCGCTTTACACCAAGCAGACCAGTTGCTTGTTTGCTATCCGTCGTAGTATAAAAAATATTGATACATAACAGATAACACATTTTGCACAAAATATTGTCGCCTAATATCAACAAATTTATCATTTAGATATTTGTCAACAAAATAATAAGCCCTTTCTATTAACAAGTCTTTTTGTTAAGCAATTTCCTTCAGCTTTGACATATTGGGATAATTTAATATATATTTTTGGGGCCATACACACTTTTGTGGAACATAGTTGTATTGAACTTTATGGTACATAGTTGGTCATTATGTCGTTAACTTGACAGCACATTGTAAGTTATGTTATGTTTGACAAAACTTGATTCCTTATAGATATGTTACGAGCGCAGCATCAGTAAGCGCAACTTTTGAACGTACGAGTACATGAATCAGGGGGCACGGCAGTGCCCCCGCCAAGTCGAGCGCGAAGCAAACACTGCCGTACCATCCTTTACTGGAACCATTTCGCCGCATTTTCAGGCCCCTATTTGAGAACCTCTGGATAAGACCAGAACGCAGAAATTTTCGTCATCCAGTAAGCTATAATCACATACTTAAAATCCAAAATTTCAAGTCTGTAGGCCATTTAGTTCCGAAGTTAAGCGAAAGCAAAGTTTCGCATTTATGACACTCACTTATGATCATCAAAATAGAACTAGTACTTCCCATAAACTCCGAGAGCTGAAATTTGGTACAGAGTTAGGGTTTAATGGCCACATGAAGGAAAAACTATAAAAACTAGGATAATCGAAGATCTGGAGTACCTGGTGACCCTGATTAGAAAACACAAGAGCCCAACCAAACTATTAGAGATAGCGACATACCGCCTTTACAAAAAATGTTCAACTTGGTGGGCCGCTTCATTTGATGTCAAAAATCGAAGGTCTGAAGTATCTAATGAAGAACCCTCAGCTGGTCTCAGCTGTATTAGAGATATGGTAATGCCCCCTTCTACTATGAGAAAAAAACTGTGTCAAATAAGAAAATCTAAAATAAAATAAATCAATATGTCCACGTTTCTACAAAAAGAAGTGAAATCCCACCAAAAACATTCTGTAAAAAACTAGCCAAGTCTCGACGGAGCTGCTTGTTTATCTCTAAAAAGTAATGAAATCTAGACAAAGTCGTGCCACGTCTAAGGTTCCTTACTGCGATTTCTTTATTATTATAGTTAATGTTGTGTGACTTGGCCGTTGAAGGGTACACAAGGGTACAAAACCAGATGCTCCATGACACCATTGCACCAATCTGTCGCCAGAACCGCTACCCATTGACGATGGAAAATTGCCACTTGGAAAATGTTGATTCAATAACCAGTCAATTGTAGTATAGGCTTGATAAAGCTGCGGATTTCAATAATACTTACGTATAGGCGAGCCTGAAACAAACAATATAAAAAAATATTTCCAGTACAGACGGACTTCTAATCATTGATAGAAGTCCGTCTGTACGTCTATTTTATGTTGGATCAGTGGTCGATTTGACGCTCCAAAAAGAAGAGAGCAGAAGTCAGCATTGTCAATGCTGAATGCATGTGTTGCACAATCAACAAACATCCTAAAATGAGACACTAGCGTCCAATTACCAATACCAGTATGGGCTATTATCTAGCTTAATAAACATAGGTAGTTACAACAGATATAACAAAAATTATATTAGATATAAGACAAAATTGACTTGTACCCACTAACGTATAAAGAATTTTCAACGGCCAAGTCACACAACATTAACTATAATAATAAAGAAATCGCAGTAAGGAACCTTAGACGTGGCACGACTTTGTCTAGATTTCATTACTTTTTAGAGATAAACAAGCAGCTCCGTCGAGACTTGGCTAGTTTTTTACAGAATGTTTTTGGTGGGATCTGTCTGACGTAATCTACACATAGATTTTATACATTTTGTCTGTGCCTTGAAAGCTTTTTTGTTGTCTGTTGAGTTTCCCCACAAAAGTTCTGTATATTTTAATATAGATCCTACGTACGTATGATTGAGAGCTCGATGGCGTCGCTGCACGTGTCATTGTAACTTAACACGCAGGTTAAGCAACGTCGACCGCCGCCTGTCTATGGATGATCTTATCTGCATCGAGTTTCTCCGTGCTCGGAGCGCACGTTAAGCCGTCGGTCTCGGCTGTTGTTGATAGATGACAGCCGTTAAGCTAAGTCAGTGGCCCTCGGGCAGCGGAGTATTTAACAAGCTCAGTGGCTCAGTCGTGAATGACGCGACTTGGCATCAACGCTCGTGGATTCGATTCCCACACAAGGCAAACATTTGTGTGCAGGAAGATGTCTGTTTGTCTTGGTCTGGATGTTTTAAGAGAGGTAGGGCGCATGAAATAAGTACCTCCACCTCCTAGAAAACCGCAGCCAAATAACAACTCCCTAGAGGGTTGTTGTGTTCCTGCGTGTGAGTGAGGTCACCAGAAAACTCCTAAGGAGTTACTGTGTAAACAGCAGAGGAGGCATCGTGCGAGTGATACTTAATATATCGCAGGCATTAATAGGCTACGTTACCAGCTTTACATCAGGTGGGCCGTATGCTTGTATGTTCCCCGACGTAGTATAAAAAAAAAAAAATTCATAAAAATAATTTTATATTAAAAAATATTAATATATCTTTAATTGTACCACTTGATATCACTATATATACTCACATATATTTATTGTTGTATATATGTCGGCGCAAAGTGACTCGAACACAAATAATACGTCGTGGCGCACGTGTTCCGGTCGCTGTAAGCAAATGACGCACATCCACCCTACCCTGGCCAGTGGGTAGGCTATAAAAAGGTCGCTTGTTGCAGGCATCGGGCATTCACTTGTCAATACTCGAAGCGATAACATCGGATACTTACAAAACGTGTAGAGTTTACCTGTACTTTATTTTATATAAAAGTGTTATAGTCAAGGTGTTAAATTAAAAGTGTGGTGTAATAATTATTATATACTAATTGGTGTTATCAATAAACGGCTACCATCAGTAACGGAGATGCTTTTAATAGTCAGAATTCCCTTCCTTTTACATATATATAATCTATAGTTTATTATACATACACAATAAAATATAATACACAATAAATCTAAAACTAAATTACATCTAAAATTTAAAAATTTAATAAATCTAAAATAATAATAATAACCTAAAATAAATCTAAAAAGTGTGGCCCCCGCGGCATTGTACCAACGATGCTGGCAGCATTCCTGGGCTGAATCGCAATACTAATGCGCTGAGCGAGAAAGCTGCCAGCTCTTTGGTCGCCAGTGACGTCGATCAGACGTCTCGCTAGTTCTTGAAAAAAACGATGCGCGTCTGGACCCCACGGATCAAGGGTCTCTACTCCGAAAGAAACAAAGTTGTACTCGGAGTCAAGACCCCTGTATTTATTATTTTTTAAATGTTCGGCCGCCTCAGCCGCCCCGCCTGCCTTGATGGTAGAGCGTTGAAGATGAGAAGAGGCCAGTGTGTCAACGCAAGTTGCGTCCCACACTACAACCCTCCCCATCTTCCATGGAATCAACGACATCCCGTCGGGTCGCTTACCATCGTCCCTGGCTAGGCTAGTTAAAAAATATTAAAAAAAAATTTCTTAACAACCCAAAAATAATGTTTACAAGTTTGTGAAGAAGAAATACTTCTAAAGTATTTCACTTCTGACGCACTCCTACCAGTGATAGTCATTCTTTTTCTAGTAATTATTTGTTAAATTTAACATAATATGTCGTAAATAAATAAATGTAGATATGCAAGAAACAGTGTTTCAAAACTTTGGTGAATAAATCCTTTCAGATATGGAACTTTTAATAAGAAAAAGTTAATTCGTGCCCGGATTAAAATACCGCCTTTCGTAATTTTCACCGCAAGTAAGCCATGTTTTTATTTTAATAAAAAGCTTGGTCACTGAGATTATGTCTTTTAATTACTTACTTTCTTTAGCTTTTGCAGCTTTTTTATACGTGAACGTATTGTCTTTAGCTATATTTTAAAACAAATTTTGTCTCCCTTTGTATGTTCTACCCATTGTATTATATGTTTAACTTTAGAGAGCTGTTTGATATGATAGCTACAAGCCCCTACTAACGCATCGCTCATCATTGAATTCACTTACATAGAAACTACAACGCACCTTTATTTAATAGGAGATTTTGTAGGAATGCAAATTGAAGACGAGTTAGATAGCTTTTTCTATCTATCTATATATAATTGAATTAAACAATTTTTAACTAAGTCGTCTTCCTGCGACCACGGACGCTGCAAAGCGTTCGAAACGTCAGGTTCAACAAAATAAATAAATAACGCGATACTTCCGTTAAAAATTGTTTAATTCAATGTGTAATAATCGCGAAAACCTAAGACAATATCTATATATAACTTCACGTCAAATTCCTGGCGGGGTAGGCAGGAAGAATCGAGTGGTACATGACCCGATCCATACATACCTCACTTGTTTCTTTGACATTCATTGCTCTTCTAATACTCCCTCGCCGGTTTCTAAGGCTCCTGACAACACCTCCTGATAAAACACGATCAATTTGGTCACGAAAGGTATGTCTCGGTCTTCTTCGGCTCCTATATTTCTATTACTTCTACTTTCGCGTAGTATAACTGTATAGCATTTTTGATTTCGAATATGGTGCAATGGTTTATATTCTTTTCAGTCGGTAGATTTTCAAGGCACTAGCCTAAGTTTGATCAGATTAGTATAACAGGGATCAAAAAATTAGATCTGATTACTTTTCACTTTAGGCGTAAGGAATACATTTGTAGAATTGGCCTCTGACGAGATTTTCCTATAGACTTGGGGATGGGATTTTTCATAAAGGGCACGACTAGATTTTTACATGGTCGACAGTGTACGAATGATGCAAAAGTTATGGTAACTTCTTACGATAAGCAGGTTAAATACTTGTCCCTCAATTTAGTAGTATCAAAAAAACACAGCAGAAGTAAGACATATAATTTTTCAAATTTTTAAATCTTAGCTTCATTATTATTATAAAAAATGGGTCGAGTATCACGTTTGTTTGGCTAAATTAAGGATTTGGAGAAAATACTGATTTTAACATGGGGCGACTGCCGTCTGACATCCAAACTCAGAGGGAAACCAGACCATTCTTAGATTAGGGTGACCTAATCTAAGAATGGTCTGGTTATGCAAGAAATTATATTCGAATTTAGAAATATAATTTCTTGCACATGTGTGTTTCCACACGCAGTTTTCCCTCACCGCTGTAAGTGATAATTGCAAATATGTACATAAATACGAAAAGAGACATGCCAGGATTCAAACCGGGGACCGGTTGGTCAACAGGCCGGTTCTTTTTCCACTAGGCCATCCTGCTCCGGTATTCCAATAAAAAGGCTTAGCCCAAGGTTGTTTAACTCGCGCGTTCGAATACAATGACACAGCGAAGTTGTTGACATATTCATGATGATATCAATCCCGTTGAACTAGCTAAGTCACTTTAATACATTTCAGAGCTAGAAGCCTCGAGGTGTCTTCGCAAACAGCAAGTGACAACCTACAGGTCGTACATTATCCAGTGACAAGGGTTCCTGGCTTGGGATTTGCATATTGGAGAAAAAAATTAAAAGAATATTTTAGATTTTTAACGAGCTCGGTCGCGCTGAAACGCCCTGTCGGGAATTGAACCCAAGAGCGTTTGTGTAGTAAGTAGCGTCCAATCGTGGGTTCGATTCCCACACAGGACAAACATTTGTGAGCATGAACATGTCTGTTTGACTTGGTCTGGGTGTTTTTAAGAGAGGTATTGCGCATCAAAGCAGCCGGGGAAGTACCTACACTTGACATAAAATCGCTGCCATATAACAACTCCCTAGAGGGTTGTTGTGTTCCTGCGTGTGAGTGAGGTCTCCAGTAAGCTCGTCAGGAGTTGTTGTGTAGCAGAGGTGGCATCACGCGAGTAATATTTAATGTATTGCAAGCGTTTATAGGCTACGGTAACCGCTAGAGATCAGGCGTATGCTTGCATGCTTCCCGACGTTGTATGAATAAAGTGAACTGAATAATTATACAGCGTTTCTCAAATGGTAAAAAAATGGAATCGCAAAGAGATATGATCAGTATGTCAAATGGGTCCTTTTCTTTCACATAAATTTCCAACTTTGAGTTGGAGCTCCAAGACCGTCACATCACAAGATCGCTTATAACTATTGCGCTACTTACAACGCATAATTGCAAATATCGTTCTCAGATGACTTTTTATATGGTAATAGGTAAACCCAACGAATATAAAAATGTCAAGTGTGAGTCGGACTCGCGCACTGGTGGTTCCGTACAAATGTAGGTATGTAAATAGTTTCTCCATCACTGGATCGAGTCTCGAAGATTTTTTCTAAAAGTAAACTGGATCGAGGAAGAAACTTAACTTTGTCGTTGAAAAACTGTTGTACATACGTCGATTTTGGTCGCAGTTAGTTCACTAACTGCGAAAAAAGATTTGTAATAGGATTTTTTGTTATGTAACTACAATTTCATGGTATTCGGATTTTTCACTTAACCTGACATTTCTTCTTCCCAAATGCTATGATTCTAGGTCAACGGAAAGGACCATATATGTTCTGATTCCCTTGTGAGTGTCAAAATATGTGGCATGAACGAAGCACAAACATTCGTGTCTTTTAATTGTGAAGACTTAAAAGATTTTCACTGCTCCGACGGACTGCAAACTTCAGTATTTCGTATTATTTTCAACATTATATCTCCACGCGGTCCTGAGAAAAAGGTCTTGACAGACAGATATCTTATAGGATCACTATGTTGTTCGTCTGTCTGTCTATCTGTCAAGACAGTTTTCTCAGGGACGGGTAAGTTATCAAGCTGAAATGAATATCAAATACTCAGGTTTCCTGTCATTATGCAAATGCAATATGCAATGAAAAGATATGGCCGTTTATGTACCGTTTATGCGCATATTTTGACACTCGAAAGGGAATCAAAACCTATAGGGTACTTCCCGTTGACCTAGAATTATGAAATTTGGTAAGAAAGAAAGTCATGTAGCACAAGTAAAGGAAACAATCAGAAAACGGTGAATTTGTATTTGAATCACAAAAAAAAATGTTGCAATATTTTTTTACCGAACCCACACGGTGCGCGAGTCAGACTCGTAATTGACGGCTTTTTTAATAATAGTTTTTCTATCGAAACTATTATTACTTCCAATTTAAGACATGTTATTAATTCATTTAAACTCTAATATTTAGTCGTTTAGAACTCACATTCCACTGGTGCTACTTTTACTCCACTTTGAGAACCAATGGATGTCCCTTTATTAGAGAACTCATTAGCTTTACTTCATCTATTGAGATATTATTAAATAATTAATATTATATATTAATAGAATGAAAGAAAAAAAAAATATTTGGTAAAACAATATATAAATCTTCTCTTGTAACTGGTTAGGTAAGTTTAGTTACCAAAGTGGAAGAAGCCAAATTAACTTAAGCCAAGTATCCAATTTTAATTAAACTTATTTTACATTTTGAATTAAACAATTTTTAACGGAAGTATCGCGTGTTTTATTTATTTTGTTGAACCTGACGTTTCGAACGCTTTGCAGCGTCCGTGGTCGCAGGAAGACATTTTACATTATTAATTACATTGCTTTTCAATTTATACAATACAGAATATAAGTAGATAGTTTAAAAACAGATAGAAACGTTTTTTTTATAAACCTGATGTAAAGCAAAGTTCTTCAAGAAATGCGTGAAGAGGTTTTTAGAGGGTCGGCAACGCATGAGTGACGCCTCTGGTGTTGCAAATGTCCATAGGCTACGGTGACTGTTTAACATCAGGCAGGCCGTATGCTTGATTGCCACCTTAGTGGTATAAAAAAAAGCAGTCACCGTAGCCTATGAACGCTCGCAACACATTAAGTATCACTCCCCCTCTTAAAAAACAGCCAGACTAACACGAACAGACATGTTCATGCACACAAACGTTTGTCCTGAGTGGGAATCGAACGCACTAATGTTAGTGTCAATGTTGCTTTACTAATCACTGCGCCACCGAGCTCGCCAAACTGGGCCTCCACTCAGCGTACGCTGCAACTGAAGAAATAACCTTTGGAGAGTCGTTGGGAACGATATTACTTACTAACTCCATTCACTGCTAGGTTTCGGGGGGCAACGTAGAACACGATTTGGCTAGTTCGCGAATCAACATCGAGGCACATCGGTTTGTTGATTTAAATTGACAATTTCATGACTATGTTATGCATAATTTTGTACACTGTAATAATAGAATACGGTATAGAACCTAACATTTCTTGTAATATTCTTAATGTAACCAGTATTCATGCAAAATAAACAATTTGATTTGATTTGATAAATATTCTCCCATTGGTCAATACACTCGAATCGTTGAGATGTTAGGCGTTTATAGACAACATTTTTGTAAGCGCGGGGTGCCTTTTTTTATATACTACGTCGGGAGGCGTACAAGCATACGGCCCACATGATGTAAAGCGGTACCGTAGCCTATTAACGCTTGCGATATATTAATTATCACTTGTGCGATGCCTCCTCTGCTGCTTACACAGCAACTCCTTGGGAGTGTTGAGTACTGGTGACCTCACTCACACGCATTAACACAACAACCCTCTAGGGAGTTGTTATTTGGCTAAGGTTTTCTGTGAGGTGGAGGTACTTCCCTAGACTTGCTTTGATGCGCCCTACCTATGACCCCGTTATATACGTTTTCCCATACATTTCTTGGCGGAAAAGCGGTCCGCGGTTAGTAAGAGATTAAAACATCCAGACCATGACAAACATACATGTTTATGCACACAAATGTTTGCCTTGTGTGGGAATCGAACCCGCGAGCGTTGGTATCAAAGTCGCGTCATTCACGACTGAGCCACCGAGCTCGCCAGAGCCTTTGTGCGCAGTAAAGTGGTTTATTGGTTAGTGGATGCGACCATTGTATTGAGGTTTTCAGAGGTTTATATTAATAGACAAAAATCGAACTCGTCTACCCGTGTCGCAGATTAATGAACGAAATAACCGAGAATGAGGGGTCGATTAGTCAGTCAGTGATTCGTATACCTGAGAAATCGGGGGTGTACGGGAGTCTTGACGGGGTTTATTCCATGGGCCGACCTCGGAGATGTTGGAAGGAGGGGTTACTAAAGTTTGGAGCCGTCCGATTTGGGAAGTATTTTACTTATACCCACCAGAAAGTAAAGATATCATACATTTTTTAGAGTTCCGTACCACAAAAGGAAAACTCCTTATAGGATCACCTTGTTGTCCGTCCGTCAGTCAAGATTCTTTTTCTCAGGGACGGGTGGAGCTATCAAGCTGAAATTAATATCAAATACTTAGGTCTGCAATCCCTTCGAGCGGTGAAATAACTAAATTTCTAAGTCAACGCATTAAGTAGTTACGGCTGTTTTTGCCTCGTTTATGTGCATATTTTGACACTCGCAAGGGAATAAAAACCTATAGGGTGCATCCCGTTGACTAGAATGGTGAAGTTTGGTAAGAAGCAATGTCATGTAGCACAAGTAAAGGAAAAAAATCGAAAAATCGGGAATTTGTAGTTACATCAAGGCAAAAAAATTTTTTTTGCCAAAGTAATTTACGAAAATATTTTTCCAGAACCCTCGGTGTGCGAGTCGGACTCGCGTCGGACTTTTTTTATACAACGTCGGAATACAAACATACATGGGCCGTATGTTTGTATGCCCCCCGACGTTGTATAAAAAATCGGCCAAGTGCGAGTCGGACTCGCGCACGAAGGGTTCCGTACCATTATCTAAAAAAACGGCAAAAAAATCACGTTTGTTGTATGGGAGCCCCCTTAAATATTTATTTTATTCTATTTTTTAGTATTTGTTGTTATAGCGGCAACAGAAATACATCATCTGTGAAAATTTCAACTGTCTAACTATCACCGTTCATGAGATGACAGACGGACACAGCCAGGTGACAGACGGACGGACGGACGGACAGCGGAGCCTCAGTAATAGGGTTCCGTTTTACCCTTTGGGTACGGAACCCTAAAAACAACTCTGCAGGTGTCACGAACATTTTGTATACGATTAGATTGGCAAACAAGAATGCGGCCCGCATCAGATGGTACGCAACACCTAGGCGATGTTACTCGCGCGCTGTCAACTTGTGAACTAAGGATATTTCGTCACAGTACCCAGTAATTTCTCTGCCATATCTCACCCTGCAAACCACAACACAGCTATTTAAATATAGCTGCTTGGCGGTAGAAATAGGTGAGACAGAGGTACCCATGCAGACGACTTTCGTACAAAGTCTTCCTCTGGTATATAAAAATTTAATATGTTACGAACACTTGATTATTAGACATTACTCACTTGTAGGGTAGATATAGGCTATAAATCTATCCACAGTCTCGAAACTTAATTCTTGGAGATGCCAATAAAAAACAAATGAACTATTTAAAAAAGTGAGGCTATAAAATTCACAACTTACTTCACGTTGCGTTGACAGTGGTATCAACAAAAACAAAAAGCCTTTCTGTCGATGTGCACTAAAGTAGAAAATTGTGTTTCAAATCAGTTCTGCGAGCGTAATACAAAGTTGGTATTAATACAAAAACTTTACACAAATATTGAACTAATAGCATCGCTAACGAAAGGTGACAAAGTTCAAATTGTTGATACGCAACGGCAAATGCAAGTTTGTTGTTTGAAAATGGGAAGAAAAGATTTTTCTCGAGGGTTAGCTAAATTACAGGGTGATTTTGTGCAAAGGAGCGTTATTCTAGGAACATGATTGATTTACGCTTGATTATATATTTATTTTAATGACGAAACAGATATACAATGCAAAAGTGGAAGGATGTAGGAGCCGAGGAAGACCGAGACTAACCTACCATGACCAAATTGGTCGTGTTTTATCAGAAGGTTATGTCAGGAGCCCCAGGAACCGGCGAGCGTGCGTGAAAAGAGCTATGAATGTCACAGAAGCGAGTGAAGTATGTAAGGACCGCGTCTTATGGCGCTCGGTTCTCTCTGCCTACCCCGCAAGGGACTTGGCGTGAAGATATACATACATACATATATATTTTCTTTCTTTTTTATCAGTGAATAATTAAACAAATAATTTAATTGCTCCTTAACCTTAAGCTAAGTGCACATCAAGTTTTTCACCCATAAAGGTACGTACCCATAAATAACATACGGAGAACCCACCACCTTCCCATGGCTCCACCGACCTCTGGGTCATATGAGCCGAATCGCGGGAGTTGCGCAAGGCACTTGCTGCTCTGGGGCTCTTTTCGTGCCGTGGGCAACGCTTGGCACCCTACAAGTAATTTATTTCATGTGCACAATATCTCTTATATAGCCATTCTCCCCCTTTTGGGGCGGCAACGCACACAAAGACGCCTTCGCTGCTATCCGAAGTCGCTCGTGGGCACTCTAAAATTATTCCTGATCGTGGCTCTCTTACCCCTCTCACTCCAGTGCTCTTCTATATGTGCCTGTCTCCTTCGCACTCCTACGGGCGAACCATGAGTGGACGAACCCGCGGAAGGTCGCAAAGTCCCCCGCCACATACGGAGAACCGATTAGATTATTTGCAATAGTAAGTGCGTGTTACTTCTCGGCTTATTGGTTAAAATATCCTCTCATTGGTCAGCAGATTCTCAGAGAAGTTGGGCCCATCAAAGCAGCCCGTCAGCGGAAGTACCTCCACCTCACGGAAAACCGCAGTCAATTAACAACCCTCCGGAGGGTTGTTGTGTTCCTGCGTGTGAGTGAGGTCACCAGTAAGCTCCTAAGGAGTCGCTGTGCTTGCAGCAGAGGTGGCATCGCGGGAGTGATACTTAATATATCGCAAGCGGTAAGCCTTCAGAACCCGTTATATACCTTTTCCCATACATTTCGCGGTCATATATGACCACACGGGTTTCGAAGGGTATAGACTACGGTAGCCGCTTTACATCAGGTGGGCCGTATGCTTGTATACCTCCCGACGTAGTATATAAAAAAAACCCTTTCGAACAGCCGAAAGAGTTATGTCAGACTCTTACTGACTAAACACCACCTAGGGACTACCTTTAGCTGGGAAGGCTTTAAAGGTTTCATCGGAGGCGATCGCTCAGGGAAAGCGGGACGAGGAGACTTAGGTTCACATGTAATAATCTGTTGCTAAACTCAGCTAACACCAAATGCATCAAATTTAGTCTTCCAAATGTGAGTTCTGCCAATACAGAAGTTCTCATTGGGAATAATAAATTAGAATTTGTTTATGACAATGTGTTTCTTGGAATTACAGTAGACTCCAAATTACAATGGGGCCCCCACATAAATAAACTAGCCGGTAAGCTCAGCTCTGCTGCATATGCAGTTAGGAGAATCAGGCAATTGACGGATGTGGCTACTGCGCGCTTAGTCTATTTCAGCTACTTTCACAGTATTATGTCGTATGGTATACTGTTGTGGGGAACGGCGGCTGACATTGAAACAATTTTTATCTTACAAAAAAGAGCCATTCGCTCTATTTATAACATGGGCTCCAGAGAATCCCTCAGGGAACTGTTCAAAGAAATAAATATCCTCACTGTTACTTCTCAATATATTTATGAAAACATAATGTATGCCCGTAAAAATTTAAAGTCGTTTGCAAATTTCAGTGAAAAACTTAGAAGTAGAAATAAGTTGTATATACCGGTACATCGACTTGCTAGGACTGGTAGATCTTTTCTTGTAAATTGTATTCGATTTTATAATAAATTGCCTGAAACAGGTCTGTCCTTTCCTGACAATGTATTCAAAAAACACATTAAAAATACTCTCTGTAGAAGGGCTTATTATAGAATCGATGAATATTTAACTGACAAAGATGTCTGGAAATAATTCAGCACAGACTATCTGTCCTTAATAATCTTTAATTTTACGATTTGATATCATTATTGTACCAATATGCTTATGTAATTTTATTTTGTAATACATAATTGACAATTTTAAAAGAGACCTATATTGGCAAGTTTCTTTCGGCATTTCTTCTTCCCCAATGGTCACTTCTGAAATGCTAGTACATTAAAAAAAAAAAGGAAAAAAGTTAAATAAGAGAATTAATTTGTCCTAGTCGCTCTTTTTTTACACAACTTCATTGGCAAACAAGCATGCGGCCCGCATTAGATGGTAAGCAGTTACCGCAGGCTGTTGACGCTCGCAACACCACGGGGATGTTACTCGCGCGCTACCCATCTTGTGACCTAAGGTTGTTTCGTCACAGTACCCAGTAATTTCTCTGTCATATCTCACTCTTCAAACCGGAACACAGCCTTACTTAGTCTGGCCATAAATACTGTTACAATTAAAAATAAACAAAATATTACATTTGAATTTGGAATCTGTCATTTTTATATGATTGCTCAGTTTTCTCATTTTGGCGCCAATACATTGTACATTATTTTGCGATATTAAAATGGAGTGGGGTGATAAAGAGAACCGAATCGCTGTGATTGTATTACACAAAGTAGATATGGAGCCAAATGCAATTTTTGAAACTCTCCATACGCTTGGTATTAGTAAAATATTTGTGTACCGGGCTATTAATAGGTACAATGACACCTCCTCTGTTTGTGACAGAAAAAGATCTAGCCGTCTTAGTAGTGTTCGTACGAAAAAGGTGGTCAAAGCAGAACGGGAAAGAATTTGAAGAAGTCCTGTCCGGTCATTTTATTTGTTAAAATGTTGCGTAATTGAGCAATATTTTAACAAACAAAATGACCGTATTTATGCTCAAAGCTCTAAGGAAGCTTCCCAATTAGTCGACAGAGTGCAACGTGGGCACTATCCGACTTCAGTGATGGTTTGGTGGGGTATTAGCTATGAAGGAGTGACTGAGCCATACTTTTGTGAAAAAGGTATCAAAACATCGGTACAAGTGTATCAAGATACCATTCTTGAGAAGGTAGAGAAGCCCCTTAACAACACCATGTTCAATAACCAAGAATGGTCCTTCCAGCAAGACTCGGCGCCGGGTCATAAAGCTCGGTCTACGCAGTCTTGGTTGGAAACGATCGTTTCGGACTTCATCAGAGCTGAAGACTGGCCATCGTCTAGTCCCGATCTTAATCCGCTGGATTATGATTTATGATCAGTTTTAGAGAGTACGGCTTGCTCTAAACGCCATGATAATTTGGAGTCCCTAAAACAATCCGTACGATTGACAGTGAAGAATTTTCCCATGGAAAGAGTGCGTGCTTCTATTGATAACTGGCCTCAACGTTTAAAGGACTGTATGGAGACCACTTCGAATAAGCTTTTTATATTTTAAATTGTTTTATATTTATGTATTAATCTAACACACTGTAAAAGTAATAAATGTTATGTGCAATAGAATTTTTTTTTCTTTGTTTCAGTATTTATGGCAAGACTAGGTGTAAATATAGCTGCTTGGCGGTAGAAATAGGTGAGACAAGGTAGATAGACAGACCCACGCAGACGACTTTTGTTCAAAGTTTCCCTCTGGTTAAACACCCACAGTCTCTCTCCACACACGACATACTCATTAGATTCATCCCGTACCATTTTATGCATTCTCTTTCTGAAAATGCCGTGACCTACGAGGGTCTGGGAGATTTAATAGTCCGGCTCGACCCAGGCGACCCAGGTTGCCCTCAGCCGATCACCCACCTCCGGGATTAACATATACTATTATAAACTGTATCAATTGTACAATGTCCAGAAGGTGTATTACATATACCTACATATATATACATATACCTACATATATCATCACGCTTGTCTCCCATTGGGGTAGGCAGAGACTATGGAACGCCAGGTGCAAAGATTCAAACATACCTTTCTCGCCTCTTTCATACTCATCAACATTTTCACATGCTTGTATATACTTGAATGCCTCTCGACGTATCATAAAAAAAATCCTAGATTCATCAGTAAACTCCTAAGGAGTTACTGTGCCAGCAGCAGAAGTGGCATCGCGCGAATGATACTTAATATATAGCGAGCATTCATAGGCTACGGTAACTGACCAAAACCAAATGATTTGTTCGTGCAGACAAATGTTTGCTCTGTTTGGGAACTCATGAGCGTTGAGGTTAAAGTAGCATTGTTGAACACTCTGCCATCATGCTCATCAAAATATCACTATCCTGCCCCACTATTGACATACTCCCGTTTTCTTATTTCTTGATTGAAATCAGTAATTTGGCTTTGGCTCGATAAGCACGTAAAAGCTAACTTGTAATATTCTCGCCCCAACCGTAGTAACAAAGGGCAGTAATAAAGCTATAAAATGTGTACTTTACGAGACAAGCAATTCTTATATCAAGTCAGTTTCGACCAACATCACGAAGTTAAGTCACGTAGCAATCTGATCTGATATCGAAGTGGGGGAAATCTATGACGAAGGCAACAAATGCACTGCCAGAAAACCTTGGATTTCCCAGAATAATCCCCAAAGAAGGCTATAGTGCGAAATAAATGGTGTATATTTCTGTTCAATTTTTAAGGTACCGTGACACATATACCATATTACTGTTATAGGGTACGGATCTTACTGCGTTTTGTTTTTGAAGTAAGACTTCTTTACGCACGCTTGACTTGGGGAGTAAGCTGGTGAATGTATGACGAGAGCGTTACGAAAAGTGTGATCGGGCGAGGCGGACGGAAATTGAGAGGGAGATATAAGTTAGTGAAGATAGAAAGAGAGAGAGTTACGTTTCGTATATTACTGTAGGGGCAAGAGAGAGGTGCGAGCACACATTTTCTTTCTCTCACAGCCAGTTACGTTTCGTATATCTAAGACACAGTGCAGGCCTATTGTCTGTAAGTTTTACTTCAGTCGTGTAAAGGACACTCGTTTTTAGGGTTCCGTACCCAAAGGGTAAAACGGAACCCTATTACTGAGACTTCGCTGTCCGTCCGTCCGTCCGTCTGTCACCAGGCTGTATCGAACCGTAATAGAACCGTAATAGTTAGACAGTTGAAATTTTCACAGATGATGTATTTCTGTTGCCGATATAATAATAAATACTAAAAATTAGAATTACATAAATATTTAAGGGGGCTCCCATACAACAAACGTGATTTTTGGCTCATTTTTGCTCGATATTGATAACGGCAACAGGTTGACGCTTGAAATATTCACAGAATATTTAGTTATATATTCACTTTAAGAATAAATAATTAAATTACAATAAAACAAATATTCAAGGGGGGCTCCCATACAACAAACGTGATTTTTTTGCCGTTTTTATACGAGATAGTGGTACGGAACCCTTAGTGCGCGAGTCCGACTCGCACTTGACTGATTTGTTTCATATTTTTCGATATTTCGGTCACGGCCTACCATGACTCCACCGACATAAGGGTTATATAAGCCGAATCGCGGGAGTGCCGTGCTATGGGCAACGCTCTACAAGTTATTTAGCTCTAAAGCATTATGTCTCGTAATGATGTCTTCTCCTACTGGAGCAGTGGCCTTTACACAACGCCTTCCATTCCGTCCTGCCGTTCATTGGTGGCCTTTCCCTTGAGCGCTCTGTTACTCATTCGGCTAGCTCCTCGCGCTTCTTTGTGCCTGCCAGGTATGGGCGAACCCAAGTGGGACCACGAAGGCTCAGGCGGAACGTGACACTTTTTCGTGCGTGCAGCTGGCGTTCATCGATTTATCGTTATCACGTCAAAAATAATATTTTTGTAAATTACCTGCAGAGACTAGAAACGAAGTATTAGAAATAGATAAAGTGTGGAACTTTTATTAACATACCTACTACAATACAAAAGTAAACAAAAGCACGATTATTTCTTGATGGCTGTGGTTACTCGTTTGCGCGTTTTGTATGTACTTCTGTGTTGGGACCTACCAGTATCCGCACTTGATTCACCCACTACACCAGAACAAGCAATATCGTCCAACTCGGTCGAAGAACCAATGCGCAGCCTCTTCTCATCAGCAGTTATGCAGTAAATGTCACCATCACTAGTCCAACAGCGAGATACTCCGAGCTTTGTACGTGCCGTCATAAACAACCTATGACGCGATGCTATTAAATATTCAGACAGTGTTTTACCGCTGTTCTTAAATTGCTTAAATTATTATTATGATTGTATCTTTAAATCTGTTGAAATCATTATCAATGCCACGTTCGTAGTAATGATGTAAGAAAGAGATTTGATCTGAAAGAGTGTGTCGGTAATGAGATTAGAAAAGTCAGACATACTTCTCCGTTTATGCGGTCATGTAGAAAGAATTCAGGATGAAATAAAGACGAGACAGATAGCCAACGCGGAAATAGAAGGTCGTAGAAGCCGAGGAAGAACAAGACTACGCCACTGCGAAATAAGTCTTGTTTTAGCAGAACTTCGTGTCAGGAGATCTAGCTAAATAAGGTATAAATGTTAAAGAAGCGAATGAGTATAGAACGGGTCATGTGGCTCTTGGTTCTTTCTCCCTACTTGGCAAGAAGCTATATATAGAAATTCGTACTTTGTCATAGCAAAAGTTATTAGAAAATTTCAAGAATTGGCCAATTAATTTTATTTAAGTCAATAAAGATCGTACTCCTCTGCTATTTCTGTACAACTTTCAATAATTCAATTACGAAGGGTTGAGTATTTCAAGCTTAAGATTATGTAAATTTAGTACTTATTGTACGCATCCGCTCTTTAAGGAACTTAAAACAGAAATTAAACTTGGCAATTCCGATGGTTGACAGTTATTTTACCTACGCTAATTGTAATCTTTTCGATTCCTGCAATTGTTCAAACAAAGTATTCATTTTATGCTGTTAAAGTCTCTGGTCATAATAGAGAATTATAAACAATGTCTCACAGAGGTAGACGAGGCATCGCGCGAGTGATACTTAATGTATTACGCCAGCACTGGCATGATCGTCCTGGTTCACCCGGACCACAGGGCCATCATGCCACCGGGCAGATCTTCGGTGTCGCTTCCCTATCGATTGGTCTCTGACACACATAAAGCATCTAGGCATTTCTCGTTCATTATATCTATCAACTCATCCATCTTGTAAACCACCTTGTATATTAAAATGATAACTGCTAACAATCCGGCAGGTCATATGCTTGTTTGCCTCAGTAGTATAAAAAGGAATCGTACCTAAGTAACCTAACGAGGGAAGTGCCTCCACCTCGCAGAAAATCATCGAATAACAACCAGACAGTAATTGTTTATGACGAGTACCTGTAATCTAAGTAGCATCATAGATTAGCTTAACAACTGCCATATGTTTTAGCTTTATGTACCCCGCGAAGACGGAGGAACTTGGGACAGCTACACCCACCCATACACAAACTGCTGTCGACCCTACTTAACACGCGTATTCGATTATGCTGACGCGCGCATTTACTACAACTACATCTACACCATATAGCACCACATTTATTTTATTTAAAAAAAATTACTGACCTGAAAAATTTTAGTGCAATAAGCGGACTTGATGCTAATAATTGCATTCTCCACCACTCGACCTTTGGGATTGCAGATAATCACGTTAGCGGTTTTATATTACAAAAGATAACAAATACGCGCCGCAGGCGGGCCGCGTGCTTCTATGCCACCCGACATTGTATCAAGGGTAGCAGGTCTTCTAGATAAGTTCGTGGAAGTTCCACGGTACTTGCGTAATCCTCGGAGTGCTCGTTAAAATTCGCTCTGTACCTCCGAACCCAAACAAATACGTGGAATTAGTTTCGAATATCCAGGGGATGGGATCATCGTTCATTGTACCCTTTGAACAAAACATTTACCCTAATACTCCTTTTCTATGAACCGGGTATTATTAAATATGCAGACAGGTATTAGATAACATGTTCTAACAACATTTAACTTTGTAGTTAGTCTTAGTCGCTTTTTAAACAACTAAAGAGACGTCTGATCGATGTCACTGGCGACCAAAGCAGAATTTGCATGTTCATGTTGTTAAACAAATATAGACTATATCTGAAGGTGGTGGAAGGAGCCTTGGAGACCGGCAGGCGTGCGTGTGGGATGCAGTGAGTTTTGACGGGGCGGGTGGGGTGTGCGGGGACCGTGCTGTGCGCTGTGCTGTGCTGTGTGTGTGACGCTGGGTCCTCTCTGCGTACCCCGCTAGGGACGTGGCGTGAAGATATGTATGTATGTAGACTATATATTTTTTCAACCTAATTGTTGCTTTAAACACACTAAATTGTAAACACGTTGTAATAGAGATTATGTGATTTTATAACAAATGGGCAATGGGCTGTGTGTACTGAAATATGTTATATTTAAGCCAGATGTTAAGGAATCCCGATTCTCAAGATACAGGTCAGACCTAGTTTGAGAATCGGGACCCATAAAACTACAAATGTAAATTCAGTGAAATTAACAAACTGATTGTATGTAACATGTAATATTGGTGAATAAATCATTATTAGAGTTGGTAGCTTTCTCGGTCCGCGTATTAGTATGACGATTCAGCGCGGAAATGCTGCCAGCATTATTGGTACAATGCCGCTGGGGTCACACTTGTTAAATTAATTTTAGGTTGTTACTTTTAGATTTCATCACCATCGTCATTTTAGCCTGTATTCGTCCACCGCTGTACATAGGCCTCCCCTCTATAGCGCCATTCGTCTCGATCCTGTGCCACCTGCATCCATCGGCTCCCTACAAACCTCTCGAGGTCGTCGCTCCATCTAGTGGGGGGTCGTCTCACACTGCGTGCACGAGAACGGCATTTTTTAGATTAATTAGGTATTATTTAATTTTAGATATAGTGTTAATTTTAGTTAATTATCTGTTTTTATAATAAAAGTATAGTATTACCTCGTTAATGTTAAACCTTTGTATTTGTACAGATTCTACTTCACAATTTTATTTATTAATTATTTTTCCCGACCGGTTGCGCCTTTACGGCGTTATCAAGGTATTGTATATAACATATGGCGGTACCGTATGGTTAATAAATAGAATTGTGAAGTGGAATCTGTACAAGTGCAAGAATTAACTATCTGTCTATAACTTCACGCCAAATCCCTTGCGGGGTAGGCAGAGAGAACCGAGCGCCACGTGACTCGATCCTTACATATCTCACTCGCTTCTTTAACATTCATTGCTCTTCTCATACACGCTCGCCGGTTTCTAGGGCTCCTGACATCACCTTCTGATAGAACACGACCAATTTGGTCATGGTTGGTAAGTCTTGGCCTTCCCCGGCTCCTACATCTGTCCACTTTTGCATTGTATATCTGCTTCGTCATTCTTTCATCTTGCATTCTTTCTGCATGCCCGAACCATCGGAGCATGCCTCTTCTTATTTTAACACCGACGCTCTCTTTCAGACCAACTCTATTTCTAACATCATTATTGCGAATACGGTCTACAAGCCTTACGCCACAAATTTTGCGCAGCGCTCGCATTTCAACCGCGTTTATTCCACTTTCATGCTCTTTCTGCCATACCCAGCTCTCGCTTCCATAAGTTAGCGTTGGGACCAACACTGCATTGTGTATAGCGAGTTGTGCCTTCTGGCTCAGGTTTTTACTGCCAAGAAGTTTTCCCAACGCTCCATTCACACTATTCCCAACACTCACTCGTCTTTCCACATCTGCGGTGTACCTTCCATCCCTGCTGAAAGCGCATCCAAGATATACAAACTCATCCACTTGTTCCAACACTTCATCGTCAATCGTAATCCTTACATTAGTTCTGGATTCTTCTCTTTCAAATACCATTATCTTTGTTTTCTTCGCATTCACATTAACGAGATGTCTTCAAAATTCCACCGAGCACCTACAATCAACAGTATCAACATAACATAGTATTTACCTATTTAAAAATAGATTTTTACTTTGTAGTTAAGGTGCTTGAAACAGTTGAAGTTAAAGTAGTAGGTCGTAAACGGAGTATGTTAAAGTCGTGATAGCACAGTGGATAAGGAACCTGCATATTGACCACCTGGTCCCCGGTTCGTTCGGATTTGTGTATATATTTATTAATTGCTCGGTGGTGAAGAAAAGCATCGTTAGGAAAACAAAAAAATATGTTTCAAAAGCTGTCTGACCTGAGCTAAGAAAGATCTGGTTTTCTCTCTGCGTTGTGGAGATCTAACGGCAGTCGCTCCATGTAAAAATCAGTGTCTTCGCCAAATCTTTAGCCTTAGGTGGCGGACCCTACCAAATTAAGGTTGGCGAGGTCCATAATAGATCCTAAGCCTGAAGATTTGGATGAAGGGATTTGCTAGCATAGGTGTAAAATAACAGAATAAAGAATTGCTATTGGTTATGTTTACATCTCTGAAGATCCTAAAGTGTGAACATTAAGCAAACAAAGTCGGGAGAATTTACTACATCGATAATAAGTGAAAATGTAATACTAATGCTGCTAACATAGCATTAGCAAGAGCTTACTGGTGACCTTACTCATACGCAGGAACACAACAACCCTCCAAGGAGTTGTTATTCGGCTGCGGTTTTCTGTAAGGTGGAAGTACTTTCCAGACTTTCCAGCCTTGACTGCGAATTAAGGTATCCCTAGCCCGCCATAATTCGGTCTTTTAGCTCTAAACAGGTTCATCGCTTCTATAGGCTGGAAGCGATTCCGCCGGGGCATGATTTTGTGCTGCGAATGTTCGCCTCGAATAACTCTTAAAATAGATATGAAACGTGCCTTATTGTTCGGTAAAATAGTGTGGCAAAAACAGCAAAACCTCCAACTAAGAAAAAGATAATAGTTCACAAGCAACTCACTAGTACCCTCACCCACACAAGTTATCGATAACATCACTCACTCGCAGGCGCACGAAAATCCTCCAGGGAGTTATTATTTCTACTTAAGTCTTAAAAAAAACATTGAATGGGGATTTGCTATCTTTTTATGTACCATAACGGAATAAATAATGGTTATTTGTGTTGTAACTTGTACATAGATAATAAATACAAGATATGTTTCAAAAAAGTATAAATACTTATAGGTAAAATATATAATATTAAAAAATAAATATTGTCGGACAAATTACACAGCGCTACCTAGCCCCATAGTAAGCGAAGCTTGTGTTATGGGTACTAGACAACTGATAAAGATACGTAAATACATTTTTTTTTGTAAATACATACTTATAAAATACCCAGACTAAGACAAACAGACATGTTTATGCACACAAATGTTTGTACTGTCTGGGAATCGAACCCACGAGCGTTGGTGTCAAAGTAGCGTAACAACGCGTTTCACCACTGCGACACCGAGCTCGGCAATATGTCAAAGTCAAAGTCAAAATCTTTTTATTCCGTAAAAATGGCTACGTTTGTTTGGAATCGTCACAATTTTTTCCCCTACCGTGCAGTACATGACTAGGTGAGCACTGATAAAAATACTGCCAAAAAACTCAGGCATCCCTCTTTTGGTACCCAAACAAATTTACATAATTTATTAATTACATTATAATTAGGATCGACTCAATCCCAGGCATTTTTATCATTAATATAGTCAGATACTTTATAATATGCCCTTTATAATATGGTTCTACAGTTCCTGTAGTGAACGTTTTTTTTTAAAAATTGGTCTTAAATTTAGCTCTGTTATTAAAAACGAAAATGAGGGCATCACTTAGCTTTATACGTCATCTCAAGTAAACAAAATCGACGGAATTCACTACGTCGATAATAACTGAAAATATTAAGCTCGATATCGTCCCAGTGTTATCATTGAGGTGCCACATAAAGTGCCTTTCAACGAACTCAATTATGTTAATGAACAATCCAGTTTAATAACTGTACTTAACGGGTAAAAGGATAATTAATGATGGGGGAAGAATATTTTTTCCTCGAGCGCCCGATGACGTCAGTTGGAGAATTTCCATAATTGGGGAATAACTCTTAGGAATCTTAGGGTCGAATTAAACCCCCGGCACCTGACCGATATCACCACATCTAATATGTTTCACAGAGTAACACATGTTTTCATAGAGTGATAATATTTATCTATCTATAACTTCACGCCAAATTCCATGCAGAGTAGGCAGAGAGAACCGAGCGCCACGAGACTCGATTCTTAAATACTTTACTTGCTTCTTTAACATTCATTGCTCTTCTCATGCACGCTCGCCGGTTTCTAGGGCTCCTGACATCACCTTCTGATAGAACACGATCAATTTGGTCATGGTAGTTAAGACTTGGCCTTCCTCGGCTCCTACATCCTTCCACTTTTGCATTGTATATCCGCTACGTCATTCTTCCATCCTGCATTCGTTCTACATGTTCGAACCAACGGAGTATGCCTCTTCTTATTTTAACACCGACGCTCTCTTTCAGACCAACTCTGAGGATATTTAACGATACGGATATGTTTTTTTTTTTGCTGTGTTAGTAGCAGAGGTGGCATCGCGAGCAATACTTTATAAATTTCAAGCGTTCATAAGCTATGCTAACCACTTTACATCAGGTGGGCTGTATGCTTGTATGCCTCTCGAAGTTGTATGAACAAAACCTATTTAATTTTATTTAAGAGAGGTAGGGCGTCACAAAGCAACGTGTCTGCGAAGTATTTCCACCTCACATAAAAACCGTAGCCAAATAATAAGTCCCTGGAGGGTTGTTGGGTTCCTGAGTGTGAGTGAGGTCACCAGTAAGCTCGTAAGGAGTTGCTGTGTTTGCAACAGGTGACATCGCGCGAGTGATATTTAATGTATTACAAGGGTTAATAGGCAACGGTAACCGCTTTTAGCGGGCCTGATGGTAGTTTATGACTTTACATCAGGATACAAAGAAGCATACGGCCTACATATACTGAATTCGTTGCTGTCCCCTTTTTTATTACAACGTGGGGCGGCATATAAGCATGAGGCATACCAAAAGCGGACTGAACTGAACGCGACAACTCAACAAGGGATTTGCTGCTATTTTCTGTGAGGTGGAGGTACTTCCCCAGAGGGGCAGCTCTGATGTACCATAGCTGTATTAAGAAGTTTATTAACAAAAATGTTCCATTAACATCCAGATTAAGTAATATATTTGTAATTTCCACTTCCGTTATATTTCAAAAAGGAGGCAATCTCAATTTAGCAGATGCAGTGCTATTAGTAGAAACAGCATCTGAACTGCAAACACTGGTACTAATAATGAAAGACGATTATATGGAGAAAGGTTTACTACTGAATGCGAAGAAAACAAACATAATGGTATTTAAAAGAGAAGAAACCAGAACCAATATAAGGATTATGGTTCATGATGAATGTTGGAACAAGTGGATGGGATTGTATATCTTGGATACGCTTTCAGCAGGGATGTAAGGTACCCCGCTGATATAGAAGGATGATCGAGTACTGGAAATAGTGTGAATGGAGCGTTGGGAAAACTTATTGACAGTAAAAGCTTGAGCCATAAGACACAGTTCGCTATATATAATGCAGGACTGGGTCCCGACACTTACTTATGGAAGCAAGGGTATGGCAGAGAGAGCATGGAATTCGAATAAACGCAGTCCAAATGCGATCGTTGTGCAAAATTTCGCGTAATGCTTGTAGACCCTATTCGCAATGATGATGTTAGAAACAGAGTTGGTCTGAAAGAGAGCGTTAGTGTTAAAATAAAAAATGCAATGCGCCGTTGGTTCGAACATATAGATAGAATTAATAGATTTTAGTTTTACACAGTTAAACTCAATCGGCAAATTCAATCAACGAAGTAAATTGAAACAAATCCGAAAACGGGATATATCGTAATCTTAGATTCATCGCGACATTGAAATCTGATGCTGCCTTTGAATTGGCAATTTAACTTGACAAGTCACCGTGACATAGCCAGTAGAGAAAATGCTACAAACTCAATCTGCAATGATTTATTTGCCTAAAAATACGGTACGATAATGGAAGTGATATATTACAGTGGTAGATTTAGCTGTAAATAATAAATAACATACAAAATTAAGTCATTAGATTTAATTCGTGCATCAGTTAACATTTATAAACTAAACAGAGTAGAATGCTTTGTCTAGTAGCCATCGGAAAGATGTTTTAAATTTATTAAACAGTAGCTCTGTTAAATCATCAGATATTTTTAACCGATTTCTAAAAAAGAACGAGGTTTACTAATATCGACTGTCTTGTTTGTATGTATGTTATGCCATATCTTCACCAATTGTAAGTCGATTATGAAAATTCTTTTTTTAGTTAATAGATTCAGGAGTTATTTTGCGAAAGTCAAATTTACATGCAATTTGATCTAACTATTGTTAGTACGTGCTACATGCCGACGCTGCCATGGCTACTCCGGTAGTCGCGGATTCTGTTCCAGATGGCGAACGACCGCAGCAGCCGAGGCAGAAACTACCGGAGCAGCCATGGCAGCGTCGGCATGTAGCACGTACTAACAGTAGTGGGTGGGTGCCGGCCGGCGCTAGGCCGCATGAACTAATTGGTGGCGGAAGCACACAAAGCAGGTTAGATCAAATTGCATGTAACTTTTCTATATTTAGGAAGGTTAACATGCTAAGTGAGACTTAGTCGTAGTCTTAGAGGGTGGTGTAGGGCTTCTGGCCCTAGGTATAGGCGAGCATCCATAAAAGAACTGTGAATGTTAAAAAGGGGAGTGAGGAGTTCAATATTCGAGTAATATGTGATTTGTATGTTGATCTAGATATAAAGACTAGATTATAAACTGAATTCAGTGAAATCGCTAGGCAAAAAAAGGAACTTTTGAAATCTATGCACAATATGACTAATAGGCAAACAATATTGACGAGCCCGGTGGTGGAGTGTTTAGTAACCACCACTTTAAGGGGGCGTGTAAAGTCGTCGTATAAAAAATATGTTCAATTAGGCATAATTTTCAGGAACACCGTTCCTATATGAAATCTATATGTTTGTCTGCGTGTGCGTGTTTCGAATATTCAAATTTTGACTTCATATTCGGATTCAGCATAAAAAAGTAGAATAGGAATGTTCAGGAACACCGTTCCTATCTCTACATAGTCAAAATGGCCGACAAATAAAAAAAATAATTGAATTGTTATATAATTGATGAGCCAGCTGTTCCTCTGGCAATGCAAGCTTGCGCATTCTCAACTGGTTATTATTCCTGTAAGTGGTCAAACTATTTTGCTTACTTGTATATAGATAATAAGTACAAGATACGTTTCAAAACAGTGTGGTTCAACAATGCCAGTATTAAGTGTTATTTTTTTATGGAATTGGTTTTAAATTCTTAATAAAAACAAAATGAGGGCGTCACTTAGCTTTATACGCCTTCTAAACACCGTGGGTTCGATTTCCATCCCGGACAAATATTTGTGTACATGTTTGTTGATCTGGCAGTTTTTAAGAGAGGTAGGACGCAGCGAAGCAGTCCAACTGACAAAGTACCTTTATATCACAGAAAAGCGCTGCCAAGTAACAACTGCCGGGGTGGTTGCTGAGTTTCTACAAGTGAATGGGGTTACCAGTAAGCTTCTTAGGAGTTGCAGTATTTGCAGCGGAGGTGGCAACGCGCTAGTCGCCACTTTGCGTCCGGTGGGCCGTATGCTTGTACTTCCCGACATTATGTAAAAAAAAATAGTAGTCCAATGCAGAACCTCATCCTTAAGTTAACATTTATTGAAACTGAAGACAGACTTCTTCTTTCTAGCGCTATCCCGTTTTCTAATCCATTGGCGGGGTCCGCTACCTAAACCTAAAGATTTGGCGAATATTTTTATATAGATTGACTATCGTCAGAACTCCACAGCCCACAGCGTAAAACCAGATATTTCTTAGGATAGGTCACACGTCTTTCGAAATGCAATTACTTGGACGTGAGAGTTTCATCACGATGTTTTCCTTCACCGTCGACCAAGTGATAATAGATTACAAATCTATCTACACATCTATACCTACAGGTAAATAAAATTGGAGTGTCTGTTTGTAATATTGAAATAACCGCTTTTTACTAAATGCATATGGATGTATACACGGTACATATACCAAAATGAATATTTTTACAATTTTTGTCTGTCTGTCTGTTTGTTCCGGCTAATTTCTGAAACGGCTAGACCGATTTTGACTAGACTTTCACTGGCAGATAGCTGATGTAATATGGAGTAACTAAGGATTTTATTTTAGAAATTTCAATTAGTTTTATTAATATAAATGAATAATAAAAATAAATAACTATTCTGCGCGGACGAAGTACATAATACATATCTATTATTATTTTGCTGTTCGCTATTTTTCTCTGCTTATTTAGGTACTTATAATCAAATCAAATAAATAAGATTATATCTGAACAATAACTTTTTGTTAAAATCCGCGCGGACGAAGTCGCGGCCACAGCTAGTATGTACATAAATCTGTAAATACAAATTTGGATCATCGGATAGTAGGTTGATTATCCGCTCAATTGCACTTCTATAAACTGAAGCCAGCTCGGATCAAAACTGTTAAGCACTTTGTTACAGTTGGCATTCTTTGTTTGACGATGATTCACTTTTTTCAGACGTATCTAACATTGATTTACTTAAAAGAGACTCCGAAAAGACTCTGAAGAAATATATTATCTTGACGTTCCCCCACGTGCTTCGAGCGTATATCACAGCTGAATTCCTTTATCATGAAAAATGGCGTGTTCTCGCATAAACGCGTTCCAACGTAAAGATTTGCACGAAGACAAGGTCGCTCCTTATATCATATGCGTTGCTTACTTCGAATGACAGCCTTTCATGTATTATCACGACCAAGCCTCGGGTGTATTGTCGGGTTACTTATTGAAATAAGTCAGGAAAATGAGATATTCTTTGGGAAAATAGATGCAGCAGAAATGAAGTCCTGTAAATGAGTGTATTATAAATACCACGTTTTTTATACAACATCGGAAAGGCATACAACCCACCTGATAAAGCAGTTACCGTAGCCTATGAACCCTCGCAATACATTATCATTCGCGTGATGTCACCTCTGCTGCTAACATAGCAACTCCTTAGAAATTTACTAGTGATACTCACACGCAAGAACACAACAAGTCCAGGAAGTTGTTATTTTTGTATGCGGTTTTCAGTGAGGTGGAGGTACTTCCCCAGATGGCTGCTTTGATGCGCCCTATCTTTCTTAACTTTTTATAGCATTGAAGGGACAAACAAACATGCGGACTATCCAATGAACATGAGTTACATATGGACTCTTGCGACACACGGAGTCATGCGTTGACCACCCTGCAAAAAGCTTCTCGTTACTTTTGAAGTAAAACTTCTTTACGCCCGTTTGACTTGGGGAGTAAGCTGATGAATGCGTGACGAAAGACTATTGTCTGTATCACACTATGGAGCTAAAGAAGTTTTAGTACAGTCGTGTAGTCAAAAGCACAGTCGTTTTTTTTTTAAGAACCTCATATTGCCCCTTAAAATAACGGCGGTAGGGCTCATTCCACAAAATATCTGGAATAGAATAATACGCGTCACAACAGATCTATTGTATGAGGACGAATTTTCCGTCGCCGGTGAGCAGCATGATTGTAGAATAAAACCGTAGACATCATAGCCAACAACTCCTCAGAACACAACCCGTCGTACAATCGGTTAAACACACAAAGGCAGGCAAAGTCTCCTCTTAAATAAAGCTCAATACCTGGTATCCAGATGTTCCCACTTACAGATGACTACAATACTCCATATGCGGTCTGATTTGACTTGTACAATATACGTTTTTGTCTTTAGTTCAAGAACTGTTTCTCTCTGAAAGTATACTAAGTAGTATAATAAATTTCTTGGATGCCAGCTTTCATCCCGGTGACATTGGAACTTGACCTCGTTGGAGATCTAAACGATGGTAACGGTCTCCGAAATAGTGGTGGGGAAACGTAGAACAAAATTTTTAAAATACTGTGTCAGTCTAGCCACGGCTACTATAGATCGTAACAAGCAGAACAGCTCCGCCTAGGACTAATGTTGTATACCTCGGCTATATTTTGTATAGCCGATGGGATCGCGGTGGCTAGGTGGAGCTGTGAAGCTCGCTGTCGCCCGTGTCTGGACTGATGCAGTATAGAGAGGGCAACTGGAAATATGTAGTTATGATAGCTTCACCGGCGTTCTAAAATGGGCCAAAAAGTATTTATGTATTAAAAGTATTTATGAAAATAAAACTGTAAGATGATGAATGGAAGTTGAATCGCGGAATGAAAGAGAGTGTGATGTATGAATGTGTTTCTTTATACGTGTAAAAAATTTTCTTTTTGTTGTAATAAAAAACGATAATGTTATAAAAAGAGCCTTGCCCATGGCAGGGGTGCAAGTAAAAAAAAAAAAAAAAACCCTATTACTGAGATTCCGCTGTCCGTCCGTCCGTCCGTCTGTCACGAGGCTGTATCTCTTGAACTGTGATAGTTGGACAGTTGAAATTTTCAAAGATGATGTATTTCTATTGCCGCTATAACAACAAATACTAAAAAATAGAATAAAGTAAATATTTAAGGGGGGCTCCCATACAACAAACGTGATTTTCTTGCTCGTTTTTGCTCGATATTGATAACGGCAACAGGTAGACGCTTGAAATATTCACAGAATATTTAGTTATATATTCACTTTAAGAATAAATAATTAAATTGAAATAAAACAAATATTTAAGGGAGCTCCCATACAACAAACGTGATTATTTTGCCGTTTTTATAGATAATTGTACGGAACCCTTCGTGCGCGAGTCCTACTCGCACTTGGCCGATTTTTTTATACTACGTCGGGAGGCATACAAGCATACGGTCCACCTGATGTAAAGTGGGTACCGTAGCTTAATAACGCTTGCGATATATTAAGTATCACGCGCGCGATGCCTCCTCTGCCGCCTACAAAGCAACTCCTTGGGAGCTTACTGGTGACCTCACTCACGCAGGAACACAACAACCCTCTAGGGAGTTGTTATTTGGCTGCGGTTTTCTGTGAGGTGGAGGTACTTCCCCAGACTGAAGCTGCCCGCTTTCATGTGCCATACTTCTCTTAAAAATTGTATTCATCATTCGTTGTAGTTATAAATTGTTCGGCTACAGTCTAGCTGTCTTAGCGGTATATACGTGGTTATAATACTTCTCCAGTCGATCTGTTCCATATTTACTGTATATGTTTACTCCATTGTTCCTGGAAACTATTTTATTCTGAAATTGTATATTTTATTCTAAAATGGGGCTCCAAACAAAACCCTAGAGCACTCTAAATTTTACATTCGTGTTAGTAAATTTAAAAACATTCGTTTCAACAGTTACGTAAAAAGACTTTAGTTAAAAAAATGTTATTGTAATTGTATTATTATTTAATGTTATATTACCACAATGGCAGGGCAGCAAGCGTTTGATGACAAGTATCAGACTAAGCCTAAGATAAGATATATAAGATATATGATAAGTATAAAATATGTTCTATCATATTTCTAGCTCTGGTAGAGATTTTCTCAAGCAACGAGAAGAAGTAATGAAAAAAAATGAGGGAGATAGGCAGAATAGACGGAAGAGATGACGCTGAAGACATATAATAATAAATGGATAATATAAGTAAGAATGGCGAGATAGTAAAAGACGACAAAAATGATTAGAAAGACAAGGTTGGCAATGAATATTCCATATACAAGCTCTTACATTGGTTCTGGTTTCTTCTCTTTTAAATACCATTATCTTTGTGTTTTTCGTATTGAGTAGTAAGCCTTTCTCCATACAATCGTCTTTATTATTGTGACCAGTGTTTGCAGTACAGGTGGTGTTTCTGCTATTATCAAGGCATCGTCTGCATACAGCACACAGTTCACCACTAGGTCACCGATGCGCAATACTACATTCGTTGATCTTATTCTCTGCAGACAACTATCGAGATACAGAATAAGCAGCCTAGCAGATATCATGTACCTCTATTTGACACCAATGTTGACATCAAACCCGGGTGCAAACCTGATGAGCAATCTTTGTGATTGGACTGCACAGTACGTAGCAGTGAACCGTCAATCCTATATCTCGGCAATACGTCACACAGTTTCTTTTGCTCAAGGATAGGCTTTATCAAGAGTCACAAAACCGCAGAAAATCTTCGGACCAGATGCATCTCCACGATATTGCGGAGCGAGAACACTTAATCGTATTACGGAATCCTCCTTGTGTGTCCCACAGCATTCCATCGAATTTCACCCTCATTCTACTTTAAATTATCGTTCCATATACTTTTTCTACTAAGCTGATTAAACTGATGGCCCTATAGCTAGCGCAGTTCATGTGTGTTCCCTTGACTTTATACAAGGGCACGATGACTGCTCGTCTCCAATCCATTGGGACCGAGCACAGATTGTTTAAGTACCAGAAAGCGTCCCGCACGTAAGTGCCACCTAGTTTGATCATCCTAGCTGTGATCAGATCAATTCCCGCTGACTATCCATTTTTCAAGCTTCGTATCGATCATTTGATCTCATCCATAGTTATACCTTCGTCGGGCGCCATCAATGTGGAGTAAGCATGAAATTCATTCTCAGTGCCAGCGTCCGAGGCATATTTATACATTTCTTCAAAATATTCACTCCATCGTTCTAACACTTCCTGAGTGTTTGTAAGAATGACACCAGCTTTAGACTTTATCTTGTCCATTCTGGATGCCGACGAACTACTACGAGATTTCTTTACCTTTCTCCAAAATAGTTTGGTACTTATCTCTAAGTTTTTTGTCAGCCTCTCTTCCTCATTCGTAATTTGTCTTACACGTTTCTCTTGCACTAAAGCCTTAGATTCTTGCATAGACGGTACATTTCTTTCTTATTCTCCCTCATGTTTTCATTAAGGGGCAAAGATGATTCACGCTTTCCTCTTTCTTGCTACGGAGGATCCGCATCCTACCAGGCATCTCTTTTCAATGTCTAATGCTTCTTTGTACATCCACATGCTTCTTTTCCACTATCCACCATACTATCTTTCAGAACTATCCAGCACTCATCCACATCTGAGTCTTGAAAGGCTTGCTTTCGCAAATCTCCTTATACTCGCCAGTGCCTCCACTTCTTGAACAGTCCCACAAACCGGCTTACCACCAGGTAGTGGTCCGTTTCAATAGTGGGACCTTTAAATTCTCTTGTACATGCCAGATTGCAGTTTGCCTTGTTGTATATTTAAAATTTAAAAAGAAATATAAATATATTTTAAAGTTTATACATTTTAGTACGAAAATTAAAACCAGACCAGTTTACAATGTTATTGTAGTCCAGTTTTAGTTAAAAAATTGTGTGTATTATATATAAAGACTTGGTTTCTTACTACTCTATTATATCTCTATTGTACTCTATTATACCTATTAGACTACATTATTGTTGTAGTCGGGTTTTAGTTTATCGCACATTTTTTTTTCCACGATGATAGTGTCGACCAATCAAACGCTCCTGAGATTAGCGCAACACCGCGGACGCGACGCGAAGCGAACAAATAGTGAATAATTGAGTCACGAATTCTATTACTGTGACGACTACTTCCCAGCGAACAATGCTTGTACATTGTATTTAGACGAGTTCGGTTGCGGAGTAGTTAGCAATAGTACATTGTATGACAAGGGCGCAAAAGAGTATTTTTTACGGCGAGGGCGCAACTTTGATCCACGAGTGAAGCGAAGGATGCTAGCTTAATGCATTGTCACTTTCATAACTCGACGTAGAACTCATTATTTTTGCAAAATACAATAAAGTATGTACTGATTACAAGAACAGAGACATAATTCGCGCGCTTCTGTTTTTTTTTTTCAGTTAGCGCGGGTCCCCGCGTCGTGCAGCCAATATGTACTCCAGCCAGTAATTCATACAATTTGCGTTCGATTTCTATGAATGATACGTGTTCCAAATTCAAATCTCATTTCCACCCGCTAAAAAGTTCCTATCAGAAAAGAGCTATTTTGCTCCCACTTATAGAGGAACAAAGCGACACTTTTCGAATAGAAGGGATGAAAAGATACTTTAATAGTAAGGTTTCTTACACAGGATCAACATTAGCGTGCACGAACAAATTTGTTTGTTTTGGACTTAGTGTTTTCAAGAGAGAGAGAGAGGTAGGAAGCTTCAAAGCTGCCGACCTGAGAAAGTACAGAAAAACCGCGGCCAAGTAACAACTCCGTGGAGGGTTATTGTGTTCCTGCGTGTAATTGAGTTCACCAGTAAACTCCTAAGGAATTACTGTGTACTAATGTATTACAAACGTTCATAGGTGAGGGTAACCGCTTTACATCAGGTGGCTTTACCTCCGCTACCAACTAACCCACAAAAAAGTTTGCAAGGCGATATGTCTAGCTTTTTCTTAGTAATATCCGCTACCTAAGTCTAAGGATTTGACGAAGACACTGATTTTGAACTTTGGACATGGAGCAACTGACGCCACCTCCATAGCTCCGAGGGACAACCAGATTCTTAGATTAGGTCACACGTCGTACGATTGGATCTCTTTATCTAGTCTAATATTACAGTGATGCTTGTAGGATAATAAACGAGCCTCTCTCAAAACCTAGTAGAGTAAGTAGGACTTGTGACCTGCGATATATCTAACTATTACAGTTAAGTCACAATAACCGTTCTTTGTTCAAATTAGTCAATCAAAGGGCGGGTAGATATCATGATATTAATGCTTATAAATAGGTTCAGTTGTTATTAGAGAGCTTGATGGTGTCGTTGCAAATGTCTCTCTATTTTTTTTATACAACGTTGTGAGTCAATCAATCATACGGTCCACCTGATGTAAAGCAGTTACCGTAGCTTATTAACGCTAGTAATATATTAAGTATCACTCGCGCTCGTATCACTGCTTGGGAGCTTACTGGTGGTCACCCGAACACAGGAACACAACATCCCTCTAGGAAGTTGTTATTTGGCAGCGGTTTTCTGTGAGGTGGAGGTAATGTCCGGGCTGCTTTGATGCGCCCTACCTCTCTTAAAACATCCAGACCAAGAGAAACAGACATGCTCATGCACACAAATGTTTGCCTTGTGTGGGAATCGAACCCACAAGCGTTGGTGTCAAAGTCGCGTCATTCACGACTGAGCCTCCTAAAGTGGCAACGGGCAGACCATATAGCTTAGAGAAGCGATAGCTGTTGGAACAGAAAGATTCTCGAATGGCGTACATGAACCAGAAAACGCAGCGTGGGACGGTCTCCTACACGATGAACCGGCGATCTTTTGAAGGTCGCAGGGAGCCGTTTGATGCCAGCATCTGTGCAAGTCGAAGGGGGAGGCCTATGTTCAGCAGTGGACGTCCTTCAGCTAATACGATAATGGTGATGATGATTTGTAAGATAGACACAGGTAATTTACATTTGTATTATTTGTTTGTCTTAAGGAAATAAGGCGAACATTTGTAGCGAATTACATCGCAAAAATACCATCTGTTTCAAACATCAATATTCTAGCAAATACGTATTATTGTTATGCATTTACATGCTTTAAATCCTTCTTTAAAACACTCAGACCAATACAAACGGACATGTTCATCACACAAAAACGCTTGTCCTGTGTGAGAATCGAACCCACGAGCATTGTTAACCACTCGACCACCGAGCATATAAAAGTCTGTCGGTCATTGTCCCAACGCCCGGTCATTAAGGCTCGAGTCTTCGCCTGAACGAACGAATGGTTCGGAACAAAGGCGCGGACGTGAAGTTATTAACGATTTTCTATCGAAACAAATTGGTCAGTGCATTGTTATTCGTTCATTGTTCAACAGTTCGGGTTTGATCCGCGATGGAAACGGGAATGGAGGCCATTGCCATTTCAAATGGCTGTTGATTTACTCGCTCGGACGCTTAAAATCAAATCAAATTCTATATTTGCCGCAATACAAGTTCGTGAGCTAAAAAAATTACAATCCTTTACTTTCCACATCAACCCTTACTCGTCCCACTGCAGGGATGCGGGTCTCCCTTCAACCGAAGGGGTTCAGAGCATACTCCACCACGCTGCTCAAATGCGGATTGGCGGAAGCTTGTATTTTCAAACCGCCCGAGGGCTACTGACTTAGCTTAACGACTGTCATCTATCGAAAACAGTCGGGACCGACGGCTTAACGTGCCCTCCGAGCACGGAGAAACTCGAGATGCAAAAGTGGAAGGATGTAGGAGCCGAGGAAGGCCAAAACTTACCTACCATGATCAAATTGGTCATGTTCTATCAGAAGGTGATGTCAGGAGCCCTAGAAACCGACGAGCGTGCATGAAAAGAGCAATGAATATTAAAGAAGCGAGTGAGGTATGTAAGGATCGAGTTGTGTGGCGCTCGGTTCTCTCTGCCTACCCCGTAAGGGATTTGGCGTGAAGTTATAGATAGAGACAAAAATAATAATAAGAAATGAACTAAATGTACACTATTTAAAATTATAAACATATATGTCTGCACTATATCTATATTAAATTATCAAGTATTTATAGTTTAAATCCATCCACAAATCCATCCACATCAACCCTTACTCATCCCACTGCAGGGATACGGGTCTCCCTTCAACCGAAAGGGTTTAGAGCATACTCCACCACGCTGCTCAAATGCGGATTGGCGGAGGGCAGTGTTTTCAAGCCGCCCGAAGGCCACTGACCTATAATACATAACGACTGTCATCTATCGACAACAGGCGGGACCGACGGCTTAACGTGCCCTCCGAAGCACGAAGAAACACGAGATAGATAACCTGCGTGTTCGGTTAGAATGACACGCTCAACAACTCCATCGAACTCTCTTGTAATGGAAGTAACTCCACCTCATATAAAAACCGCAGTCACATGCCATCTCCCTGGAGGATTCTTGTGTTCCTGCCAATAGGTGAGGTCACCAGTAAGCTCCTAAAGAGAGCGTTAGTACCAGAAGTGGCATAGCGCAAGCGATACATAAAGTACAACTTGCATTCATTGGCTACACTTTACATCAGGGAGGTTGCATGCTTGTATACCTCCCGACATTGTATAGATAAAAAGCATGGACTCCAGATTTTCAGAAGGTTTTCATAGCAAACTTTATGTATCCCACGCTAATACTAACTTTGCACCAATAAAAAAAAAATAGATGACCGCTCAATGATCTTGTTACTTGTACTTAAAATTGAATAATAAATCTTTTTAGTTTAATCTAGTCGTATTTGATAACGAATTACTGATAAATCGTCAAATAGCGACAATTTTTACATTTTGGTGCAAAAAAATCTTTGCAAAATATATCAAATCAAATCAAATCATATACACAGATTACTTTACTCTGTGCAAAATATACCTACTCAGATTACTTTTTATTTACTGTAATCAAACTTTGTGAGATGTGAATAAACGCGTATTTATTATTTATCGAAGTTAGATCTTTTAAATTATTAGAGATTTTTCAAAGATTTGAGCAGAGAGAGCCTATGGGATAACAAACTGGCCTGTTAACCAAGCGCACGCCGGTTCGAATCCTGGCATGTAATACTAAATTCGTGATTTGGGATTTATGTACATATTTGTAATTATCACTACCTCGACGGAAAACATCGTGAGGAAACTCACACGTCTAAGAAATTAAATACCGAAAGACGCGTGATCTAAACTAAGAAGATCTGGTTTACCCACTGGGTCATGAAGGTCTAATGGCAGTCGCTCCATATAAAAATCAGTATATTCGCCAAATCCTTAAGCTTAGGTATCAGACGCCCTCGTAAATCCTAATGGGTTAGGAAACGTGATTACGCTAAAAAGAAGAGGAAGACTATATTTAATTTTTTTTACACCAAACTTGAAAATCCAAATTGCCACTGCCCGCCGAGCATCGATCGTATGATAGTTGTGGCAGATCCCGCATTTGTAATAGCCCAGTACCAAAAATTCCTACAGTACGCGTATTTACATTGCTTTGAATCACCATGTTCGAATTGGAATCGAACATGAAAATCGAAGATGGTTGGCAAGTACCACCTGCTTGGGATCCAGTTCTAATAATAATCAAGTCACAAACCCAGAGATCTACTCAAAAACGTTCGGACACCGTGAGCAATTTTTGTGTGAATCGGGACATATATAATTAATCCGTAGATGAATAACCAATGTAAGACAAATGTCACCTTAGTCTTCCTGCGACCACGGACGCTGCAAAGCATTCGAAACGTCAAGTTCAACAAAATAAATAAAACACGCGATACTTCCGTTAAAAATTGTTTAATTCAATGGAATCGAAAAGTTTTAACTCAAAATGAAGTCTGAAATCTGAGTGAAAATTATACTAACTGTTTCTGGCGCAGTCCACCCGTGAACCCTTGCCTTTATACAAGGGTACGATGACTGTTCAGAGTCCATTTAGGACCCTTCCAGTTCTCTAGCATAAATGGCTGTAGCACCAGAAGGCATACCGGTAAGTGCCACCGAGATTTATAATCTCAACTATGATCATAGTTGATTTTCCTGCTTTCCGTTTTTCGAAGCTTCGCATCGACCATTCGAACTCATCCATAGTTATGCCTCCATCGGACATCGTCAACATGGAGTGAGCATCAGACTCACTCTCAGTGTCAACGTCCAAGGCATAATCATATATATATAGCGCATGAACATGTCTGTTCATCTTGGTCTGGATGTTTAAAGAGAGGTAGGGCGCATAAAGGACCCCATCTGGAGAAGTACCTCCATCTCACAGAGAACCGCAGCCAAATAACAACTCCCTAGAGGGTTACTGTGTTCCTGTGTGTGAGTGAGGTCACCAGTAAGCTCCTAAGGAGTTGCTGTGTAAGCAGCATAGGAGGCATCGCGCGAGTGATACTTAATATATTACAAGTGTTGTATACAAGTAACTGCTTTACAGCAGGTGGGCCGTATGCTTGAATGCCTCCCGACGTTATATATATATAAAAAAATATATATTTCCTCAAAATTTTCACTCCATTTTTTACACTTACTGAGTGTTACCAAAAATGACACCAGCTTTATACTTTATCTTGTCCATTCTAAATGCCGGCAAACTACCCCGAGATTCCTTTAGCCCTTTCCAAAAGATTGGTATTTGCCTCGAATCACTATGTTCGATTCGGCACGAAAAGTTTCAATCAATATGTATGGAATCTGAGTGTTTTCAATTCCATTTTGAACATGGCTTTCTGAAACAATGTGACTATCCCTACAAACAGAGCTCATTACAATAGGCAAACAAATTCCGACACACATACAATCGTTAATATCTGCCGAAACCTGTTCATGAGTACATTGTTCCTTTGATATCCCGTGTAGTGGATCATAGCGGGTGTATAATACATCAATCTTCTTGAAGAGACCTCTACACTTTATATCTATATCTCCGAGCATGTCCATCAAATGAATAGGTAAATACACGCGAGTCTCTACCTCTATGTCTTTTAAATAATGGATAGATACTCGCGTGTTTTGCCATACAATTTACGACTAAAATATATATCATCCCACTTCACCATAAAACATTTTTGGCTGAAACAACGAAAGCGTGAAGGATAAAAACGCCGACATTTTCATAGGCATAAATTGGCGCCGCCCTGGGCGATAAAACTGGCACCTCTTAAACACAAGCCGAATGGGGATTGACTTTTAAAATGGGTGCCTTTTAGGTGTATTCCCCTTTGGTCGGGTTTGAATTGGTATTTCTTTTTAATTTTATGCAACGTTGGGCATACAAGCATACGGTGTGTGACGAACTCGGTGGTGCAGACGTGAATGACGCGACTTTGACACCAACGCTCGTCGATTCGATTCCTATACAAAACAAACATATGTGCATGAGCATGTCTGTTTGTCTTGGTCTGGATGTTGTTGTGTTCCTGCGTGTGAGTGAGGTCACCAGCAAGCTCATAAAGGAGTCAAGGATCAAGGAGGAGTTGCTGTTATCAGCAGAGGAGGCATCGCGCGAGCGATACTTATTACATTACAAGCGGTCATAGGCTACGGTAACCGCTTTATATTAGGTGGATCGTATTCTTGAGTGCCTTCTGACGTTGTATTAAAAAATTAGGCTCACTTGAAGTAAATTGGTTACCGTAGTACATGTACACTTGCAATATATTATCAACCGATATTAGCTCTGCTGCTTACACAGTAACTCCTTAGGAGCTTACTGGTAACTTTAAGAGAGATAGGGCGCATCAAAGCGGGCTGCTTTCTGGGTAAGTACTTCCACCTCACAAAAAACCGCAGCCAACTAACAGCTCCCTAGAGGGTTGTTGTGTTCCTGCGTGTAAGTGAGGCCACCAGTAAGCTCCCAAGCAGTTGCTGTGTAAGCAACAGAGGAGGCATCGCGTGAGTGATACTTAATATATAACAAGTGTTAATAGGCTACGGTAGCCGCTTTACATCAGGTGGGCCGTATGCTTGAATGCCTCCCCACGTAGTATAAAAAAAAATTTTGATTGTTTCTAACTTTTAAAATACGAGTATTAGTAGATTTAAGAAAGTTAGGACGAATCAAAGTACGACTGGGGAAGGACCCCTACCTCACAGAAACACGAACCCAAATACCAAAACCATTCAGGGGTTATGTTTTCCTGCCATATGCCTGCCAAGTTTCCAATTGTTTCTATATTCCTGCGAGTGAGAGAGCTTAAAACTACGCATTCATAAAAATCCTACGGTTTATTTTGAAGTTGAAGGACTTTATTTCTTGCAAGTGTGTAGTCCCTAACAATAAATAAATCAAAGTGATCCCTGATCAATAAAAAGTTGAGATACAACTGGTACAACATGAAGTGGATATCTTTATAAAATGAAAAAAAAGAACACAAAATAATACAGTTTTTCTGTTCCAGATGGCGGACGACCGGAGCAGCCATGGCAGCGTCGGCATATTGCATCTACTAACGGTAGTGGGTGGGTGCCGACCGGCGCTAGGCCGCATGAGCTAATTGGTGGCGGAAGCGCACAAAGCAGGTTACATCAAATTGCATGTAAATTTGACTTTCGCAAAATAACGCCTGCATTTATTAACTAAAAACAATGAATCTTTTTTTTTAAAGACAAATATTTATCTTTATTCCGTATTCAAGTGCGACAAATGTATTTAAAATAAAAGCTCGCAATATCGGATTTACTTCGCTCGCCATTTCAGTCAAAACAAATTGAAATTTCCTAATCTCCCAAAGTTTACGGACCTTTTGCGTGAACAGGTAAATGGTAGAAAATCTGAAAATACAATATTTTTATATAAAATGGCTTAAGCTAGCGAGATTTACGTATTGTTGAACATTTTAGTTACCATTTTCTTTTCATTGTCATTTTCTAATCATTTGTATTAACGTAAATAAATGACGAGCTCGGTGGCGCAGTTGTAACTAACGCTACTTTGACACCAACGCTCGTCGATTCGATTCCTATACAAAACAAACATGTGTGCATGAGCATGTCTGTTTGTCTTGGTCTGGATGTTGTTGTGTTCCTGCGTGTGAGTGAGGTCACCAGCAAGCTCATAAAGGAGTCAAGGATCAAGGAGGAGTTGCTGTTATCAGCAGAGGAGGCATCGCGCGAGCGATACTTATTACATTACAAGCGGTCATAGGCTACGGTAACCGCTTTATATTAGGTGGATCGTATTCTTGAGTGCCTTCTGACGTTGTATTAAAAAATTAGGCTCACTTGAAGTAAATTGGTTACCGTAGTACATGTACACTTGCAATATATTATCAACCGATATTAGCTCTGCTGCTTACACAGTAACTCCTTAGGAGCTTACTGGTAACTTTAAGAGAGATAGGGCGCATCAAAGCGGGCTGCTTTCTGGGTAAGTACTTCCACCTCACAAAAAACCGCAGCCAACTAACAGCTCCCTAGAGGGTTGTTGTGTTCCTGCGTGTAAGTGAGGCCACCAGTAAGCTCCCAAGCAGTTGCTGTGTAAGCAACAGAGGAGGCATCGCGTGAGTGATACTTAATATATAACAAGTGTTAATAGGCTACGGTAGCCGCTTTACATCAGGTGGGCCGTATGCTTGAATGCCTCCCCACGTAGTATAAAAAAAAATTTTGATTGTTTCTAACTTTTAAAATACGAGTATTAGTAGATTTAAGAAAGTTAGGACGAATCAAAGTACGACTGGGGAAGGACCCCTACCTCACAGAAACACGAACCCAAATACCAAAACCATTCAGGGGTTATGTTTTCCTGCCATATGCCTGCCAAGTTTCCAATTGTTTCTATATTCCTGCGAGTGAGAGAGCTTAAAACTACGCATTCATAAAAATCCTACGGTTTATTTTGAAGTTGAAGGACTTTATTTCTTGCAAGTGTGTAGTCCCTAACAATAAATAAATCAAAGTGATCCCTGATCAATAAAAAGTTGAGAACCACTGGTACAACATGAAGTGGATATCTTTATAAAATGAAAAAAAAAGAACACAAAATACTACAGTTTTTCTGTTCCAGATGGCGGACGACCGGAGCAGCCATGGCAGCGTCGGCATATTGCATCTACTAACGGTAGTGGGTGGGTGCCGACCGGCGCTAGGCCGCATGAGCTAATTGGTGGCGGAAGCGCACAAAGCAGGTTACATCAAATTGCATGTAAATTTGACTTTCGCAAAATAACGCCTGCATTTATTAACTAAAAACAATGAATCTTTTTTTTTAAAGACAAATATTTATCTTTATTCCGTATTCAAGTGCGACAAATGTATTTAAAATAAAAGCTCGCAATATCGGATTTACTTCGCTCGCCATTTCAGTCAAAACAAATTGAAATTTCCTAATCTCCCAAAGTTTACGGACCTTTTGCGTGAACAGGTAAACGGTAGAAAATCTGAAAATACAATATTTTTATATAAAATGGCTTAAGCTAGCGAGATTTACGTATTGTTGAACATTTTAGTTACCATTTTCTTTTCATTGTCATTTTCTAATCATTTGTATTAACGTAAATAAATGACGAGCTCGGTGGCGCAGTTGTAACTAACGCTACTTTGATACCAACGCTCGTTGGTTCGATTCCCATACAGGACAAATATTTTGTGTGCATAAACGTGCCTTTTGGTCTTGCTCTGGGTGTTTTTGTAAGACATGTGGCGCATCAAAATAGTTGGTCTGGGGGAGTACTAGTGATACTTAATTCAAGCGCTCATATGCTACGATAACTTTACATCAGGTGGATCATATGGTTATATGACTCCCGGCGTTGTGTAAAAAACATGAACAGTGTAGATCACGTTCGCAATGATGATGAAAGAAACAGAGGAGTATTTTAACAAGTTCGGTGGCGAAGTGGTTAGCAATCCTACTGTAATACTCATGGGTTTGATTCCCACACAGGACAAAGTCTAGGTACTTTTGGGAGAACACACATCACAGGAAATCGCCGTCAAATAACAACTCCTTGGAGGGTTGTCGTATTCCAGTGAGTGAATTAGATCACCAGTAAACTCCTAAGGGGTAGCAATAGGCTAGTGATACTTCATGTATCGCAAGCGTTCATATTCCTTTTCCTATTTCGGAATCAATTAAAAATAGCCAACCGACGTTTGACTATATGTGGACATCCCACCGAGATCGATACGACCTAGAACGATGCTACAAGCATAATAGAATAGCAAGAATATTCCTGGTGTTCTTGCTATTATAGCAAGAATACTCCTAGTGTTCTTGCTAGTATAGCAAGAATACTCCTAGTGTTCTTGCTAGTATAGCAAGAATACTCCTAGTGTTCTTGCTAGTATAGCAAGAATACTCCTAGTGTTCTTGCTAGTATAGCAAGAATACTCCTAGTGTTCTTGCTAGTATAGCAAGAATACTCCTAGTGTTCTTGCTAGTATAGCAAGAATACTCCTAGTGTTCTTGCTAGTATAGCGAAATTACTCCTAGTGTTCTTGCTAGTATAGCAAGAATACTCTAGTAGTAATAGTAGAGAAGAACAAACGTTTTATTCCGATAATAACTGTTGTCTACATAATAATAATTTATGACTTGCAGTTGGTCGAATTGGAAACACAGTAAGGTCTTCAGGACTCTCTACTCTGGTTTGCCTTTATTGACTGGTCAGAGAGTAGTTGTTATATGCTCTAGTTGTTATCTGCTTTTAGAAAGCCAGCACATCTCTCGACACCTATGAAAAGTTTACGTTGGCATTGGCGGTCGACTCTTTATGGCATTTCATGACAACAATACAACGTCTGGCATACAAGCATACAAACCTACAGAGAGTTATTCAGCTAAGGCTTTCTGTCATTTGGAGATATCTACTTTTCCAATAGGTTGCTGTGATGTGTCTTGCCTCTCTAAATGCACCGAAACCAAATACCAAGCTGACGTATTTAAGAACACAAATATTTCTCTTGTGTCGTAATCGAGTGCATTATTATTACAAAATATGAATCCCTAAACCCATAAAATAGTACAGTTTCTCTCTCTATTTCTCTGCACTGACATTTTGGCCTCTAGAAATAAAACTATAAATGCGATTGAGATGCGGTTTTCACCAGAAAGTCAAACTAAATTGCATCTTTCTAATGGTATCAAAATGGAGTTAATTTGATAACCGGAAGTATTTAAAAAAGTACATTTTGTACTTCCAGGTTGTAATTACAGTCATCGGTCATTTGTATAGAACAGTAATAACAAAAGCGTAAAATTAGTGGTGGGATTTGCGCGAAGCGCGAACTCCAGCACTTGTTGTATATAATTTGATTTTTTTTTATACTACGTCGGGTTGTATGCCACAAGCATACGGCCCACCTGATGTAAAGCGGCTACCGTACACTATTAACGCTTGAAATATATTAAGTATCACTCGCGCGAGGCGTCCTCCGCTGCTTACATAGCAACTCCTTGGGAGCATACTGGTGACCTCAGTCACACTCAGGAACACAAGAACCCTCTAGGGAGGTGTTATTTGGCTGCGGTTTTTTATCTTCCTATCACATAATAAAAGTTCCATGTTTTTTCTTAGTTTAGCCTTAATATGTACTTACTAAGAATTTAGGAGGAAGAAGATCCTCTGCTACAGGCTTTAATAAGTCTACTAGGTGGGTCGCAGTAATATGTATATTTAGCACACAGTAAGGCTGATAAATAAAGAATTTTGAATTTGAATAATAAAAGTTCCATGTTTTTTCTTATTATTAGCGTTATCACGTTTCCTAATCCATTAAGATTGGCGGGGTCCGATAACTCGATTTCCACATTACACATCAGACCTCTACAAGCCAGAGAGAAAACCAAACCTTTCTTAGGTCAGATCACAAGGCAATGCCGTTTGGAAATATAATTTCTTGAACTTGTGGATTTCCTCACAATGATTTCCTTTACCGCCGATCAAGAGATAATTACAAGCATGTATATAAATCAGAAAACACGAATTTAGCTTTATCCACTGGGCTATCACGGTTGGTAAGAGTTCTACTCGTATCTATCTATAATTTCATGCCATGCCCCTTGCGGTAGTAGGCAGGATACGAATGCCACATAACTCTGTTCTTGAGATATTATAATGAAAGTTCTACCTAAAATCCATTTACTTTCTTATAATAGAAGAAAAAAAATAGTGCTATTATATTTGTAACTTCATCACATTCATTTTGATTCATTACTCAGTCTAACTTAAAATAACTTACTAACTTACCTTTAAATAATTTCTCACACTTTTATAGGTTAATGCGTTATTAAATTAATATGGTTAATGTAGGGATTTATTAGTAATAAAACCCGTTTGGGAGACAACGTTACCCTCATTACGTTACTTGTGGTAAAGTGAATTAATTTGTATTACAATGTAAAGGTTCCCTTCTGTTTCGTTATGTTTGACTCGACACTACTTTTGTTGCAATTTTTTTTTATTTTTAATAACTGGCGCATATAATGAAGAGATCATCACTACTTAACTCAGCTTCTCACTTAACTAGTTCAGCATACTTTCCATGTATCTATATCTACCTTGGAACTAATTGTGAGTCATGATTTGTTCCATGCAGTGAGTTTCTCGTGACATAATCGTTGCTATACTTAAACTTTGGGCCATTAAGCGTAAACACAGATACATAACACAGTACTTTCGACTCAGATGCTGAGTCACCTGCTTCTAACTCTATGGATCTTTTCATATTTGACAAGCATGCTCCACTTCGGCATTTCTATCTCAAGCATTTCCCTGCTCATTAGCTAATTGAATATGTAAGGAAGTTTGTGACAGAAAAAATAGAGCCAAAATTCATCATCATCATCTCAGCCAGTATTCGTCCACCGCTGTACTGTCTTCTGTGCCACCTGTATCTATAGACTCCTTACAAACCTCTTGAGCCTACTCTTACGCCGAGTCCACACAGTAAGCCAAAATTAGTGTATCTTAATTTTGGCTCTGTTATATTATATTAGTAATCATCGAAACTACTCATACTAAATATTTTACTGTCTAGGGAGGTCTGCCTAAAATATCTAAGAACGCTATAAGAAGACACTTAGAGAACCAGATGCAGCTTCTTACTTTCTTTATTTTTCCTAGAATTCTATGGGACTTATCGGCATATTTAATAGCTTATAACCATTCTCAAGAATTAGGCTATCAAATGCAAAAATATTTTTTCAAATTAGACGGATAATTTCAAATATTAACACGTTCAAACAAAGAAATTGTTACCTTTTGTATATTCGTATAGATATTTCTCTTTGTAGAATAGTCATTTTATATACGAAAACTTTTAACAACTATTCGCCATCGTCACTTTGAGTAATTTAAAAATTTTCCAACTTCGCTCTTTCGATGTAACCGACACCTAACTTAAATAAAGGAGTAACTTTAACACAGCAAAACTTTTTACATAATGAATTGTATTTACAAGGCTAGTATATTTTTACCCTTGTATAAATACCTTTATAACTATTTAAATTTAGGATAGAATAGAATAGAATAACTTTATTGCTGTGTACACATATTAGTCAATACATAAAACTTTGTCGTTTTTAACAGTTACACCCTATCGGACTGCAACATTGGTACATAAATCTTAATTTAAAGTATAATAAGTCTTTTATTATTATTATCATATATTCTTTTACACTATAAAAATCATTTTTAAGAAGTTAATCTTTTAATATACATTTGAATATTTTCCCACTAAGACATATTATTTCTTGAAAATTATTAAACATTTTTATACCAGTAACAAATGCACTTTTGTAATATACCTAGAATATTATATACTACGAGTATATTATATGAAGGAAAATACAAATTATATTCATATTTATCTCTGTGGTTGTTTCGATTATCTATTTTATACTTGAATTATTCAGTATGGTTTTTAATAAATGATTCAAGAATATAAATATATATATAATAACTCAAGAATATATATATATTCTTGAGTTATTATTTATATATAAATATATATATATATATATAGACATTGGATAAAAAAGAAAAAAATGTGACGTAACGCTTGCTGACCTCGTGCACAATGATAATGTAAGAAAGAGAGTCGATCTGAAAGGGAGTGTGGGTGTTAAGATACGAAAATAATGCAGGATGAAAGAATGACGACACAGATATTCAATGTGAAAGTTGAAGGATGTAGGAGCTGAGAAAATCTAAAACTCACTTATTATGACCAAATTGGTCGTGTTTTATCAGGGAGCGATATCGGGAGCCCTAGAAACTGGTGAGCGTGCACGTAAAGATTTAATATTATAGAAGTGAGCGAGGTGTGTAAGGTCCGTGTCTTATGGTGCTTGGTTTTCTTACCCCGCAACGGGCTTGGCGTGCGATTCCAGTAAAGTTTTCTACAGGGAACTTTTAAGTGTGCATTGAACTCACAGCCGAGATTTTCACTGGGATTACGACATGAGGTCCTTAAAAAATTGTGAAGAAAATTCTACAATTTCGACATTAATGCATTTAAACACATTTGCGTATCACTCCCGTTCTTTTTCTTCCTAGCAATATCCCGTTTCCTAATCCATTAGGATTGACGGGGTCCGCTACCTAACCCTAAGGATTTGACAAAGATGCCGAGATCGACATGGAGTGACTGCCATCAGGCCTTCACAACCCACTTCTTCTTTTTTAAATATAATGTCTTAGACGTGCAGGTTTTCCTCACAATGCTTTCCTTAACTGAAAAGCACGTGATAATTACACATATGCACATAAATCCGAAAAGACGAATTTAATGATGCATGTCAGGATCCAAACCAGCGATCGTAGGATAATACGCTGGTCCACTGATTTATCACTGCAAACGTACGGGACATAAGTCAAAAAAGGTAAAAGTTTTGATCTTATATGGAAATCATCTTCAGGGCGACCCCAGGGCACATTACAGGCGCCCAGCCGCCGGCGCCAGTATGTCTGATAATCAGACGGATTTATATAAAGATGAGACAAATATTTTACTCTCCGTCACAACAACATCGTTTATATCAGTGTAAATAATGTATGATCTGATAGGTGGTAAACAACTTGATACATTATTCTATTTCTAGAACGATCTTTTACAAATTACATACTAAAAATAGAATCTCAAACTGAGAGCTCAGTGAATAAAGAACCGGCCTTCTTATGTGTTGTGTTTTCGGATTTACGTACATATTCAGGAACACCGTTCCTATATGAAATCTATATGTTTTTCTGTGCGTTTGTCTGTGTGTTTGTCTGTCGCTTTTTTTCGAATATTCGAATTTTGACTTCAGATTCGGATTCAGCATAAAAAAGTAGAATAGGAATGTCTGAAAAACCAACCTCCTATCTCTTAAGGAACATGGTCAAAATGGCTGACAAAGTTTAAAAAAAAAAATTGTTATGTAATTGACGAGCCAGATGTTCCTCTGGCAATGCAAGCTTGGGCATTCTTAACTGCTTTTAATTATCACTTGCTTGGGGTGAATTAATACATCAAGTAGAATACGGCACGTCCATGAAATTATATTTCGAAAGACGTGTGCCTAAGGAAGACCTGGTTCTCTCTCTGGGTAGTGGAGATCTGATAGCAGTCGCTCCGTGTAAAACTTAGTACCTTCGTCAAATTCTTGGGCATAGGTAATCCTTATGGAGTAGGAAACGGAGTAACGATAGAAAAAAGAAAAATAAAGCGCTAACTTCAGTAATGGCCTAAACAATCGCGAACTGTGCGGTTCCAAAGAGGTTCCGTCTTCTACGAACAACTAAGCTATAGAATGAATTGTCTACAGAAGCTTTTCCAAAGGACATCAGCATGAGCTCCTCCAAAAACGATGTAAAGGGATTCTTCCATGATAGAATTAAGAGAGATTGGGCACACCAAAGCAGCCCGTCTAGGGAAGTACCTCCACTCATAGAAAACCGCAGCCAAATAACAACTCTCTAGGGGGTATTTGTTTTGTACAACGTCGGGAGGCATACAAGCTTACGGTTCACCTGATGTTAAGCGGTTACCATAGCCTATGAAGCTAGTAATACATTAAGTATCACTCGCGTGTTGCCACCTCTGCTGCTAACCCAACAACTCCATAAGAGTTTACTGGTAACCTCACTCACACGCAGGAACACAACAGCCGTCTAGATTTTGCTGCGGTTTTCTGTGAGATGGATGTACTTCCCGAGACGAGCCACTTTGATACGCACTACCTCTCTTGAAAATACCCGGACCAAGCAAGACAACCACGAGCAGAATCGATGAAAAAGATGCGTTATTAACCGCTGCGTCACCGAGCTCCGAGCTTTTCTTTCCATACACGTTTGTTCACCAAATTCATTGTAAAGGGGTTACCGTAGCCTATGAGCACTTGTAGTACATTAAGAATCGGTGGCGCGATGCCACTTCTACCGCTAACACAGCGACTCCTTAAGAGCTTAGTGATCACCTCAATCGCATGCAGGAACGCAGAACCTGCCCGGGAGCCGTTATTTCACAGTGGTTTTCTGTGAGGGGAAGGTATTTGTTATAAGAAAAAGTCGTAGCTATGTTATAAATTTCGTATATTTTTTAATTCTAAGTAGAATAGAATGAACTTTTACGCGAGCCAGAACAAAATTAGGACTTTAACGGGAAATCTACTTTCTTCAGTACAGCAGGTTTTTTTGAATGAATTGAAACGTTGGCCAATTATATATACATTATTTATCATTTAAAGAAGGTTATGTTAGGAGCCCCAGGAACCGGCGAGCGTGCATGAAAAGAGCTATGAATGTTACAGAAGCGAGTGAAGTATGTAAGGACCGCGTCTTATGGCGCACGGTTCTCTCTGCCTACGCCGCAAAGGACCTGGCGTGAAGATATACATACATACATACATTTATTTAAAATAGTTAAATGAAACACATAAAGTGAACATGACCATGCACCCAACCTGTCTTAAAAACACCCGGACACGTTCATGTCTGGTCTTAGTCTGAGTGTTGATAAGAGACACACAAATGTTTGTCCTGTGTGGGAATCGAACTCATGAGAGTGTCCAGCCGTGTCTAAGCAGCGTTATTAACCACTGCGCCACCTAGCTCTCCATGTCAAATGCACGGAAAGTCTCGTTTACTCTCTTTTTTTTATATAACTAGATTGTAAAGCTAGCATGCGGGCCGCATTAGATGGTAAGCGACCGCAGCCTATTGACGCTCTCAACACCGCGGGGATGTTACTCGCGCGCTGCCAATCTTGTGACCTAAAGCTGTTTCATCAGTAAATTCTCTGCCATATCTCACCCTTCAAACCGGAACACAGCTATATAAATATAGCGGCTTGGCGGTAGAAATAGGTGAGGCCGGATAGAATAGTCCGGACTCTTTTAAGCTTCAGTGATTCTGTACCTGTACGTAGAAGACAATGCCTTAGAAAGATAGATAAATACAAGGATGGGTCTCACACACTTTTTGTAATTACTGTAATAATAATACAAAATTGTCGGGCAAATTGCACAGCGCCATTTAGCCCCAAAGTAAGTGAAGTTTACATTTTTTTTTTATACAATGTCTGGAGGCTACAAGCATACGGTCCAACTGATGTTAAGCAGTTACCGTAGCCTGTTAACGCTTGTAATATATATCACTTGCGCGATGCCTCCTCTGCTGCTTACACAGCAACTCTTTAGGAGCCTACTGGTGACCTCACTCACGCGCAGGAACACAACAACGGTCTAGGGAGTTGTTGTTTGGCTGCGGTTTTCTGTGAGGTGGAGGTACTTCTCTAGACGGGCTGCTTTGATGCGCCCTGCCTCTCTTAAAACATATCCAGACCAACACAAACAGACTACACTATAGGTACTAGAGAACGCATAAACATACGTAAATATATATTTTTTAATACGAGTACATATTCATGAGAGAAAACACCAAGAATTTAGACAAATAGACAAATGTTCGTTTTGTGTGGGAATCGAACCCACGAGCGTTGGTTATTAACCACTGTGCCACCGGGCACGTCATTATTAGATAGAAGACATTTATTGGAATACCAATTATCAAGGCTGAACGGGCGGAGTTTTAGTTTATGAGTGATACGACAGTGGAACTCAGCGGCTGGTATTGAATAATATAGTTATTCCGACCTTTACCCTTAAAGGTCATAAAACACATAGACCAGAGGGAGACATTGTACAAAAGTCGTCTGCGTGGGTACCTCTGTCTCACTTATTTCTACCGCCAAGCAGCTATATTTATATAGCTGTGTTCCGGTTTGAAGGGTGAGATATGGCAAAGAAATTACGGGATACTGTGACGAAATAGCCTTAAGTCAAAAGATTGGCAGCGCGCGTGTAACATCGCGTCGTGTTGCGAGCGTCAATAGGCTGCGGTGACCGCTTACCATCTAATGCGGCCCGTATGCTTGTTTGCCAATCTAGTTGTTTAAAAACCAGCCAGTACTGGTGACTCACACGCAGGAACACAACAAACCTCTAGGGAGTTGTTATTTGGCTGCGGTTTTCTGTGAGGTGGAGGCACTTCCTCCAACGGGCTGCTTTGATGCGCCCTACCTCTTTTAAAACATCTAGACCAAGACAAACAGACATGCTCATGTACACAAATGTTTGTCTTGTGTGGGAATCGAACCCACGAGCGTCGGTGTCAAAGTTGCGTCATTCACGACTGAGCCACTGAGCTCGTCGAAAACTAACTAACTAGTTTAAAAGTTTTAAAAATAGAAAGTATTGATTGTCCTTTAATGAGGTATCCTAAGTTATTGAACGGTTAGAATGATTGAGTTTTATCGTTCATTCATATTTGACCGGACATTCAAGCGATAATATTATTTAAGAAATACCTACTTTTATTTTTGATCATTATAAAATGAGATAACATTTAATTTTAATTATTTTAAGAAATACAAATGGGAAAGTAAACCTCAGGCTGCATGAATCTAATGCCCTTTGCCATTCTTGTTAGATAAGACAAGAATAAAGTATGAAGTTTCATTCCTTCATATAGTCCACGTGATTCCTTATTTTGAGCTTGGACTTGAATTGCGGACTGCGGTTTAAAATATTTTATTTGTATACAAGAGCCTTCAGAAGTCCCACTCTTGAAACGGACACCAATATGGTGATAAGCCGGTTTGTGGACCTTTTCAAGAAGTGGAGGTAAGGCGCGTGTGTCTTCCTTTCGGAGATCATGAAAGAATAAGAAGTGAAAAATTGGAAGATGAAATTGTAAGGAGTCTACGGATGTACGTCTAGTCAGTGAAAGACTTGAGAACGCGAGTCTTTCCCACTCAGATGTAGACGAATGTTGGAAAGTCTTGAAAGAAAGTATGGCAGACCGTGCAAAAGAAGCATGTGGATGCTACTGGTCTGCATAGTAGTTACTGACAAGCTCGATGGCGTAATTGTTAAAAAACGCTATTATTACATAGGGCAGACATTTCTGCGCATGAATATGTCTGTTTGTCTTGATCTAGGTGTTTCTAAGAAGGGTATTGTGTATCAAAGCAGCCCGTCTAGGGAAGTACCTCCACCTTATAGAATTCCTGCAGGAAAATGACAACTCCGGGGAGGGTTGTTGTGTTCCTGGGAGGTCAGAATGAGCGGAAAGGAGTCGCCATGTTAACGGCAGAGGTGGCATTGCACCAGTGATACTTAATATATTGAAAGCGTTCATAGGCTACAGTAACCCCTTTACATCAGATGAACCGTTAGCTTGTATGCTTCCCGATGTATATCTTCACGCCAGGTCCCTTGCAGGGTAGGCAGATAGAACCGAGCGCCATAAGACGCGGTCCTTACATACTTCTGTAACATTCATAGCCCTTTTCATACGCTCGCCGGTCCCTGGGGTTCGTGACAGCTGCTTGTTGTATAAAAATAAAGTTATTTACTTCCCTTTTGCCCATAAAGCAAATAACTTACGGAGAAACGATCTATCACCGAGCGCCACATGACTCGATCCTTACACACTCCAAAGAGAACAAGTGAATAAGATTATATATCTTGGATGCGCTTTCAGCAGCGATGGAAACTACACTGCTGATATGGAAAGATGAGTGAGTGCTGAGAATAGTGTGAATGGAGCGTTGGGAAAACTTCTTGGCAGTAAAAACATGAGCGTGAAGGTACAGCACGCTATACGCAATGCAATGTTAGTCCCGACGCTTACTTATGAAAGCGAGAGTTGGATGAGCATAGTAGAGAAAGTAGAGACAGTTGGGTGAACGCGGTCGAAATGCGAGTATTTCGACCGCCAGATTTTTTTTTGGCGTAATGCTTGTAGACATTTTCGCAATGATAATGTCAGAAACAGAGTTAGTATGAAAGAGAGCGTCGGTATTAAAATAAGAAAATCAAATCAAACATTTAATTTGCTGAGAATATGGGTAACATACAGTTATTCACAAGATTTTCGATCCAACACATTCTACTGTTTCAATACAGCGTGCAAAAATTAATTAATATTATGAAGAAGCATACTTCGTTGATTCGTACATGTGGAAACAATGCGGGAGGAAAGAATTACGAAACAGATAGGTATAATAGATATTATAATAGATTTTGGAGGGATGTAGGAGCCTTCTATCAGAAGGTGATGTCAGGTGCCTTAGAAACCGGCGAGCGTGCATGAGAATAGCAATGAATGTTCAAGAAGCGAGTGGGGATTTGTAAGGATCGAGTCACGAGGTAGGGCGCATCAAAACAGTCTGGGGAAGTACCTCCACCTCACAGAAAACCGCAGCCAAATAACAACTCAGTAGAGGGTTGTTGTGTTCCTGCGTGTGAGTGAGGTCACCAGTATGCTCCCAAGGAGTTATTGTGTAAGCAGCAGAGGAGGCATCGCGCGAGTGATACTCAATGTATTACAAGCGTTAAAAGGCTACGGTAGCCGCTTTACATCAGGTGGGTCATATGCTTGTATGCTTCCCTACGTAGTATAAAAAAAAGTGGAGAAGCGATGAAACAGATTTTACATAGTAACTCCATTCACCGCCCCTGGTTGGGGGGTAAAAAAGAGCGGGCAGCTCTTATTGTCTAGTTTACGAACCAATATCGCATCAGTTAATGGCGTATATACTCCTACTGATCAGTACTTTTGTAAAGCAGAGATATTAAGGCGACAAAACACAAAGTTTTTGTGAGCGCGCCTTCATACGCAGACATGGGGTTTAATAAGTTTTTATGAGCGCGCCTTCATGCGCAGTCATGGGGTTTAATAAGTTTTTGTGAGTGCGCCTTCATACGCAGTCATGAGGTAATAAGTTTTTGTGAGCGCGCCTTCATGCGCAGTCATGGGGTTTAATAAGTTTTTGTGAGTGCGCCTTCATGCGCAGTCATGAGGTTTAATAAGTTTTTGTGAGCGCGCCTTCATGCGCAGTCATGGGGTTTAATAAGTTTTTGTGAGTGCGCCTTCATGCGCAGTCATGGGGTTTAATAAGTTTTTGTGAGTGGGCCTTCATGTGCAGTCATGGGGTTTCACAAAATTGGCGCGCACAAATTGGATGGCAACCTTGCGAGCGATACCAGTGTATAAGCTTCTTGTTGCTACCACTTACTGATAGCGGCTCCACCGGCATGGATAAGTTTTCGTGAGTGCGCCTTCATGCGCAGTCATGGGGTTTATTGGTTTATAATTTTGGCAGAGGTAGAGAGTAATAGTGTTAAATAGGTAAAAGTTGGCTTTATCTCTAGGTGATGGGAAACAACTCACATTCTCAATAGACATGAGGCACAACTCCAATGAACACAACATAAACGGTAGAACCCGAGAAGGGGGCCAAATTCTCTCCTTAAACTAAGGGACACAATACACTACAGAACTATTCAGCTGAGGCTTCACCACGAGCGGGAGTCAGTACGAAGTATGGCGTACTGCTTCGTAATAATCAATTATTTTGAAGCATTTACACTGAGAAAGGAATGCGCGAAAATTGCAAGAGGATTCATTTTTAGTATCAGTAAAATTACTTGTGTATGGACTTTATCTGCTCCTTTGTTACCAACTGGTTCTGGGTTCAAATCCTGGCATGTACCAATAGTTGTTCATATTTTCGCATTTATGTACATATTTGTCTACTCTGCATTAAAGAAGAACATCGCAAAGAATCCCGCACGTCCAAGAAATTATATTTCAAAACACGCGTGATCTTACCTAAGGAAGATCTGGTTTTCACTCTGAGTAGCGGAGGCCTGACGGCGGTCGCTTTATATGAAAATAAGTATTTTCGTCGAATCCTTAGGCTTCGGCAGCGGACCCTGCTAATCCTACTGGTAATCCAGATTCCTAAATCATTAGGTCTGCTCTTCTACATTCCATTACACCTTTCTTTTTTTCTATTGTTCCCTCTGTTGCTTTGTTACAGTAATTTTATTGTACAGAATGCGACAGCTCAAGCTATGTACCCTTGCATGTTATGCCGTAGAAATAGAATTGAAATTCGTATGGTTTGGTATAGCATAATATGACATCGAGTGTACGTTGTTTCAAAAATTATGGAAGCTTAAATTTAAAATATTTAACTACTAATATTTAACTCTATTGTGTCTATTGTGGTGATATAATATATATATATATATACATTCTGTGTACTAAGTATCGGGAATTTGTCAATAAAACAAAAAATACAAATTATTCATCTAAATTTATTTTATCGCCTTCAAAGTAGGCCCCATCGCTTGCAATACAACATCTCCACCGCTTCACCCAGTCTTCCATACATTTTTCATAGGCTATTTGCGGTATGGCCTTTAGCTCATTCAGCGAATTTTCTTTTATGGCTTCTATCGACTCAAAACGTTTTCCTCGAAGTGGTAATTTTAACTTGGGAAATAAAAAAAAGTCAGACGGAGCCATATCAGGTGAATACGGTGCTTGGTCGAGAACTTTTGTTGAATTTTTCGCTAAAAACTCTTTCACTATAATGGCTGTGTGTGATGGTGCATTATCATGGTGCAGCATCCATGAGTTGTGTTGCCACAAATCTGGACGTTTTCGGCGGATACTCTCACGCAAACGCTTCATGACGCCTAAATAATATTCTTTATTCACTGTTTCTCCCCCTGGAAGGAATTCGGAGTGAACCACACCACGGTAGTCAAAAAAAACTGTCAGCATCACCTTGATTTTGGAGCGACTTTGCCGCGGTTTTTTGGGTTTCGGCTCGTTTTCGAGACGCCATTCTGAAGACTGTTGGCTTGTTTGCATGTCGTACTCATAAACCCATGTCTCGTCGCCAGTTATTATACGTTTCATAAAGGTCGGATCCGTAGAAGCTCGGGAAACCATGTCTTCAGCGACATGCTTTCGCTGCGCTTTTTGAACAAAATTGAGCTCTTTTGGAACTAGTCGAGCGGCGACGCGTTTCATGCCTAAAATGTCAATGAGAATGTTGTGGACGGACTTAAAAGATATGTTCACCTCACTAGCCAACTCTCTCAGACTCATACGTCGATTTTCGAGCACTAGCTTCTTGATTCTGTCGATGTTTTCTCTGGTCGTAGCGGTTGAAGGTCTACCAGAACGAGGCAAGTCTACTACTACTTCTCGGCCTTCTTTAAAAGCCTTATACCATTCATAAGCCCTTGTTTTCGATATACACGATTCGCCGTAGGTATTTCGCAACATTTTTAGTGATTCACCACATGAAATATCATTTGAAACACAAAATTTAAGGCACACTCTTTGTTCAACAATATTTTCCATTGTAAAAATCGCCGAGGACTCAAAACTATGACCAACAAAAAGTGTAGTTTAAAACAAATTAAATGACAGATCCCGCTCAAATTTTGCGCGCTAAATCAGTACAGTGCTACCAACATGCAGTAAAAAAATTAGAACGACCTCTTTTACGCGGGTCTTTTTATTGACATATTCCCGATACTTTTTACACAGAGTAGTATATATATATATATATATATGAAAATATAATAAAGAGATTCTAACTTACTATCTAGGAAATGGATTTGAGTCTCATTCTAAGAGAACGGGTGATGCTCATATTATCACATAATCAATATCGTTACCTCATTTCTAAAACGTCTAATCCTAAGGGTAGGTACCAATCTAAGTTTAAGGTAGGTGCATATCTAAGACAGTAATCCCTATAGCTATAATTTACATGATTGGCAAAATACTGACTTTTAGATTTTTTGAGATTTGGAAATAGTAGAAAAAAACGTTGAATATACGCAAATTCAAATACGTATGTTTTTCCCAAATTTTGAACAATGATTATGTCAGAAGTTTCACTAATTGGGGCGAACGCTGGTTTATTGAAAACTTTTTATTTTGAGTTCAACACTCACCATTCCGCTCAACGTTTTCCGCTCGCAGTGGAGCCACAGCTTTTACGTTTCCTTCGAACTACATAGTTACTCTTCGTTCATTGATAGTCTATTTATAATATCAAAGTCTCGCTACCATGGTATCAGAAGGTCGATATAATGATTATTATAATAGTGTTGTTTCAGGTCAGTTTCGATAAGCCGAAACTAATATTGAGCAGATATTTGCGTTTGATTGGAACGGGAAATAGGGTAAACGTACAGACGCGTCCTATATAGTACGAGTACTATGTACGGATTCCATTATATTTAATGTACGTGTAATAAACAATATCCCAATTTTGTAGTCCAGTTTTATTAGTACTCTGTGTATATTTATTTATTATCTGTACACATACATATATACGTGGGCAGGCAGAGACTATGGAATTTCATGATGCACCGATTAAAACAGGCTTCCACACTCATCAATCGCTTCATGCATGCTCTTCGGTTTTTGGTGCTTTTGACTTGATCATTTTTCAACACGTCACCAATTTGATATATATTTTTTTTATACTACGTCGGGAGGCATTCAAGCATACGGCCTACTAATGTTAGGCGGTTACCAAAGCCTATAAACGCTTGCAATACATTAAGTATCACTCGCGTGATGCCACCTTCCGCTGTTAACACGGCGACTCCTATGGGGCTTACTAGTTACCACGCTCACTCGCAGGAAAACAACAATGGTGGGGTTGTTATTTGGCTGTGAGGTGGAGGTACTTCACCAGACGGGCTGTTTTGATGCGATCTACATCACACAAAACGCTCAAACCAAGACAAACAGATATGTTCATGCACATAAATATTTGTCTTGTATGGGAATAGAATCCATGAGCCCTGGTGTCACGCTGCTTTGATCTTTATTAACCACTGCGCCACCGAGCACGTCAAAAATTTTGAATCCACAAACCCGAGCTTTGGTGTCAAAGTCGCGTCATTCACGACTGAGCCACCGAGATCGTCAAAAACCGTATTCGAGAGCGGGCAATTGCATTTGGTCCAATGCAACCCTACCAAGACAGAAATATGCGTGTACATCACAAATAAAAATCCGTTTACCGTAGACCTGCACTTCCAGAATACGTCTTGGCGATGGTGGCAAGAGCATTGGTTTTCCTGGTTTCGAGATCTCCAGCGGAGTTTAAATCCGAAATTATTTAGAAGTAAAGTTCAACGAATGATGACGTGCCGAGAGAGCGAAATACTGGCTCGGAGGGAGTTAGACGACGTGGCTTGACGAGCTTGGTGGCGCAGTGGTGAAACGCGCTGTTTACTACGATACCACCATACCACCAATGCAATAGAAAACAATATATGGTGTCCTTACAGTGCCCAGCTTGTATATCCTTATTCTCCTAACAGATCTTGTTAAGAAGCTTGTAATAAATGAAATCATTCAAAATATACATTTACGCGAGAGCACAAGAAGGAAGAATATCATAAATGAGGTATTTCCTAGACTTACAATAGTTAAACACGGTGCAAGGTTTCAGGCAGCTCATTTGTTTAATAAATTGCCTAGCGAATACAAAACAATAAGTAGCTGGAAGATTTTTAAAACTCAGCATGCCCTTTTGTTGAAAAAGTGTTGCTATAGCATTGACGAATTCAAATTTTAATTTTGATGTATTATGTAGTAATTAATAATTTCAATGTTTTATTATAACTTTTTTTTTAACATGTATTCTTTTATATTTGACATTATGTACTTTTCTTTTTTCTTTTGTACAATTTCCATTCTTTTGATTATTATGTATTTTATTTTTTATTTTTTTTTAATTCAACACAATGTAATTATTGTTAAGAATAAATAAATCTAATGCTCGTAGGTTCAATTGCCACACAGAAAAAAAAATGACAGTCTCTCCAATTTTATTGAAACGAACGCCATTGGTACTACTGCATGGTTATTACAAACTTTGATTTTATAGTCCCTGCGGGCGCCAAGTACAATTTTATATTGTTTACGTTCATTGCCGACGCGTCACGGTCGAGCCAAAACCGTGAGACGAAGGCTGCAGACGCCATGTCGCCAACAAAACAATGTCCAATTTGAAATAGGTCAAGTTTAATATGAAAAATGTAACAGCTCAATATCCTTTTCATATACAACAGTCGTAGACTAATAATTCTACTCTACCCGTCACCATATAATCATGAAACAGGCATGTTCGTCTTTAAGACTTGTCCTAAATGTTACTCCCAGACTGACGAAATATAACAATAGTTGCCTAAATATGTGTATAAAAATATATAATAGGATACCATATGAATTTAAACTGTTAAACGTAACGTTATTTAAGAAACATTTGTATGAATGGCTATACAGTAATAGCTTTTATGATTGAATTAAACAATTTTTAGTTAATTGACTTAGGCGTTATTTTGCGAAAGTCAAATTTACATGCAATTTGATCTAACCTGCTTTGTGTGCTTCCGCCACCAATTAGTTCATGAGGCCTAGCGCCGGCTGGCACCCACCCACTACTGTTAGTACGTGCTACATGCCGACGCTGCCATGGCTGCTCCGGTAGTCTCTACCTCGGCTGCTGCGGTCGTCCGCCATCTGGAACAGAATCCGCATGCCCCCACCACCACTGTCGCTGCCACGACTGGCCTGGTCGTCGCTGCGACACGTGTTTCGCCTCTTCACGAGGCATCATCAGGCGCTGTAGATGTTAATCGTAAGAATAACATGCTACAAGTGACAAATCCATGGCAGTGCCGTCCCTTATATTGAATTGAGGGTGGATGGTGTGACCATCCACCTCCACGCCCCAGGTTAGATCAGGTTAGAGCATGTAAACAATTTTTAACGGAAGTATCGCGTGTTTTATTTATTTTGTTGAACCTGACGTTTCGAATGTTTTGCAGCATCCGTGGTCGCAGGAAAATAAATAAAACACGCGATACTTCCGTTAAAAAGTGTTTAATTCAATGTATAACAATCGCGAAAACCTAAGACAAAGCTTTTATGATCAAAAAAAGTCTTGCTCCATTTTGGTAATAATTAAAACTAGTGTCCGCTGCAGCACTGAAATAATTTAGATGTATATCCTAAAGATTCGAAGATACAACACTACATCGCTTTTAAGGTGTATTTTTCTCGCGACCAAAATGTCAAAAGCGCCGTGATTTTCATGGCGCTTACGCGTTTCGTTCAACGTAGTGCAGAGATGAGTTGTTGCATGATGAAAGCATGGCGCAAACTTTTGGTTCGCGGTGTCGGTTCTAGTACACTAGTACATAATAATTCAATGTTTAGATATGGTTTTGTTTTTTATTTTTTATCTATAAAGTCTCAAAAGTCTTCCCTGAAAAAAAAAAGTATTTTTTCACAAAAAATACATAAGAACGCGTATTGAAGTGATGTCAACCGGGTACTATTATTAATATGTTTAATGAACAATTATATTAATATAATTGCCGAGCAATGGGATTGACGGCTCACTGCTGCGTGCTGTGCAGTCCACTTACAAGGATTGCTCAGCATGTGTGCGAATAGATGGCAACATGTCACCCTGGTTTGATGTCAAAATTGGTGTCAAACAGGGTTGCATGTTGTCTGCTAGGCTGTTTATTCTGTATCTCGATAGTTGTCTACAGAGAATAAGATCGACGAATGTAGGATTACACATGGGTGACCTAGTGGTGAACTGTCTGCTGTATGCAGTCGATGCCGTCCTGTTAGCAGAAACACCATCTGAGCTGCAAACACTAGTCACAATGATGAAAGACGAATGTATGAAGGAAGGCTTACTATTGAATCCGAAGAAAACAAAGATTATGATATTTGAAAGAGAAGAAACCAGAACCAATGTAAGAATTACGGTAGATGATGAAGTGTTGGAACAAGTGGATGAGTTTGTATATCTTGGATGCGCTTTCAGCAGGGATGGAGGGTACACCGCAGATGTGGAAAGGCGAGTGAGTGCTGGGAATAGTGTGAATGGAGCGTTGGGAAAACTTCTTGGTAGTAAAAACCTGAGCCAGAAGGCGCAGCTGGCTATACACAATGCAGTGCTGGTCCCAACGCTTACTTATGGAAGCGAGAGCTGGGTATGGCTGAGAGAGCATGAAAGTAGAATAAACGCGGTTGAAATGCGATCGTTGCGCAAAATCTGTGGTGTAACGCTTGCAGACCGTATCCGCAATGATGAGGTTAGAAGCAGAGTTGGTCTGAAAGAGAGCGTCGGTGTTAAAATAAGAAGAGGCATGCTCCGATGGTTCGGACATGTAGAAAGAATGCAGGATGAAAGAATGACGAAGCAGATATACAATGCAAAAGTGGAAAGATGTAGGAGCCGAGGAAGGCCAAGACTTACCTACCATGATCAGATTGATCGTGTTCTATCAGAAGGTGATGTCAGGAGCCCTAGAAACCGGCGAGCGTGCATGAAAAGAGCAATAAATGTGAAAGAAGCGAGTGAGGTATGTAAGGATCGAGTCTCGTGGCGCTCGGTTCTCTCTGCTTACCCCGTAAGGGATTTGGCGTGAAGTTATAGAACAATTATTAATATTTGCTATTTGTATTTGTGTTGTATGCTCTGTTTGAATGACAAAGACCGATCCATGGTATGTATGTGTGCATTTGTGTCTGTTTGTCTTGGTCTGGATGTTTTAAGAGAGGTAGGGCGCATCTAAGCAGCCCGTCTGAGGAAGTACCTCCACCTCACAGAAAACCTCAGTCAAGTAACAACTACCTAGAGGGTTGTTGTTGTAAGTTGTTCGTAAGGAGTTGATGTGTAAGCAGCAGAGGCATCGCGCGAGTGATACTTAATATATCGCCAGCGGTAATAGGCTACCCGCTTTACATCAGGTGGGCCGTATGCTTCTATGCCTCCCGATGAAGTATAATATATATATATATATATATATTTGTATACTACTGTACATATATATACTAATTATTAACTGATGTATATGTATGGATATACTAATAATTATAAATGTGAAAATGTGTTTGTTTGTCTTTCTTTCACATCAAAACGGAGCAACAGAGTAATGTGATTCTTTGTATGGAGATAGTGGAAGGGTCCAAGAGTGACATAGGCTATATATTCTGCCGCAGCAAACTAGCTAACTCTCAGGAAAAAGATTTCGACCAATTGAGAACCTTTTCCTTTGTTTGGAGTCTGTTAAAAATACTTTTTGTTTCCCTTTGACGACGCGTATGTACGCTTAATATCTACGAGTATCTAATAGCTAATATTTACACTAACGTACTGATATTTCTCAAAAGTAGTTGATATGACAATCATAGTCTAAGTGAAGGTCGTCGCTAACTGGATCCAATATCTCTGACATGATTGCTGTGGCGACGCTATGTCTGAAGGGTGACAATACCCTAGACTTGACAGCATTTACGCGAATAACGATATTAAATATCTTAGTAGGTAACACGAGGAAATTATACTGGCTCTTGGGTAAAAATTTAGTATTTCCAGAGTATTACATCGATTTCTTTTTATACCACTAAGGTGGAAATCAAGCATACGGCCAGCCTGATGGTAAAGCGGGTGCCGTAGCCTATTATCGCTTGTAATATATTAAGTATGACTCGCGCGATGGCTCCTCTACTGCATACACAGCAACTCTTTAGGAGCTTACTGGTGAGCTCACTCATACGCAGGTATTTGGCTGTGGTTTTCTGTGAGGTGAAGGTACTTCCCTAGACAGGCCTGCTTTGATGCGCCCTACCTCTCTTAAAACATACAGACCAAGACAAGCACACATGTTCACGCACACAAATGTCTGTCTTGTGTGGGAATCGAACCTACGAGCGTTGGTGTCAGACTGAGCTACCTAGCTCGTCGTAGCTTCCTTGACTTTACCTTTTTCGTTCCCATAACGTCGGAAAAGATTTCTTTAAGCTATAAGTCCGTCTTGTCCCGTTATAGTAATGTTTCCAATTTATGAGAATGCTTTATAGTATATTTCCTACAATATATATGCAAATAAAATGTATATTATCTAGGATATAATCATAAGGTACATATTTGGCACACAGTCGAAGATCACACACTAAATGTTCAATGTCTGTGGTCGCCAAACGCCGTGAAATCCAGCATGCACGCTCCAGACATAGCGGCGTCCGGCAGCATTCACTTAAAATGAAATGAATAACAAAAGCGTTAAGAAATGGCTCCATTGGTTCAGGCACGTAGAAAGAATGCGTGGTGAAAGAATAAAAAAACAGACTTACAATGCGAAAGAGAGGCTTAGCTAGTATAGCGATACTCAACACTGATGTGAGGAAGTGAGAATTGAGTTTTTATTTTTATTACGTCGGGAGGCATACAAGCATACGCCCCACCTAATGTAAATCACTCCTCGCCCTCACTGTTACCTGTCAATATATTTATAGAACAATATTTTTCTTTAATTTGGTGAAGATCGTGATTCTGATACGGAAAGACTGCCGTCAGACCTGTACGACTCAGTGGCAAAAACACATCTGTCTTAGGTTAGGTCACAAATCTTTAGAGATACAATTTCTTGGACGCGCGAGTTTCTTTACAACATTTTCCTTCACTGCAGAGAAAGCGATAATTACAAATATGTACACAAAAATTTAAAACACAAAAACATGAATCTAGTGATAGATACCGCAACAGGATTCGAATCTGGGACCGTTTTGTTAGTCACCTGGTTCTTTATCTACTAGGCTACTACTACTAGCTAAGTAAATTTAACAGTTTATTTTTCATTTTTTTCTACAACGTCGGAAGTCATACAAGCATACGGCCCACCGGATGTAAAGCGGTTACGTAGCCTATGAACGCATGTCATACATTAAGTACGAGTATCTATCACTCACGTGATGCCTCTTATGCTGCTAACACAGCAATTCCTTAGAAGCTTACTTTTTTTCCTACAACGTCGGGAGTCATACAAGCATACGGCCCATGTAATGTAAAGCGGTTACCGTAGCCTATTAACGATTGTAATATATTAAAGTATTACTCACGCGATGCCTCCTCTGCTGCTTAAACAGCAACTCCTTAGGAGCTTACTGGTGACCTCATTTACACGCAGGAACACAACAACCCTCTAGGGAGTTGTTATTTGGCTGCGGTTTTCTGTGAGGTGGAGGTACTTCTCCAGACGGCCTGCTTTGATGCGCCATACGAGTGAGTGAAGTCTAGTAAGTTCCTAAGGAGTTGCTGTGTTAGTAGTAAAGTTGACATTGCGCGAATGATACTTAATATTTCCAAGCGTTCATAGGCTACGGTAACTGCTTTACTTTAGGTGAGCCGTAAGTATATATGCCTCTCGATGTTGGGTAAAAAAAAAGTGTCTGCCATTGATAGACCTCTGTCTATCTCAATAGCAGACAGGCGATATACTATGGAACGCCAGGTGCACCGATCCAAACATATCTCTCTCGCTTCTCCACACTCATTCCCTTCATGCATACTCTTCGGTTGTGGGTGCTTATGATATGGCCCTTGTTCAGCACATCACCAATTTGATCAATACGTGTGCGTCTAGGGCAGTTCCTGTCGATATCTCCATTCACTCTTGTTCGATTCACTTCTATCGTAACTCGTTTGTCATTCATTCTTTCTAAATATTCAAGGCATATATATATATATATATATACATATGGACACCGTGTTCCGTGCCCGCAATACTAAGCAAACTCCGAAGTTAAATTACACTGGTTTCTGGCATCGACACAAACACCATTGATCTCTCGCGCTCCACATAAAATTTTCTCTGTCAATGTTACCCGGAACGCTATGAAATCAAGGTTGTTATTTCTCCGCAGACACAGCGTCGCCAATATCCAAAACAACAGACAATGTCAGAGGAATTGGGTCAAGTTACCGACGACCTTGCTCTCAACACGGGATATAGGTTTTTTATTTGCTTTGTGGGGTGGCAAATAAACATATGACCAGGATAAAAATGAAGAATTACCCTTTGGACATACTCGTAGGCAGCAACTACTGTCTGAGGTGTTCCGAGGCCTCTCCTCTCTGATAAAACAGTCGTGATAGGTGAGTCTTGGTCTTACTTCTTCATAATTCCACTTAGGGTTCCGTACCCAAAGGGTAAAACGGACCCTATTACTGAGACTCCGATGTCCGTCCGTCCGTCCGACCGCCTGTCACCAGGCTGTATCTCATAAACCGCGATAGTTATACAGTTAAAATTTTCACACATGATGTATTTCTGTTACGGCTATAACAACAAATACCAAAAAATAGAATAAATAAATACTTAAGGGGGCATTTCTATACATCAAACGTCATTTTTTTTTTCCGTTTTTATAGATAATGGTACGGAACCCTTGGTGCGCGAGTCCGACTCGCACTTGGCCGGTTTTTTTCATCCCGCACTCTCTATAAAATCAACTCTCTTATATCATCATTGCGAACGCGGTCAGCAAGCGTTACGTCACAAATTTTGCGTACCTATTGCTCGCGTGTTGACCGTATTTATAATACTTTCATGCCCTATCTGTCATGTCCAGCGTATACTTCCACAAGTTAGCATTGCTATTAGCACTGCATTGTGCACTGGCTTAGGTTTCGTCTGCCTAGAAGTTCACCCAACGCTACATTCACGCTGTTCCCTGCACTAACTCGTCTCTCCACCTTCCCACTCTACTAACTGCCCTTCGAAGATCAATCTCATCCACTTGTTCCAGCACTACATCATGAACGGTAATCATCGCATTTATATTGGTTTCCTGTCTTTCAAATTTTCTTGATTTTGAGCGAATGGTGATTTGGCTATTACTACGGCAACTGCAGACAGATCGCCACTAAGTCACGCAATCGTATCCCCATATTCATCGATCTCACTATCTGTAGACAACTGTTCAGATAAAGAAATATTTTTTTTTTTATACCACTAAAATGGCAAACAAGCTTACGGCTTGCCTGATGGTAAACAGTCACAGTAGCCTGTGGACATTTGCAAGACCAGGGGTGCCATTCATGCGTTGCTGACCCTCTAAAAACCTCCTCACACCATTCTTGTAGAACCCCATGCTGTAGTCCCTTGGAAAAACCTCGGCTGGGAGCTCATTCCACAGCTTGAAAGTTCTCGGAAGAAAACTTCTCTGGAACCGCACAGTACGCGACCATTGCGGCTCCAGCATGTGAGGGTATACTTCCCGCCATCGACGAGCGGTGCGCTTCTAAAAATTACCTGTCGGCATCATGTTGAACAATTTTACAGAACACAACCTGTTGTACAATCGGTAGAACACACAAAGGTAGGTAATATCTCTCCTTAAACTTAAGGGATCAATACCATGTGTAAGCTTAGGATCATCGACAATTCTTACAGCTCGTCTTTGAATTGAATCACATGGTCCAAGCTGGTATTCAGGTGCTCCCGTTCAAAGGTGAATGCAGTACTTCAATGGTAATATAAACTACTAACTTTGAAACACGCAGCTGTTTTAAGCTCCAAAAGCTAGCTTCCCCCTAATTGAGCCAATAATCGGCCAACTCATTCAACTGAATGCTCGCATTTAATAAATGGACTTGCTGCCCAGCCTACTAGCTGATTTTACGAGTATCAATGGATGCGACATAATTATGCTATAAGCCAAACTGTTTTGTCAAAACCCAATGATTAACGGATAACGCAAAGCCCAAATCGTAGAATGTGTAGCCTTCGGGAAATTTCGACACATCTTCTCGTCTTAGATACCTCAAAGTCTGAATAGCAAAGTAAAGTCTTACACGAACAGTGTGCCCTTCATAGTGGATCGTAAAAGGAAGCTCAAGGTCTCTCAGCGCGCTACAGAAAGAGCTACTCGTATGTTCGGGGTTTCTCTGCGTGATAGAATCACAAATAATGGTATCCGCAATAGAACTAAGGTATGTGACATAGCCCAAGGGACGAGCCAGCTGAAGTTGCATTGGGCTAACCACATAGTTCGCAAAAGCGACCACCTCAAAAGGTTTGTAATACAGTCGATGGATTTCAAGTCAATGGTTCTCCAGAGGGGAGGCCTGTGTTCAGCACTGGATGAATACGGGTTGAAATGATAATGATAGCCTTAAACTTTGTAGAGAATATTTCTAGAGTTTTTTTTATACCACTAAGGTGGCAAACAAGCGTACGGCCTGCCTGATGGTAAGCAGTTACCATAGCCTATGGGCGTTTGCAACACCACGGGTGTCACTCTTGCGTTGCCGACCCAGTAAGAACCTCTTCACGCCTTTCTTGAAGAACCCCATACTGTAGTCCCTTGGGAAAACCTCGGCAGGGAGATCATTCCACAACTTAATAGTTCTAGGTAGAAAACTTCTCGTGAAGCGCACAGTGCGCGACCATTCTATTCTACTCTAGAGATGTAATAAAAAGGAATTTATTTTTCAATTTTTTTTTTTGGAATCCGCAATGTGAATGGCGAAATGAGAAATGAAACACTAGAAAAAAATGTTGCTCTATTGAATCAAATTAATTTTAAATTATACAAAGTAATAAAATCAGTAGATGATTTGATATTTTAGATAGAGATAGATACCCATATTGATTTGACCGATTAAATAAATTGGACGATTATTTTTATTCCATTTATAAGTTCAATTTACGTACGTCATAAAATTTTGTTATGATATAATATTCTGATAGTATATATCTACATTTGGTTGACATTTATTGAAACCGGTAAATAGTTTAAGGGTTCTGGGCGGGCATAGAATTGAATATATAACGTACACATATCTCTCTCCTGAAGTCACCCGTAGGAGGTCAAACTGGCGTCCAAGAAACTTGGTGTGTTCAACAGAACAAAGCAGTACCTACTTCAAGAGCTAGTATTATACAATTCACAAACCAAACCACACATGCAGTGTTGTAGTCACCTTTGGGTAAGTCCACCTGGATACCAGCTAGGACTTCGAGATTCGGTTAAGAGACGAGTTGTGAAAATGTTGATGATCCTAATCTTACAGACAGTATTAAGCCCTCAAGATTTAGGAGAGATTTTGCATCCTTTTGTGTGTTTTACGAATTGTACAACGGGTCGTGTTCTGAAGAATTGTTCAATATGATGGTAACAGCGTCTTTCTATAACCGCACCGCTCGCCGACGGCGGGGAGTTCCCTCTAATACTCTGGAACCGCAATGGTTGCGTGCTGTGTGGTTCCAGAGAATATTTTTTTCGTGTTCTGAAGAATATTTCGATATGATGCGAACAGCGTCTTTTTATAACCGCACCGCTCGCCGACGGCGGCGGCGAGTAATACATTGGAACCGCAATGGTTGTGCACTGTGGGGTTCCAGAGAAGTTTTCTTTCGAGAACTCTCAAGTTGTGAAATGAACTCCTGGTCGAGGTTTTACCGAAGGGACTACAGCATGGGGTTCTTCAAGAAAGTTGTGCAGAGGCCATTCATGATTCTTGTGGTGTTGCAAATCCTTTTGATACGGTAACAACTTACAATCAGGCAAGCCGTGCGCTTGTTTTCCCCCTTAGTGATATAAAAAATGTATCTGTGCGTTGATGTACCTACTGGATGAACCAGCCTACTAACCGATAGTCCGTGATTCGAATCCAAATGTAGGTATGTACCACTAAAGTTGCATTGCAATATTTATTTTCGTACAAACTTGGCATACGAAATTCTAAATAGTTTACAATGTTGAAAATACAAGCCCAAGGTTCCAGTTCTGTACTCCGGATGCTGGCAAACGATGCATCCTAAACTGCGCCCTCGACCCAAGGTTCCTGCTGTCTTTTTCGTATTGATATTTGACATTGAAAAATATTTGCAATGAAAACACTAGCTGTGTACTGTTTTTTAGGGTTCCGTACCCAAAGGGTAAAACGGAACCCTATTACTGAGGCTCTGTTGTTCGTCCGTCTGTCCGTCTGTCACCAGGCTGTATCTCATGAACCGTGATAGTAAGACAGTTGAAATTTTTACAGATGAAGTATTTCTGTTGCTGCTATAACAACAAATACTCAAAAGTAGAATAAAATAAATATTTAAGGGAGCTCCCATACAACAAACGTGATTTTTTTGCTCATTTTTGCTCGATATATATCGTGATAACGATGATAACGGCAACAGGTAGACGCTTGAAATATTCACAGAATATTTAATTATATATTCACTTTAAGAATAAATAATTAAATTAAAATAAAACAAATATTTAAGGGGGGCTCCCATACAACAGACGTGATTTATTTTGCCGCTTTTATAGATAATGGTACGGAACCCTTCGTGTGCGAGTCCGACTCGCACTTGGCCGATTTTTATAGATAATGGTACGGAACCCTTCGTGTGCGAGTCCGACTCGCACTTGCCCGATTTTTTTATATAACGTTAGTAGAGATAAAAGCATACGGCCTACCTAATGTAAAACAGTTACCGTAGCATATTGTAATATATTAAGTAGCACTCGCGCGATGCCTACTCTGCTGCCAACACAACAACTCCTTAGGAGCTTACTGGTAACCTCATTCACACGCAGGAACACAACAACCCTCTAGGTATTTATTAGGAAGGTTATTTGTCTACGGCTAATTAAGCACTTACTAGTTGACTGGACGAGATTCCTTATAGGTAGAAGATGTCTATATCTTCACGCCACGTCCATTGCGGGGTAGGCGAAGAGAACCGAGCGCAATAAGATGCGGTCGTTTCACATCTCATTCGCTACTTTAATATTCATAACCCTTTATGCATATTCGCCGGTCCCCAGGTCTCCTGATATCTTCTGATAAAACATGTCCAATTTAGTCATGGTAGTTGAGACTGCCTTTCCACTGCTTCTATATCCTTTTTTTTATGTAACGCCGGGAGGCATTTAAGCATACGGTCCACCTGATGTAAATTGCCTAGCCTATGAACGCTGGCATACAACAACCATTCAAGGAGTTGTAATTTGGCTGTAGTTTTCTGTGAGATGGAGCTACTTCCCCTGACGGACTGCTTTGATACGCCCTACCTCTCTTAAAAACATCCAGACCAAGACAAACAGACATGTTCATGCACACAAATCAAATGTTTGTCTAATCGAATCGAACACACGAGCGTTAGTGTCAAAGTCGCGTTATTAACCGCGGAACCACCGAGCTCGTCATATAATCTTCCAGTTTTGCATTGTATATGTGATTTGTTATTCTTTCGTATTTCATTCTTTCTACATGTCAAAACCAACGGAGCGTGCCTTTTCTTGTCTTATCACCGACACTCTCGTTTAGACCAACTTTCTTCCTTACTGTTTGTTACAGTGAGCAAGCGTTTTGCCATAAATTTTGCGCAACGCTTGCATTTTAACAGCATTTATTCCACTTTCTTGATCTTTCTATCATAGTTAGCTTTCACTTCCGTAAGTTAGCGTTGGAAGTAGCATCGAATTGTGTACAATGTTTCGGCTGCCTGGAAGTTTATCCAACACTCCATTCACACCGTTCCCTGGTTTCAACCGTCTCTATACTTCAACGGTGAACCTTTAATTTCTTTTAGAAGCGATTTCAAAACATACAATCTCATGCATTTGTTTTAACACTACATCATAAATGCGTAATTCCTGTGATCGTTCTGTTTTCCTCACTTTCAAATACGAATATCATGTATTTCTTCGCATTCAATTGTAAGTCTTTATTCATACAATAATCTTTCACATATATTTAAGAAAATAAAGATATACAAACAAATACTCTGACACACGCTGTGGTATCATCAATCTTCTCAAATTCACTTAATCCAGAATATTGCTCTCGATGCAAACAACCGAATAAACTAAATTTGCTAGTAACAAGTCAAGGACAAGTTTGGGGGACGCATCGTTAGCCAAGACCTGATGAGCTCATCGGTATGACGCCCTTGGCATTATTTCGTACCCGGGCAAAGTGGGGTCGTTCACCGACTATTGATTTTAGCGGGGAACACAGTGCAGTGTCATAGAGGAATTTTCCACAGAAAGATCTTACTTTTTATTCTCTTAAGGAGTATATAATCTAGGACATAATTATATATTTCTGACATACCTAATTGTTAATAATATGAATATAAAAGTTTAAACTGCATGAATATCAGATACATCAATATATTTTAATTGTAGAAGTACTTCTACAATTAAAATATGCTGATCGGATATTTAATTTAAGTATAATGATATAAAATGTGGCAATTAAGTTAAACAGACACCTAAATTTGTTAATACGTCATTAAAGACAGGATATGCATGATCAAAAATTAACAAACGTCGGGAATGCCTTGTACTCTACATTATTTTGAGTAAGTAACTGACAATTTATCTATTTTAAACAACATTTCTTCGTACACTTCTAGAGTATCTACCTATAACTTCACTCCAATACCTTGCGGGGTAGGCAGAGAGAATAAAGCGCTATATGACTCGATGCTTACAAACGTCACTCGCTTCTTTAACAATTATTGCTCTTCTATACGCTGGCTAGTTTTTAAGACATCACCTGATAAAACACAATCAATTTGGTCATTGTAGGCAAGTCTTGGTCTTCCTCGGGCGTCTACATCCTTCTACTTTCGCGTTGTATGTCTGTTTCGTAATTCTTTATACCTGCATTCGTTCAAAATGTCCGAACCAATCGAACATTCCTCTTCTTATTATATTAACACAGACACTCTCTTCCAGAGCGACTCTGTTTCTAACATCATCATTGCAAATACGGTCTAGAAGCGTTACGAGTACTAGAGACGAGCATACAAGCATTTCATTTACATTAAATCCCTCGTTCGTAATATAAATATATATATATACGTTCAGCAATCAATCTATGTGCTATTTCATATTGATTAGTTTGTCTATATTTGTCCTGGAATTCACGGTCACGATTTTTCGCTCTCACTTGTTATTTTTGACGAGCCCGGTTGTTAATAATGAGTACTTTAACTCCCAAGATTCCCACGCAAGACAATTATTTGTGGGCATGGACAAATCCTTTTCCTTTGGTCGGGATTTTTAAGAAACGAAGAACGTGTTAAACAGCCAGATTAGGTAATTATCTTCATGTCACAGAAAACCGTAGCCAAAAAACAACAGCCTGGAGAGTTGTGTTCCTGTGAGTGAATGAGATTACCAGTAGGCTCCTAAGGAGTTGAAGCAGTATTTTTAGTAGGCGTGGCAACTCACGAGCGATACTTCCTGTATTTTACTTTATATCAGGAGTGCCGTATGGATGTACGCCTCCTAACGTTGCGTAAAAAAATAACTGAGACTAAAATAGGTATTTACTCTTCCTGTAGTATCACTGTTTCCATCCCATACTAGATGTTCACACTGTAGTTGAAGTTGCCTTTGACATCAAAGATTTGAGCTCATATCGACCGATGGGATCATAGATGATGGTGAACCATTTATTGCATTACATTACATGTAATTTAAATTTGTCTCTGAGAAGCATATACATAATAGGCACAAAAGTCACACCGAGTGCTTACCCAAACTCACGTATATTATACTATGTGTAGTGACCTAGATATGGCAGGCGGCCGCAACCGCGGATAACACGGATTGTCGATCCGATGTGACTGCACCTTCACGCTCATATACACTGAGACGCCTTTGTTATATGCCGAGCGAATCCACTCGTAATGAGTTTGTACGGTGTGGAAGAACGAACTGACTGGACATAGTAACACATTATATCCACGTATCATAATAATACATATTTGAAGGATTAGTGGGGAAATTTATACAAAAGAATCACTGTGTAGGAATCTTCTTCTTCTATATATATAAAAATGATTGTTTGTCTGTATATCCTCTATGGACTCAAAAACAGCTGGGCAGATTTTTATGAAATTTTCAGTGAATCTTCAGGTTAGCCCAGCAGGTGATCCTGTGAAGTTATGTAATATTTGAATCACCCGGGCGAAGCTGGGTCGAGTAGCTAGTCTTCTATATATATATAAAAATGAATGTTTATCTGTATGTCCTCTATGGACTCAAAAACGGCGGGACAGATTTAGATGAAATTTTCAGTGACTCTTCAGGTTAGCCCAGCAGGTGATCCTGTGAAGTTTGGTAACGATTGGATCACCCGTGCGAAGCTGGGTCGAGTAGCTAGTTTTTAATAAAAGAACATTAAATATATGTATGTACATCTTCACGCCGGGTCTCTTGCGGGGTAAGAGGAGAGGCATGGACATTCTTTATGTTGCTTGCGTTTATAGCTGCAGCTGGGCCTTATGTTCGTTAGCCTTCTTAAGATATATAAAAATCTCAATTTATTTTAATACTAAATGCATTTTTTTGTGGAGAAAGATGTATAAAAATATATTTTTAAGGGCATGTGGAGATTCTTCGTTAACAGCGAGGATGGTAACGCAAGCGTGGACTTCCTTGCCGCCATTCACTGGTATTGGCAACAGCTTTACATCTAGTGGGCCGTATGCTCATTTGTATGTATTTCTTCACACCAGGTCCTTTGCGTGGTGGGCAGAGATAATCGTTTCTTACACACTTCACTCGATTCTTTAACATTCATAGCTCTTATCATTCACGCTCCTGACATCACTTTCTTATAAAACATGATCAATTTGGTTATTACAGGTGAATCTTGGTCTTCCTCGGCTTCATCGTCCTCACATCTTTCCACTTTCGCACTGTGGAATTAGAAAAGATAGATGATGTAAGAATTAGTTTGAAAGATGTACAAAGAATGCAGTATTGCCGAGCTTGGCGGTTGGTGGGCATTCAGGACAACCATTTATTTTTGTATTAGGTAGAGTGCAACAAAGCGGCCCATCCGGTGATGTACGTCGGACCGAACACACAGGTTAAGCAACGTCGACCGCAGACTGTCTATGGATTGGCTTATCTATCTCACGTCAAGCCGTCGGTCCCGGATGTTGTCGATAGATGACAGTCGTTAAGCTAAGTCAGTGGCCTTCGGGCGGCGAGAACACTGGCTTCCGTCAAACCGCAGCGTGATTGAGTATGCTGTAAACCCCTTCGGTTGAAGGGAGACTCCTATCCGTGCAGTGGGATGAGTAAGGGTTGATGTGGATAGATAGATATATAATGGCTACGTCTGCAACCTCTCTGTAACATGTTTTGTAGGGATGCGACGGTATTGCTAGATATATAGATCCTAGAAACTTTCATGTCTCTATAATATGGTATAAATCATAATGGCTTGTACGATACAAATTATTGTCAAAAATTACGATAACTTTTGACGAGCTCGGTGGCGCAGTGGCGAAACGTCACGTTTACGTTACTTTGACACCAACGCTCGTGGGTTCGATTCCCACACAGGGGCAAATATGTGCATGAACATGTCTGTTTGTTTTGGTCTGGATGTTTTTAAGAGAGACAGGGCGCATCAAAGCAGCCTGTCTGGCGAAGTACCTCCACCTCACAGAAAACCGCAGCCAAATAACAACTCCCTTGAGGGTTGTTATGTTCTCGCGTGTGAGTGAGTATTGCAAGCGTTTACAGGCTACGGTAACCGCTATGCGATGTAGGATGTATCAAAGCAGCCCATCTGAGGAAGTCTCTTTGGTGTGCCCTGTCGCTGACAGATCCGGGGTACCCCACCAAAGCGGCCGATGGTAATTCGCGGGGTCGTTTAGTGGGTATACCGTTGGGCAGCCAACGGGGAGTCCCACACTATCAGCGGAGGCCACCAGTGTGCGTAAAGCATTTTTCCCCGCGTCACAAAAAAAAAGGAAGTCTCTTTGGAGGGTCGTTGTGGTCCTCTGTGTAAATGAGGTCACCAGTAAGCTCCTAAGAAGTTGTTGTATTCGCAATATTTTTCTTTCAAATTCCTCAATGTGTCAAGATGACACGTATATGACCAGTGTATGTTGCCAGAGATAACTTACGATACGGACAACGTTCCTAATATACATCATATCTCAAGGTTGCACAGCGTTCGATGGAGAGTTTTGCTCGCGGTGTCCTGTAAGATAGATTCAGGAATGAATACACCCATATCGTAGAAATAGACTTATCGTTGTGGCTTTAAGAATCAGTAACAGTGGTGACAGTGAAGTGAAGTGACAGTGGACAGGCCACACAGGTCGCAGTTGTGGCAGGAAGGTTCTCGAATTACGTTGGCCATGTTTTATCAGAAGTGATATCAGTAGCCATAGAAATTCATGAACATGTACGAAAAGTTCTTTGAATGTTAGAGAAGCTAGTGAGGTGTGTACTATAATTATTAACGTAACATTTAACATTTTGTGAGGAGCGATAAATAATAACGTATTATCTTCATAATTTTACCGTGGATTAATTGATATAGAACCCAAAACATAAATATCAATTGCCCTGGACCCCGTAAATTTATCATCCGTTTAACAAAAGCATACTGCGACGGGTTATTTATTACCCAAGTTTTGGGAACAAAACAAATAGTTGACACAAACTGATTGTTTCTAGCGAAGAAATGGACATAGAATACAATACAGATCAAATAAGATACGATTTTGGAATGGTATTGTTTGCTCGCTGCTGGATTCCATCGATTTGCTGAAATTAACAATTGTTTTGACTTAAATATGTTTCAGAACAGGAGAGAGCTTACACAAAAGCCACAGCCGCGCGACGATTTTTTAGACGTTTTGTATATATTTTTTGAAGTGAAAACTTCTTTAGCGGCGTTGTGCACTTTTTGGGAAGGGTAAAAAATGTTAAACTCGCGTCAGGACACGTGACCCTGACCGTAAGATTTTGGTGAGAATTAGAATTTAAGTTCGTTGCAGCGCTATTTAAATCATTAGTTACCTTTAATTAAACAATTAAAACGTGAAGCGCTAGATCGCTCATAGGGCATTATTTTCTCGCGACCAAAACGTTGTAAGCGCCGTGAAATTCTTGGCGCTTATGCGTTTCTTTCAACGTAGTTTATCAACATCGCTGTTTGGTCCGCATGTTCAAGTTTTCACTTCTGCCGGCACTCCCGGAGTGCAACCCGTTTTTTTATACAATTAGTTTGTTAGCCAAGTATGCAGCCTGCATCCGATGGTAAACACGGGAATGTTACTCACGCGCTGCCAATTGTAACCTAAGGCTGTTTCGTCACAGTACCCAGTACTTTCTCTGCCATATCTCACCCTTCAAACCGGAACCCAGCTATGCAAATACAGCTGCTTGGCGGTAGAAATAGGTGAGACAGAGGTACCCACGCAGACGACTTGAATGAATAGCCTATAACCTTCTGTAAGAGTTGGGGTATCAAATGAAAACATATTTTTTCTAATCCGACTGATAGTTTTAGAGATTACCGCGTTTAAACATACAATCTCATCCGCTTTATATATTAGTATACATTTAATTGAAGAATTGAAAGAAACTTATATTGACTTATTATATCCTTTGACACCAACGCTCGTGGGTTCGATTCCCACACAAGGCAAACATTTGTGTGCATGAACATATCGGTTTGTCTTGGTCTGGATTCTTTAAGAGAGGTAGGGCGCATCAAAGCAGCTCGTCTGGGGAAGTACCTCCACCTCACAGTAAACCTCAGCCATATAACTACTCCCTAGAGGGTTGTTGTGTTCCTGCGTGTGAGTGAGGTCACCAGTAAGCTCCCAAGGAGTTGCTGTGTAAGCAGCAGCGGAGGCATCGCGCGACGACCACACGGGTTTTGAAGGGTTATTATATCGCAAAGCGTCAATAGGCTACAGTACCCGCTTTACATCAGGTGGGCCGTATGATTGTATGCCTCCCGACGTAGTATAAAAAAATATTAAAAATAACAATGTGATGAGAAGCTGACATACAGCTGACCGGAGCCAAGTATATGTCAGGGTGTAGTTGCTATTACATACTTAATTTACAGTATAGAAATACTGTAAGTTTTTTTATACAACACAACATAGCAACTCCTTAGGAGCTCTCTGGTTACCTCACTCGTATGAACACACGAACAACACAACCTTTAAGAAATGTATTCTGTGGCTGGTTTTCTGTAAGATCGATATACTTCCCTTGTCGTGCTGCTTTGCTGCTTGCCATACTTCTCTTGAAAACATAAATATGTTTGTCCTGTATGTAATTTTGTATAAATTGAATCCACCAGCCATGGCCACTCGATAAAACATAGATATATTTTTTTTTTATGCAACGTCGGGAAGCATGTAAGCATACGGCCCACCTGATGCAAAGCGGCTACCGTAGCATATAAACGCCTCCAATACACCGAGTATCACTCACGCTCACCTCTGCTGCTAACACAGCAAATCCATAGGAACTTACTGGTGACTTCACTCACACGCAGGAACACAACATCCCTCTAGGGAGTTGTTATTTGGCTGTGGTTTTCTATGAGGTGGAGGTATTTCACCAGACAGGCTGCTTCGACGCGCCCTACCTCTCTTAAAATATCCAGACCAATACAAACAACTTTTTAATGCACACAAATGTGTGCCCTGTGTGGGAATCGAACCCATGAGCTTGGTGTCAAAGTAACATAATAGCGCGTTTCGCCACTGCGCCACCCAGCTTGTCAAAATTGCTTGGTGGTGGTGTTGTTTTTCAAGAAGAGTGACAATGCCTTATCTAAAAACTATAGAACCATCTCTCTTTTGAATAATTTATATAAGCTATTATCAGGGGTTATCATGAATTGCTTGTCCGTAGGTTTGTTTTGTCAGTTCTAAAATACGATTCGACATTTACTCCAAAGTTTAAACACATTTCCAAAGCATACTACTGCAATATATGCAAATAATTTTAAGTAAACTGGGAGTAGATTTATTAACAACTGGCAACACTTAATGTTCAAAGTAAGATAATAATCACCGTGCTCCTGACTGGCTTAATTATTTATTACGGTGATGTTTTTACAAAGTTAGGGTACCTTGTACACTGGAGCGGAAAACCAGAGGAGGGGAGCGGTGCTGTGCTAGTATTAACTACTAGAATCTAAACTCCTCTCCGCTTCTGTGGGTACGAATTTACGAACTAGATTAAAAATTCATACCCACTCATTGCGAACTTTGTGGAATAAATGGTAATGCACAAAGATGTTGTAGTGACAAAAATTAAAAGGGGTATGCTGAGATAGGTTGGTCATTTAGAAAGATTTATGAAAGAAGTGTATCAGGCAAGAGTGAATGGAGATTTTAGGAGGGGCCACCCTTGATGCACACATACTATATATCATATAGTTTTCTACCGAGAACTATTAAGTTGTGGCATGAGCTACCTGCCGAGGTTTTCCCAAGGGATTATAGTATGGGATTCTTCAAGAAAGGCGTGAAGAGGTTCTTACGGGGTCGGTAACGCAAGAGTGACACTTCTGGTGTTGCAAATGTCCTGCTGGCTGCTGCTGCGGTAACTACTTACCATCAGGCAGGCCGTATGCTTTCCAACTAAGTGGTATAAAAAAATGAAATTACTGATGTGTTGAAAAAGGGCAAATCTAAAGCACCCAACTGGTCTTACTCAGATGCTACTTCCTTTCGCTTTTCGCGTTGTATGTCTGTTACGTCGTTTTTGTAGCTATACCTCTTTTGGCGCGTTAGTGATTTTTTTTATTCCACTAATGCAATCAAGCATACGGCCTGTCTGATGGTAAACAGTCACCGTAGCCTATGGACATTTGCAACACCAGGGGTGACACTCATGCGTTGCCGACCCTTTTTTTGTTTTTTTTTTATGATACCGACATCTAAAATCGACACCGCGAATTTGATTGGTAAATGTCTCTCAAGTTTTACTCGCGACTTTAGTGAAGATAGTTATTCAATTACTTATTTATTAAGATACACCACGTATGTAAATATATGTGAGTGTGTATCTTCTTTGGAGACCTCAGTAGCGCAGTGGTTAGTAACGCTACCTTGCTACCAGGGCTCGTGGATTCGATTTTCGCATAGCACAAACATTTTGTGTGCATGAGCTGTATGTATGACTCGGTATGGGTTTTTTTGAAAGACGTAGGTGCGGATCAATGCGGCTCATCTGGGGAAGTACCTCTATCTCACAGAAAACTGCACCAAAAACTGCAAGTTTGATATGCTCCTGTGATAAGTAAGGTTAAGAGTTCCTAAGTAGATGCTATGTTAGCCGCAGAGGTGGCATCGCGCAGACAATACACAATATAATTAAAGCGTTCACGGTACGGTTATTGCTTTACATCAGATGGTCCGTACGCTTGTATGCCACCCGACGCTGTATACAGTAAAAAGCTTTTTATGAATGGAGAAAACCACGTGTCGTTGAACAAAAACAACAAGCGGATATTAAAAACACGCATAAGCTTACGAAAGCTAAGAGGCATAATCATAAATGCTCTCAACCGTATCAATAAAGGCTTATACTCGAGAAAAAAGGCTTCGGCCGACATATTTGCTTCATCTAGCAAAAGATAACATCTTTATTTTTATCTCTCCTAATACATTATAGATGAAAGAAGATTAACAAAGCAAGTTTGTTTATTTTTAATAAAATTCATTTTTTCAGTTTTGTCTTTCAATTGAGAAAGTAGCTTAGCCATATTACCTTATTGACCTGAGTCAATAAGGAATATGGCTAAGCTACTTTCTGTATTGCAAGTATCACTCAAAACAACCCTCTAGGGAGTTTATTTGGCTACAGTTTTCTGTGAGGTGAAGGTACTTCCCCAGACGGGCTGTTTTGATCCGCCCTACCTCTCTTAAAACATCCAGATCAAGACAAACAGACATGTTCATGCACACAAATGTTTGCCTTGTGTGGGAATCGAACCCACGAGCGTTGGTGTCAAAGTCGCGTCATTCACGACTGAGCCACCGAGCTCGTCAAATATTTTCTTCGTATCATAATCAATCCTTTCAATAGTCGGAGGTCTTGCTGTTTTTGCCATACCATTTTACTGAACAAAAAACGTTTTAATTTATTATAACAGTTATTCGAGGAGAACATGCGTAGTGCAAAAGCGGTGATCCTATTTAGCGCTAAAGGACTAAGTTTCGGCGACTGAGAGCTAACTTAATGCGCAGTCAAGAGGTTAAACAGTTTGTGGCCCTACTTCTCTTAAAAACACTTAGTCCAAAACAAACAGATATGTTCATGTACAAATGTTTCTCCCGTATGAGACTTGAATCCATGCTACTTTAACATGAGCCTTGGTGTGAAGGTAGCATTGCTAACTATTCCGCTATCGGGTTCGTTAAAATCCATCCATAGACAGGCTGTGGTTGACTATGCTTAACTTGCGTATTCGATTAAATGGACCCGCGCTTCAATGCCATAGAGCTCAAATATAGCATAGACTTCTTATAAGAATAATTTATTGTATCGTGTTGAATCAAAAATTCCTCCGGGGACAAACAAAATGGATGCCGCATATGAAAAATTAGATTTGCAATGTTTTGCAAGGGTAAATATTTGCTTTATAACGAATCCACTTAAACGCGATACATAGGGATTTGTCTTCGGGGCGCGGTAAGCGCAGGAAATTGGGGGACGCTTGAATATACAAAAAAAATATTCATGTAAATTTGCGTAAACACTTTGTTTCTTGCCCTTTTTAATGGTTATATCGGGGAGGTTAAATTTACAGGCAAATGATGATCTAAATGCAAGGGTGACAGCCCTGGTGTTATGTATGATCATAGAGAGCTGGGTAGCATCGTTGCGTGCGGCATTCTAACCGAAAATGCAAGTGAAGCAACGCCAACCATGGTCTCTCTATAAGGCTTGGGTAAAAAATATCGATATATCGTAATATCGATATTTAAAAAAAAAACGATATATATTGTCGATATATTTAATCTCGAACTATCGATATTCGATATTTATTTCAGAGTATCGAAATTGTATCAAATTCGATATTTTTTTTAAGAGTTCTGTACATACGACGCATGTATGCAACAGCGGATAATACTTAATAAGTATTACCATGTCCTCCTGGAAAAAATGTCGATATATAGGAATATCAATATTTTTTATTGTACATATATCGATATTTTAAAAAATATCGATTTCGATATATATCGACATGTATTTTTGATTTGCCCATCCCTACTTTCTATTAATGGGTTTATCTATCTTGAGCTTCTTGTTCCGGAGAGCATGTTACGCTGTCGGTGTCGGCTGTTGTCGATAGATGACAGTCGTTAAGCATTCGGCTGCCTCAAAAACACTGCGCCAATCCGCAGTTAAGCAGTGTGTTGGAGTATGCTCTAAACACCTTTGGTTAAATGAAAACCTGTATCGCTGCAATGAGATGATGACGGTTAATGCTCAGGTAGGTGGTATGATTGAATTGCAGCTTAGTGGTATAAAAAAACTACAAGTAACTTTCAGTTTAGATGTATATATATGGATTATTTATTTGTATGTCCAGCACATCCGAAGAGCTCGGTGACCCGGTAGTTCAGTAATGCTACTTTGACACCTATGTTAGTAAGTAATTCGATATCCAAACAGGATAAATATTATGTGCATGGACATGTCTGTTTGTCCTGATCTGTATGTTTCTAATATCTGTATCTCCACCTCATAGATAACCACAGCCACAAAAGAACTCCTAAACAGTCAGTTATGTTAGCAGCAGTGGTGGCATCGCGCAAGTGGTACCTAATGTATTGCTAGCAGTAATGGCTACGGTAATGGCTTTACATAAGGTGTATGTTTGCATGTCTCCCGACGTTGTATATAAAAAACAAAGTAGGAAAGTACACATAACATTGTTATGTTACGCGTAACGCGTAACAACTACGCTTATAAATGTAAGCTATACAACTAAACCTGTACACTACAGGGGGAAAATCATTACGTGTATCGCAGTAACACAGAATGGCTATAGCTCGGCAGTTTATTTTGTTGTGATGAATAATTAATTAAATTATAATAGCTGATTATTCTCCTACAGTGGCGGAACGTAACGCTTACTGCTTTAAAAGACAGTGACAGTGTTAAGATAAGGAAAATAAAGACAAAAAATCCGTTTGGAAGAATGGGATGTTGGAATGGTGAAACATAATATGGAATACGAAAGCGAAAAGATCTAGGAGCTTAGGATAACCAAGATGAAGATGAAGAGACTATCAAGCAAAATAAAGGCTTTAAAGTATTCACAAGGAATATGTCTGTTAGTCGATGCCAGTTGACGTAACTGAAGATCGACTGAAGTGTGGCGACATTATCTCGTCCAAACCAGAGATCTTGGGGAAGATTGAGAGTTTCTATGGACAGCTATTCACCAAGTTATCAAAACCCTCTTCTGATTCGACAGATCCAAGAGCCAAATTGATCCGACACTTCGCCGAGGATATCCCAGACATCTGTCTGTACGAGATTAGGATGGCTATTAAAAAGCTTAAGAATAGCAAATCCCCGAGCGATATGGGAATCAAATCGGAAATTCTGAAAGCAGGTAGAAAACCAGTATTTGAGGTCCTTCAGAAGCTTTTCAATTCCATCATCCTCGGGTGCAAAGCGTCACAGACGTGGGGCAGAAGCGTGGTGGTGTTGTTTTTCAAGAAGAGTGACAAATCCTTATTGAAAAACTATAGACCCACCTATTTTTTGAATAATTTCTATAAGCTATTGTCAGGGGTTATCAGGAATCGCTTGTACGTAGGATTGATAGACTTCCTGTCTTCCAAACAAGCTAATTTCCGAAAAAGCTTCTCAATTATATACCACAAACATACGATGCCATGGATAAAAGGAAGATTATATCGAATATACAAATTGTACTCACTCTAGCCTCAATTGGGAGCACAGTTCTCGAAATTGTTGATGCGTAGGAGAAATAGTCCAGCTAGGCAGTTCCAACTTCAAGAAAAAGGTATCTCGTCGAATCCAACTCGGATGGGAAATTACGATCTCATCCAAAGTACCTTAATGACAATCAAAGACGATATTCTTCGACCAGTGTGTGTTGCCAGTAATGACTTACTGCACAGAAACGTGATCCTTCACTACGGGCCTCATACGGAAGTTCAAGTTTTCACAGCGAGCGATGGAGAGAACCATACTCGGAGATGTTTGCGAGATAGATTCATAAATGAGTACATCCGTAGCAGAACTGGAGTTACCGACCTGGCTCTAAGGATCAGTGAGCTGAAGTGCAGTGTGCAGTCCATGCTGCCGATAGCCAATGGGGAAAGAATGTTCTCGAATGGCGACTACCGGAACCGGAGTCTGATCAATGCTAGATTGATGAGAGAAGTGGTGTGATACGATGACTGAAACCTAGGACCTATTTTACCTTACCCTTTTGAATGACGTGTGACTTTACTTACGAAAAGTCTAATGGCAGTCGCCTCATGTAACTTCGCCAAATCCTTCGGTTCATTTAGCAAACCCCGTCAATCCTATCGGAAAAGGAAACGGGATAGCGCTAAGAAAAAAGTTGTCGTTTGTGGTTTTACTTCTGCAGCCATATATGTGTCTTCTTGGAAGCTCCGGGGCTCAATCCCGTGCCATTTGTTGCTCGTGCTGTTCATCAATGACGTATGTAGCTGTATTAAAATGAGGCAGTAAAAGATTTTTAACAAAATACTTGCATACATGACTGTCTTAAATCACAATAAGATCTTGATCTTTTGCCTATATGCTGTGAAGGAAATAATTTGCAGTTGAATATCTCTAGTTGTACATATTGTATAATAACTGTGAAATACAGTATAGTGCAGTAACATAATACTAATATTAAGAACATTCCATACCTACATTGTAGTCATCGTGAATAAAATAAAATTTAATTAAAAATACCTGCAACACCGGCTGAGCTTTTCGCTTAAAAACAGCCGGGTAGTTATTAAAATTTCAGTTAGTTACTCATATTTAACGGACACGTGTATAATGAAGAACTAATGGTACGTTGTTGTTCTTAACCTACTTGAAAAAGGAGGAGGTTCTGTGTTAGTTACATTTGGTTTATGTATACTCACTGATATACAGACTCAAAGAATTCAGATAATACAATCGATGTCCTAATATAGGTTCAGATTAGATCTCTAAACGGACTTCGGTAAAGGTAAATGTTACAAACACATTAACCATTTTTAGGGTTCCGTACCCAACGGGTAAAAGGGACCCTATTACTGAGACCCCGCTGTCCGCCCGTTCGTCCGCCCGTCTGTCACCGGGCTGTATCTCATGAACCGTGATAGTTAGATAATTGAAATTTACACAAATGATATATTTCTGTTGCCGCTATAACAACAAATACTAAAAAACAGAATAAATAAATATTTAAGGGGCTCTCATACAACAAACGTGATTTTTTTGCTCGATATTGATAACGGCAACAGGTAGACGCTTGAAAGATTCACAGAATATTTAGTTATAAATTCTCTTTAAAAATAAATAATTAAATTAAAATATATAATAAATATTTAAGGGGGGCTCTATAAAAACGGGCTCCCATACAACAAACGTGATTATTTTCCAATTTTTTTATCGGTCTTAATAACGATAACAGGTAGAAACTTGACATATGTACAAAATAATTAATTAAAAATTAAAATAAAATTATATTCGCCAGCACTGGGATCCCCTCGATGTAACTGGAACGATTTTTTAGATGCAATGAATAGTGTCATATTTGATGGCAGAACACTCCCGTTGCCCTCGACTATAGTTTGCGGGGATTTTAATGCAGATTTACTGGAATGTAATGAGAATGCACCTTTAAAAAAATATTTTGACCATATTGGTTTAAAGTCAAAACTTCTTCGTGTTGTTACCACAACGGGTTATACTCAAATAGATAATGTGTTTAGCAATATTGACTTGAATGCTTTATGGATACAATTTCGAATTGAGTAGTAGATTTTATCAAGACTATCCGAAACGTCAGAATAAAATTTCACTGATGATGTATTTCTGTTGCCGCTATAACAACTATTTGTTGTTAACAAAATAAAACAAATATTTAATATCCCATACAACAGACATGATTTTTTTGCCGTTTTTATAGATAATGGTATGGAACCCTTCGTGCGCGAGTCCGACTTGGCCGGTTTTGTCATACGCTTGCACACTAATACAAAACTTTCTGACACCAAAAATTTCGTGTAAGATTTTTTGTACTTAGTTCATACCAATGCTTAAACATGCCCTTATCTGTTCATGTAGCACTAATTAATCAGCTTCTAACATAAGCCGTACGGCACTCAAATTGTCTTCAGTAGTCGCCAAATAATAAAATAAAATTGATCAGTGAGCATACTCCGACCAATTTTTCGCTCATTAAACTAGTTACAAACAGGATTCGTAGCATGTTGTTCTAACGACTAATATCTACAGCGCCTGAGGATGCCTCGTGGCGAACCACGTGTTGCAGAGACGACCGGAGCAGCCAGGGCAGCAACGGTGGCGGCTGCATGCGATACACATTTCAGATGGCGAACACTCGCAGAGACGACCGCAACAGCCGAAGCATGGAAGCGGCGGCATGCATATTTCGCACGAACTAATTGGGAGCGGAAGCATACAAATTAGCTTACATCAAATTGCCTATCATAAAATTGTCAATTGAGACCGCGACGAGAGTCGTAATAAACCATGGAGCGAAAATTTCCTATATTCAAATTCATTTCAACACACGACAGGTCCTTTTTAAATTATCGCCAATTTATAAAACTAAATAAAATATGAATTCAATGTACCTACATCTGCAGCTTTCCAAAGAGTTCTTAATGAGAAATTTAAATTTTTTTTTTCATCAGCATTTATTTAACTCTAAAACCTTCATTGCGACTCCCGTATATGAACTCTGAACATATTCATACTTGTTTATTGGCAGTAAACAAGTTCCTGTTAAAATTTAATCAGTCGACTACAAAATATACTTTAATTGCGAACTGGCGACGTATTTCGAGCGAAATAGCGCTACACCAGTTGGTTACATTCAATAAATTATTACTTCGATAACTGTTGCACAACGTATGGAGAACGACCCTTTTAACCTAATTGCAAGGCAACTGTGAAATATGTTACACAACTAAATTAGGGTAGGTAGGGCATAGATATTTACTAAAACGCAGCCCGGAGATAGGCACTAATATGTATCAAAGAAATAACTATACACAAACTTTTAATTGCATATATACTGCAGTATTTTACAAATGCACTTTATGCCGCACATTTGCATTCAAGGTGGCATTTTGAAACGCTGGTCTATAGCCTCAGTCTTTTATCCGGAAGAAAAAAAAGAAATACGTATTAAATCTCTCCATATCATCTATAACTTCACAACAAAACCCTTGCGGGGCAGGCATAGGGAACTGAGCATATTACATAATTTTTAAAGATACCAATAAAAAATCTTACAATATTCAATATATAAAAAAATATTTTTTAACCTTCATTACAGAATACCTATATATATATTTCTATTACTAAGCTACTGAGAAATTGAAATTGAAATATTTTTATTGCCAAATCACAATATCATGTATACTTAAAAGAAACATAGAGGGAAAATTTATAATAACAATCCATAAAAAAAAATAACTTAAAAAAAAAGTACACTGTGTGGCAATAAGGTACCAACTCAGCTGATGCTGACCAGTGCCTAGCAAGCTGCGACACTGAACGGCGCTGGTTTTCAGTCCGACCTTCAACGAGTTCAAACTTACACTATTGCGGGTTTACAGGCTATATAATATAATATGTAGTCCTAATAAATACATATGCATAGATAACCATTATAAAAGCGTACGTATAAAGAGAGAAAAAACAAACAAAAAAAAACAATTCATAACTCAGATCCACAGGGGCGCATCCGCAGACTCTCACTTCTGCGGATATGCACCCGTGGCACGAGACCCGAGTATATAATTGTGTGCATAATCTTCCAGTCCTAGGTTTTATGAAATATGTAGACATCATTATGGCTAGTAGATTAATTTAATCAGATGGGCTAGTAGAAGAACTGTAGGTGGATTCCTGCTAATAAAATAAAAATAAAAAATAAAAAACTACATTAAAATCTTTGATGTGCTTATACTAACAACATCACAATTATTTTGGGTTGAATATAATTGTATTGTATTGTATTATAGAATTGTACTGATATTGAATAGTTTCAAATGTCTGCGCCAATTTGATAGTTTAATAACATTTTTTTCAGATTATTCTTAAATGTACAAGGAGACGCAAGCTGATGGAGAGGCGGGGGAAGATCGTTCCATATTTTTGCCGCAGCAAATTTGAAACTACCCCTAAATGAGGCCGTGCGATGATGACAGAAGACCATTTTTGTCAGTATGTGACTCCTAGTGGGTCTATTTCGTTGGTCCCTCCTCCACTTTATTTTTTCAGCGAGATATTTCGGCCTTCCCCTGGCCGTAATCCTGTGAACTAAACACGCTAAATGTAATGTTCGACGGCCTGCCATTTTTAGTATACGCTTCTCATTTAGGTAAGGTGTGACATGTGCACGTTTTGGTATCACGAAGCAAAAACGCGCACAGGCGTTTTGAGTACGCTGTATAGCTAAAAAATTGCTGCCATAGTAGCCGGAATATCAACGCGTGAGTTAGGGGCAAAAACGTATTCTATAAAAAAACTCAGCTAGACCTCACATGATGCACGTAGCTACCAGTGAAAGGCTCTTCATGACATATTGAAGAGCAAGGAAGAAAATGTAGAGGAAATAAGTAGTAAATATAATGGAATGGAGAGGAGAAAAAGTTATGTTCACAAAAGTGTGCAAACAAGCGGTAATCATCGTGTAGGGTGCCGTATTTCCTCTATACTTTCCTCTAGACCATGGTGATAGTTGCCTCAAGCGTCCTCTCATGAACGGATGATGCGGGAGGGCTTAGTGTATCGAATCCTATTAACATAACATTTTGATGAACTTATAATGAAGATGCATATAATTAATAAAAAATATAATACAAAGCTGGTTCCGTAGTTTCAAGAAGATTACTTACGAATCATCAAACAAATGAAAACTAAGATTTGGTCCAGAGTACCTGAATATGTAGCTTGAGCCTTGCGAATCCGTCCAAAGATGAGCGCTGAGGATTGATAACGATCCTAAGCTTTTGAGCCCTTAAAACTTAGGAAAAGCTTTTGCTTTCTTTGTTTGTTCTACCGATGGAATATGGAATACAAAACTCCTTTGTTCACTAAGATATTTAAAACAAAATGAGGAAACCCGCACATGCAAGAAATTATATTTCGAAGGACGTGTGATCTAACCTAAGAAAGGTGTAGGAGAGGTAGAGCGCATCAAAGCAGCCCATCTGGGGAAGTACCTCCACCACACAGAAAACCGCAGCCACATAACAACTCCCTAGAGGGTTGTTGTGTTCCTGCGTGTGAGTGAGGTCACCAGTAAGCTCCCAGGGAGTTTCTGTGTAAGCAGCAGAGGAGACATCGCATGAAAATTAATATATCGGAACCGTTAATAGGCTACGGTACCCGCTTTACATCAGGTGGGCCGTATGCTTGTACGCCTCCCGACGTAGTATAAAAAAATCGGACAAGTGCGAGTCGGACTCGCACACGAAGGGTTCCGTACCATTATCTATAAAAACGGCAAAAAAATCACGTTTGTTGTATGGGAGCCCCCCTAAAATATTTATTTTATTTTAACTTAATTATTTATTCTTAAAGTGAATATATAACTAAATATTCTGTGAATATTTCAAGCGTCTACCTGTTGCCGTTATCAATAACGAGCATAAACGAGCAAAAAAATCACGTTAGTTGTATGGGAGCCCCCTTAAATATTTATTTTATTCTATTTTTTAGTATTTGTTGTTATAGCGGCAATAGAAATACATCATGTGTAAAAATTTCAACTGTGTAACTGTCACGGTTCATGAGATACAGCCTGGTGACAGACGGACGAACGGACGGACAGCGGAGTCTCAGCAATAGGGTTCCGTTTTACCCTTTGGGTACGGAACCCTAAAAAGGCCGATTCTACAATAAAACTGCAACTGCACTGCAGCGCGACGTTTGTCAAAATGCGTACATTTTGACGTTTCGTTAAACGTCGCTGCTGTCAGATCGCTTAACGAAATGTCAAAAAGTACGCATTGCATGCACACGCCACGCTGCAGTGCAGTTGCGTTTTTAAGTAGAATTGCCCTACTGGTTCACCATCTGAGTTGTGGAGATCTGACGGCAGACACTATATGTGAAAATCAGTATCTTCACCAAATTCTGAGGCCTTTGTAGCGGACTGCACCGATCCTAATGGATTAGAAAACGGGATAAAGCTTAGAAGAAGAATAAGAAATACAGCCAAAGTAACTATCTAAAATAAATACTATCGATCGTCAAATCTTAGTATAACTAATACTAAGATTTGACGTCATCTGAGTTCATTGCCATCGATTCGATTTCCTTTGGAAAGAAAAAATGCCTTCGTCACGTCAAATCGCAGCGGTTAGCTCAATTGTTTGTATAAAACGGTTACATAGTGCAAGTAATTTTCAAAGGATATTCGACTTTATTAAGAAAAAATTTGGATTCAAAATGCTGTAATATTAGCATGATTTTGATTATTCTTTGTCGAACGCTTCGCTCGGATCCAAATCGCAAGGATACCATTTGTGGCAAACTTTTAGATTTGTTGAAATATTGCTAATGTGATTTGTGGCCAGATAGTATTTCTACAAGAATTGGCAGACATACATTTTTCTTACAAGGAAAATAATACAGTATGTATGTTATAAGTAATATTACAAGGAAGGTAGGTAGGTACCTGTGAGAGCTTGATGGCGTCGTTCTAACCGAACAAGCAGGTTAAGCAACGTCGACGGTAGCCTGCCTATGGATGGGTGTTACTATCTCGGGTTTCTCCGTGCTTCGGAGCCGTTAAGCCGACGGTCCCGGCTGTTGTCGATAGATAACAGTCGTTAAGCTAAGTCACTGAGCCTCTGGCGGCTTGAAAACACTGGCCTCCGCCAATCCGCATTTGAGCAGCGTGGTGCAGTATGCTCTAAACCCCTTCGGCTGAAGGAAAACCCGTAGTCCTGCAGTGGGGTGAATGTCAATCATTCACCCCACTGCAGGATAAAGGTACCTATAGCTGACATTGCCTGAAAGGTAGTTGAGGGTCCGTTTACATTACGTATTGACGAGCCCGAAGGCGGAGTGCTTAGCAATACTATGATGATAAAGATAGCTGCCTCCTACTTCTATTTAAAATACGTGGGTGTTAAAAGACGTAGAACACAACAATCAAAGTAACTCATAATGACTCATCAAAGTATCCCGATTGGTGAACTACCTCCATCTACCAATAAAGCGTAGCCAGGGCCCGTGGGTTCGATTCCTACACAGGACAAACATTTTTTTTTATACTACAACTATATATAACTTCACGCCAAATCCCTTACGGGGTAGGCAGAGAGAACCGAGCGCCACGCGACTCGATCCATACATACCTCACTCGCTTCTTTAACATTCATTGCTCTTTTCATGCACGCTCGCCGGTTTCTAGGGCTCCTGACATCACCTTCTGATAGAACACGACCAATTTGATCATGGTAGGTAAGTCTTGGCCTTCCTCGGCTCCTACATCCTTCCACTTTTGCATTGTATATCTGCTTTGTCATTCTTTCATCCTGCATTCTTTCTACATGTCCGAACCAACGGAGCATGCCTCTTCTTATTTTAACACCGACGCTCTCTTTCAGACCAACTCTGCTTCTAACCTCATCATTGCGAATACGGTCTACAAGCGTTACACCACAAATTTTGCGCAACGCTCGCATTTCAACTACATTTATCCTACTTTCATGCTCTCTCTGCCATACCCAGCTCTTGCTTCCATAAGTAAGCGTTGGGACCAGCACTGCATTGTGTATAGCTAGCTGCGCCTTCTGGCTACTATAACTAGATCGGCAAATAAGCATAAGGACCCGTATTAGATGGTAAGCGGTCATCGCAGTCTATTGACGATCGCAACACTACGGGGATGTCACTCGCGCGCTGCCAATCTTGTGAGCTAAGGCTGTTTCGTTACAGTACCGAGTAATTTCTCTGCCATATCTCACCCTTCAAACCGGAACACAGCTATATAAATATAGCTGCGGTAGAAATAGGTGAGACAGAGGTACCCACGCAGACGACTTTTGTACAAAGTCTCCCTCCCGTACATCTGTGTGCTTGTGCATGGCTTTTTGTCTTGCTCTGGGTCGTTTTAAGATAGGTAGGGCGCATTAAAGCAGCCCCTCTGAGCAAGTACCTCCATTACGCAGTAAATCGTAGCAAAATAATAACTCCCTGGAAACCAACGGAGCATGCCTCTTCTTATTTTAACACCGACGCTCTCTTTCAGACCAACTCTGCTTCTAACCTCATCATTGCGAATACGGTCTACAAGCGTTACACCACAAATTTTGCGCAACGCTCGCATTTCAACTACATTTATCCTACTTTCATGCTCTCTCTGCCATACCCAGCTCTTGCTTCCATAAGTAAGCGTTGGGACCAGCACTGCATTGTGTATAGCTAGCTGCGCCTTCTGGCTACTATAACTAGATCGGCAAATAAGCATAAGGACCCGTATTAGATGGTAAGCGGTCATCGCAGTCTATTGACGATCGCAACACTACGGGGATGTCACTCGCGCGCTGCCAATCTTGTGAGCTAAGGCTGTTTCGTTACAGTACCGAGTAATTTCTCTGCCATATCTCACCCTTCAAACCGGAACACAGCTATATAAATATAGCTGCGGTAGAAATAGGTGAGACAGAGGTACCCACGCAGACGACTTTTGTACAAAGTCTCCCTCCCGTACATCTGTGTGCTTGTGCATGGCTTTTTGTCTTGCTCTGGGTCGTTTTAAGATAGGTAGGGCGCATTAAAGCAGCCCCTCTGAGCAAGTACCTCCATTACGCAGTAAATCGTAGCAAAATAATAACTCCCTGGAAGGTTGTTAGGTTTCTGCGAGTGAGCGTTACGCGAGCAAAATTATTGTATTAAAGCGGTCATAGGCTACTTTACATTAGGTGACCCATATGCTTGCATGCATCCAACGTTGTATAAAGAAAAAAAAATATTAGATACTTCCCATATTTTTCATGAGCGTTATAAGTAAATGAAAACATTGTGAGCAAACCCGCACGTCTAAGAAATTATATTTCGAAAGACCTAACCAAAGAAAGATCTGTTTTTCCCTCTGGTTTGTGGAGGTTGGACTTTTTTTTATATACGACCCACCTTACGTAAAGCAGTTACCGTAGCCTATAATCAGTTGTAATATATTAAGTATCACTCGCGCGATGCCTCCTCTGTTGTTTACACAGCAACTCCTTAGGAGGTTACTGGCGAACTCACTCACACGCAGGAACACAACAATCCTCTAGGGAGTCGTTATTTGACTGTGGTTTTCTGTGAGGTGGAGGTACTTCCCCAGATGTGCTGCTTTGATGCGCCCTACCTCTTCATGCACACAAATATTTGTCTTGTGTGGCAATCGAACCCACGAGCGTTGGTGTTAAAGCCGCGGCATTCACGACTGAGCCACCGAGCTCGTCAATGTAGCGTTCGTTGCCCTCAGCCTAGCCCGCAAGTTACTCGTACTTACCGTGAAGATATAGGTAAAGTGCATTCTGGCAACCGAGATAAATAATGCAAACAAACATTCATGGATACAAAATATGGATTAGCCAGCCGGAGGTCTCAAAAAAAAAACAAATATTTTATTAACTAATTTAAAATTTCGATACATATTTGGCCGCGGTTTTCTGTGAGGTGGAGGTACTTCCCCAGACGGGCTGGGCGGGCTAGACGGGCATATGGGCTTTAATATACCCTACCTACCTCTCTTCAAAAAAAACTGCACTCAGTTTATATAAAAGTCAGTATCTACGCCAAATCTTTAGGCTTAAGTAGCGGACCCCGCCACCCCGAAATAGTAACGTACATATTATCATAGTCAAGAGCTTCTTCTTAACGTTCCTGTTTCCAAATCCATTCGACATAATTATGGTTTATTTTTATTTCCTGACACATATTTTAATATTCATACCTGCAAAAAAATTCATTCTTATTTTCACTCACAAACATAAAAATATATTTGATTTCACAACAATGGAGGCGTTCGTGTTGATTCTGTAAGTAAGAACCATCATTAAAAACGTATAAAAAGATTTTACGTTACAATGAACAGTAAAAGGGATGGAATAAACAAATAATATCATAAAAGATTCTGAAGAGATGGTTGGCAGAGTGGTTGGTGGTTCGATTCCCATACAGGATATGGAATATTGAGCACATGAACACGTATTAACGAGCTCGGTGGCTCAGTCGTGAATGATTCGACTTTGATACCGACACTTGTGGGTTCGATTCCCACACAAGATAAACATTTATATGCATGAACATGTCTGCTTCTGTTGGTCTCTTTTAAGAGAGGTAGGGCGCATCAAAGCAGCCCGTCTGGGGACGTACCTCCACCTCATAGGAAACCCCAGCCAAGTAACAACTCCCTAGAGGGTTGTTGTGTACCTGCGTGTGAGTGAAGGCCACCAGTAAGCTCTAAGGGGTTGCTGTGTTAGCGGCAGAAGAGGCATCGCGCGAGTGATACTTAATGTATCACAAGCGTTTATAGGCTAGGGTACCCGCTTTACATCAGGTGGACCGTATGCTTGTATGCCTCCCGAAGCAGTATAAAAAAAGGAGACCTAGAAACTGGTGAGTGTGCATGAAAAGAGATATAATATTAGAGAAGCGAGTGATGTGTCTAAGGACCGAGTCATGTGGCGTTTGATTGTCTCTGTCTACCCTGCAAGAGACTTGATGTGAAGATGTATACAGGGTTACCGGAAATTTGTCGTTTTCCTTTGAAGGTTAACTATGGTTCATTAACAATAAAAAAAGTCAAATAAACTGGGAGTCAAAAATGAACGGTTTTCTAGTTATACCCATTTTAGGTCTTTTTCTGGCCTTGAAAGAAAAAAATAAACATCTTAAGTTAATGTGAGTTTTTTGCTTTATTACAAAGCTAATGAACTAGCAATTTATTTAAAATTTCTGCATCGTACAAAATGCCCTTAACTTTTAAATAGCGGGTTTAATCCTACATGTCACTGTAAAAAATCCTAATTTTAAATTACGAGTACTAAGAAGCCAATTACGTGTAAAAAGTATTTTTACTACATTCTTTTATCGTTGGTTATTCAAAAAGTCACAAACATTTAAAAAAATCAGATGCATTCTACAATTACAATTTAAATGGCGCAACAAACGCGAATTCTTGAGTAAATAAATGGCAGTGCTGCGTACCGACGTACCCATAGCAACGAGAATGGAAATGATTTTCCAGCACGATGGTTGTCCAACCCACTATTTGCGTCTAGTGCGCGAGTGGCTGGATAATAATTACCCGGAGAGGTAGATTGGTCGAGATGGATCGATTCCGTGGCCAGCAAGGTGTCCGGATTTCACACCTTGCGACTGTTATTTATGCGGGCACATGAAAGGCTTGTTTTACACAACACCTATAAATTCCAAGAAAGAAGGGAAAGGATTTTAAACGCTGCAGAACAAATAAAAGCAACATTAACGTCAAGAGTAACAAAAACGGAACTAAGAAAGAGACTAAGAACATGAATTAGGCAGAGAGACTTACATTTTGAGCAAGACTTTACTTTTTATTGGATAATAAAATGTTTTAGTAACTTTGAAGTCATTTATTTTTCTTATTTCTTTTAATCCAGTTAATCCAAACTTAACCAAAAGAGGAAAAGTTCCTAATTCCACCATTATTGTTGTTATCAATACCAAATTTGGCAAGATTTGTATCTCGTTAGATAGCTGATGATACAAGGAAGTACACGTAAAAACACTTTTTACGTCTGCTTCCGTACATTTTTTTACAGACAAGGCTTATTGGTAATTTAAAACTGCGAATTTTTTACAGTGAATTGCAGGACGAGACCTACTATTTAAAAGTTTAGGACATTTTGTTCGATGCAAGAATTTTAAATGAATTGCTAGTCCATTAGCTTTCTAATAAATAATAAACTCACATTAACAGTAAGATGTTTATTTTTTACATATTTTTTTTTGAAAGTCAGAAAAAAATTAAGAAATCAAAATAGCTCGCCAAGGAGAATCGCTACATGCCGAGAATGCTACGCGAGACTTTTGAAATAAAAAACCACCCCAATTTCTATAGAGAAGATGGTTGGCAAGTACCACCTGCTTGGGATCCAGTCCTAAAAATAATCAAGTCACGAACCCAGAGATCTACTAAAAAACGTTCAGACACCGTGAGCGATTATTGTGTGAATCGGAACATATATAATTAATTCATCGATGTTGGTAGATGAAATAATTGAATAACCAATGTAAGACAAATTTCACCTTAGTCTTCGACCACTGACGCTGCAAAGCATTCGAAACGTCAGGTTCAACAAAATAAATAAAACACGCGACACTTCCGTTAAAAATTGTTTAATTCAATGTATAACAATCGCGAAAACCTACGACAATACTAGAGTACACGATTCATTAGGTTTCTTTCAGTGAGCCCGTAAGGCACCCAAATATCTAGTTTTTTAGATCCACACTTTTTCAAATGGGTCAAAACTGTTTTGTGATCAACCCTAGTTCTTCAGCTAAGTCGTAACTACTATAAGATCGATCTTGCTCCACTTGCAACCAGCATCGACCTTATCCATAACTGTTCGACTAAAGCGAGCTTCATGTTTGACATCAAATTCCAGAGACTGCAAACTCTTGAACCAATTGAAAGAAAGAAAGGAAGACTGGCATTGCGTTACATTCATAAACATCACAATTTTGTTTCGTGAATGAATCGAATTTTCCTTTTGTGTAATAACACTTCAAATGAAGTTTGTTTTCAAATGAAGAGATGTCTTTGTTAGATTGTCTCATTTCGCTGGACAGAAAAACAATAGAAAAAAGGCGAGAAAATGTTTTTACTTTTTATGTTTTTAAAATGTTATCTATTTCATTGTATCAAAACCAGGTAGATACAAACAATACAACCAAAAAGATTTTAATGCAACTTTTCGCTTTTAAAGTACATAAACTATTTCCACGGCCTATAACTTCACGCCAAATCCCTTGCGGGGTAGGCAGAGAGAACCGAGCGCCACGTGACTCGATCCTTACATATCTCACTCGCTTCTTTAACATTCATTGCTCTTCTCATGCAAAGCATCATTAAAGCATTAATTCTTGTAATACAAAAACTATATAGTTGTCACCACGCTGCCTACCCAACACTTCTTCTAGAGCCATCTGTAGACCTTACTTATACGCAGGAAAACAACAACCTTCTAGGAACTTGATGATTTTGAAATCCTGTATTTATCAGCAGTTGTGGCAAGCATGTAAGTATCGCTTGCATGCTTGCCACAACTGCTGCTTACACTACAACTGCTTTGGCGCTTACTGGTAACTTACCCACAAAACTACAACAATCCCCCAGAGAGTTGTAATTTTCAAAGTTAAATGAACATAATACAAGTTTTTACGAGTACACGCTTTTTTAAGTGATCATTGCTAAAAAGTACAATCTTCATAAACATCTGTGTCCGAGCTAGGTTACAATAAACCTGTATTTCGAACGAAAGTCTTGTTCCTTATTTTTTTATACAACATTAATAAAACATAAGATTGTTCTAAGGTATTCTAGGCAAACATACAAGGCGCACTTCAGATTCCATCAACAAACAAACCTTCAGATTTCTGTCGTAGGCTAATGCAGTGAATTTAAAATCGAAAGCAGAAACAAACAGGATGGAACCCTGAGAGAGACCCGACATCGCAGTCGACCATTTCTACCTTTGGTACAGAAACTTAAAAGGTTTGCTGTGTCAATTTTGTGTGCACATCCTCAAACTTCCCGGAAATCTTGAAGGGTTAGCAAACATTAGAAGGGTCTAATTAAGATATTTCCTCTCTCAAGCTAATGAGCACTTGTAAACTTCGGCACCTTGTTTCCACTTTATCCGTAATCATCCGTTCTATAAGGCATACACAGACGACACTATTTTGATCGCGGTGAGGACGGCATTTTTTATTTTTAACCGCATCTACCTGTACTTTATTTTTCTTTATAGTACATTTTTGAACATACAAGCATACAGCCCACCTGATGTAAAGCTGATGCCGTAGCCTATGATACTTGAAACACATTAAGTATCACACGCGCGATGTCACCTCTGCTGTTAACCCTCTCTACTACTCATTAGGAGCTCACTGATGACCTCTCTCGGTCGCAGGAACACAACAACCCTTCAGGGGACCGCGGTTTTCTGTGAGGTAGTAGAGGTAACTACCCCAGATGGGCTGCATGGGCTGCTTTGATATGCTACCTCTCTTAATTGCTTTTAAATACATATTATTGCAACCTAGAAAAACGCCGACATGACGTTAAGCGGTTACCGTAGACTCTTGTAATGTCATGTATGCCACCCGCGCCTACGCTCGCTGTCGCTCGCCTATTGCCACTCCTACAGATGACACAGCGATTCCTTAGGATGTTACTAACCCTGTTCACATGCCAACATAAAACTGTCAATAACCGTCGAGGAAGGAGGTGGTGGTAGTTCACCAATCGGGCTTCTTTGATGGGACATTTTGAGCTACTTTGATTATTCTGTTGTACCTCTTTTAAACAGCCCGATATTTTGAACAGATATAGGACGCAGCATTTTTTAGCATTTTAGTATTAAAGTAGCATTGCATAACCACCAGCGGGCTCGTCAAAAATATGTTAAGAAAATTTCAATTTGGCCTATTGGAACAGTTTCAATAGGTTTCCGGCAAAAGAAAGTTAAAAATAAACATCGTCTGTATGAGACTTTAGTCTGCGTGGATTAATTACAAATAACATGGCCCAACAAGACGCAAGTGGTGACCAATGCTTCTTGTTTATTGTGGTATACTCTTGCAAATTATCAAGTTTACCGAGACGGAGTCTTTATGCACTTGTTTATACTTTCATATTATATACTTCTACTTTTTGATGTGAAACTGGTCTACTGGCGTACCTTCCGTGACGGCAACGGCATGACGCTCTCTCATGCCGTCACGCCCCCTCTACGCCACCACTCTTGACTCCCTTGCGTGTGCGCGTGCTACTATTAGACACTCCGTTGCTTCCCTGCACGAGCTGTTTACTATATATATCTATCCGATGATTTTTGATTTTTATTTATTAACATTTTCAATATTCACTAAGATGTTTCACATCTGCCGGGCGTCCCGTGACGACCACTATTTTTTTATACAACGTCGCGATGTAAACCTACGTGATGAAAAGCGGTTACCGTAGCTTATGAATGCTGGCAACACTTTAAGTATCAATCGTGAGATACCACCCCTGCTGCTAACATAACTTCTTAGAAGCGTAGTGGTGACTTCACTCTCTCGCAGGAACACAACAACCCTATAGGGAGTTGTTATTTGGCCGCGATTTTCTATGAAGTGGAAGTATTCCCCTAGCCAGGCTGCTTTAGTGCGTTCTAGCTCTCTTGAAAACGCTCAGACCAAGACAAACAGACATGTTCATACAAATGTTTGTTCGGTTTGGAAATCGGAACATACGAGCGTAGGTGCCAAAGTAACGTTACTAACCACTGCGCCCCGATCTCGTTAACATAAATACGTCGTATAGCGAACAAGTATACGGTAGCATCTATTAAGTATGTAACTTAGTAAGTAGATGGCGCTAGCGCGAATTTACAGCGATCCATCACTCAGTAAGAACAGCACTAGACCGGCGATCGAGAGGTCGTGGGTTCGACACCCTATCTAAATGGGGAGGTGAAACCTTGTCCTGCCACAAGTTCTATGACAAATAAATGTCTATTTATTATTTACGAAGTAATGTAATCTTAATAAATATCTATAACAATCTTAAACATACAGTTGAGTTAGCGATATACACTTTTTCCGTAGGTAATGTAGGTTTTATACCACAATATGAAGCAAAATATATTTTAAACTTTTATATTTGACACTAAATCATTAAACAGTGTCACGAAATTTAATATTATCATACTATACTATACTATAACTTCACGCCAAATCCCTTGTGGGGTAGGCAGAGAGAAGCGAGCGCCACGTGACTCGATCCTTACATATCTCACTCGCTTCTAATAATATTATAAATATATATAATTATAAATATTATCATTATATTTATAAAATCAAAAAAAAAGGTACAACTCATTCAGTTGTACCTTAATTACGGCATGTAACGACGTACTGAGAGGGTTGTTTTTTAAATGTACCTGTGTTGTTTATCTACTTATTTTTGAGTCTGCAATCATATTATAATGACACATCATAATTGGCTGACGCGTTAATGAAAGTTACCGCGCTAATGAGTTTTGCCGTAAACAAGTGACGTCATAGAAGTGGTGTGGAATATCGGAAAACAATATTGACTGAATATTTCTTCGAGTACAGTATTTAAATGTATTTAATAATACATAAATATAATTTTTCATACAAAGTTATATCTTTAAAATTACAAGGAGTATATAAATGTTAAATTACTTTAAAAGTTTGTTTGCTTAGAATCCAATAAGATGTATTATTCATTTTACTCTCTGACTTTGCTCAAAATTAGTTTATATATTTATATATATATATATATATATATATAAATATATAAACTAAATATAAATATATGATGAGTCCGGTGGTTTAGTGGTTAGTGATGCTACTTTAATCCCAAAGAACTCGTAGGTTCGATTCCAACACAGGACAAACGTAGGTGCGTTTGAATATATCTGTTTGTCTTAGTCAAAATTTCAGAAATCCTGCAGTCAAATAACATAGGCTACGGTATGTACTTTACGACAGATGGGCCTTATGCATATATGCCTTCCGAAGTTACACAAAAATAGTCGTGTTCAATAATTGATAGGACGTATCATGAAGGAGGCTGATCTAGGATGATAAGCGTGCCATATGCTCTGCATCTCGTCCCTGATCTGAATCCTCAGCCTCAACCCAGATGCCCTAACAGTCCTAACACCAACCTTCAGTTAATAAGTTTAGTCTTTTTTTTTTTATACTACGTCGGGAGGCATACAAGCATACGGCCCACCTGATGTAAAACGGGTATCGTAGGCTATTGACGCATGGGATTTATTAATTATCACTCGCACGATGCCTCCTCAGCTGCTTACACAGCAACTCCTTGGGAGCTTACTGGTGACCTCACTCATACGCAGGAACACAACAACCCTCTAGTGTGTGAGGAGGAGGTACTTCCCCAGACGGTCTGCTTTGATGCGCCCTACCTTTTCTTTTGTTTACCTACCTTGCTTTCGCGTTGAATGTTACACTTTTATTTAACAAGTTTAATGACGTCATCAATCGCTAGTAATTAGCAGTTCATGTTCACTTCGGACCATTGATACCATTATCGAAAATTAATTAGTGATCACCAAGTAATTACATGTCAATTGCACATTTCGTCATTAAGCCCTTGGCACAATGGCCAGATGGCGGGGTGACCGCGGTGTGTTATGTGCCTTACAAGGCTGTAGGCACACATCGTTCGTTAAATACTTATTGGCGAACTCGGTGGCTCAGTCGTGAATGACGCGACTTTGACACTGACGCTCGTGGGTTCATTTCCCATATAGGATAAACATTTGTGTTTTTTTTTTTAATAGAAATCACATCCACAGGCTCTTTGGCCCGTGCCTTTTTTTGTTTGTCACGTTTTGTAGTTAATTTATTGTTCGCTCCGCAAGTGCTTACAATAAGTGCTTATGTTAATTAATGTTAATTTTGCGTGCTTTTTTCCTTTACAGGCTTAAAGCTAGTCTCACAATTGTTAACTGAAGTGAGGGATGCGGGCAGACAAGTCCCTCCGCGCGGCACCCGTTCACGGGTTGACGCGGAAGGCAGCCATCGCCGTGCTCAACCATATTTTAGGGAACTCGGCGACCCGCTCCCGACGCCGCCACGCGTCTGGACAGTTTAGTGAGCATGACTGCTCACTTCCCTCAGTTCAGCTTTCGTTTTTCTTTTTTTCCAGAATCGAAAGGAAATGGCGCCCCGAAGTTGCGCCAAGTTGAACATTTGTGTTTACGAACATATATGTTTATCTTGGTCTAGATGTTTAAGAGAGGTAGGGCGCATCAATACCCATCTGGGGAGTACCTCTATCTCACAGAAAAACGAAGCCAAGTAACAGCTGCCTAGAGGGTTCCTACTTGTGAGTGAAGCCACCAGTAAGCTCCTACGGATTGCTGTGTTAGCAGCTGAGGTGGCATCGCGCAAGTGATACTCAATGTATTGCAAGCATTTATAGGCTACGGTAACCGCTTTACATCAGGTGGATCGTATGCTAGTATACCTCTCGACGTTATAAAAAATACTCTACCCATACACGCCTCACTCACATCACACATCTGATCGCTTAACTTATATTATTTGAAATCTTCAGGTCTCAGATCCTTGTTTTAAAGCAGTAAGCAATTTCCAACTTCAGTAGTACTTTGTGAAATAGCTTTTCTCTCTTCGTTAACATATTTTCAGCGGAAATTTCCAGCTTTTCGTTGAATAATGCTTTGACTACCAAGCAAATATTCTATGCATGCATTTTCAGTTATTTTCATGAAAGAAATGCAGTGAGGTTATCTGTCATGTAATCTAACTTTTAAAGCATGATAAACGGAAACGAATGCTTTGTGCAGATGATAGAAAAATAGAGATAAAGTTAAAAGGTCCTTATCAATGTCGGGAGACAAACAAGCATATGCCATCTGAAGTAAAGTGGTTACCGCAGCCTGTGAACAATACAAGGAATTAACGAGCCCAGCAGATATTGCTAGTCAGGAGCCCTCTCTATCATCCCTAGCATCCCTGGGCACATCTGACCACTGCCTAGTGTCCAGCACAGTTCCAAGCGCGGTTCTACCACAACCCACAACTAGATATCGCCAAGGCACTTGATCAGGTTTGGCACAAAGCTTCTCTCCAAACTTCCGGCACACGGTTTGTAATTCCTTCAGCTTTGTAATTGGATTGCTGGCTTCCTGCATGAGCGTAGAATCTGCTTCCTTGCAAATGAATGCGCTTCACGATTCATATTAGTGAATGCCGGTGTCCCACAGGTTTAATGCCGAGAAAACTCAGGTATGCGCCTTTACAACAAAAAATATCCCCCTTCCTTCCCACTCCCAGTCTTCAGGGCGCTTCCCTCAGCATACGAGATGATCTGAGTATGCTAGGCATGGATATTCACTGTAACCTTAACCAACGAAACTACATCGAGAGCCTATTAACAACTCTAAGAAAACTCGGAGTCCTGAACAGTCAAGTCAAGTTCGGGCCTGCGTGGAGTATTACTCGTATCTCTGGGACGGCTCCGCACAGTATCTTCACGAGGCTCTTGATTGGTTGCAGCGACGGGCTGTCCGCGTAATCGACGACGAAAAGGTTACCAAAAACCTGGAACTTCTTCAACTCCGTAGGGACATAGGCTCTCTAAGCGTATTTTACCGCCTTTACCATGGCGAGTGCTCTGAAGAACTGATTTCCCTTATCCTACGTGGTACCTTCCGTTATAGAACCCCACGTGCAGGCTTGCGATGTCATTGTTCCACTGTTCGCGTACCAAAAAGTTCGGTAAGTCCTATCTCTGTCGTGCCATCAAAAAGTGGAACGCCTTGCCTGCACAGGTGTTTCTTCCTGGTTACAATATGGTATTCTTCAAACGAAGCGTGAAGAAGCATCTTGCGGGCCAGCATGGCAGCGTCACTGTGTAGTCTTTTGTCAGTTGTCGTTGCGATTTGGGCTCCTCTTCCACTTACCATCAGGGGAAGAGGAGCAATATGCTGAGCTTACAAAAAAAAAGTAGAAAAAGCGGATCCCACGGGGTACCGGAAAACCCGCGGACCAAGTTGAGAAATTCAGCTAGTGTATATATAAGTAACAATGTACATAATACATTACTCAAAAGATCTGGGAATGTCATGCATATTCATTAAAACTTTGTTTTTAATCAGTAATTACATTCATTACTTTGTTTGAACAGATCACGGAAAGTATATTATTATAAAGTAACCTACACACTTCTGTATTAGACGCACTCATACTAATTACGAGCCTAGAGGATTCGATTCCCACACAGGACAAACATATGTGTGTATAAACGTGTCTGTTTGTCTTGTACTACGGGTTTTTAAGAGAAGTAAGGCGCATCAAAATTGCCCAACTGGGAAGCGCTTCCATCTCACAAAAAACAGTAGCCAAATAACAACTTCCCAGAGGTTTGCTGTATTCCTGCAATTGTGTAGGGTTACTGGTAACATCCAAAGGAGTTTCTGAGTTAACAGCGAGAATAGGAACACGTTAGCGATACGTCGTAAGCTACGCAAGCGTTCGTAAGCTACGGTAACCACTTTAAATCAAGGCGGTCGTATTCCTCTGAATTAGATACATGACATCTTGTTATAACGTGTGACTATAGACATACAGATTCTATATCTGTCACCAGGCTGTATCTCATGAACCGTGATAGTTGGACAGTTGAAATTTTCACAGATGATGTATTTCTGTTGCCGCTATAACAAGAAAAACTAAAAACCAGAATAAAATAAATATTTAAGGGGGCTCCCATACAACAAACGTGATTTTTTTTTTGTACGACATTGATAACGGCAACAGGTAAACGCTTGAAGTATTCACAATATATTAATAATTAAATTAAAAGAAGACAAATGTTTAAAGGGGGCTCCCATACAACAAACGTGATTTTTTTACCGGAACACAACCCTTCGTGCGCGAGTCCGACTCGCATTTTTTTTAATTTTTACTTCCAAATATCGCCGTATTTGGCACTGCATTACCATGATAACACAATGACATCAGGAAAAAAAATCCGTCACAAAAAAATTCCAATGTTAGGATTGAGAACGATGAGAATAGTGAATTTAATTTATTTAATTTAATTTATGCTTGTATGCCTCCCGATGTTGCATAAATATATAACTTATTAAAATTATTTCCATATCTGTCGTGAAATCTCATCTGACACAAATCCAAGATTCACAAATAAATGATTAAAACGGACAGTGCGGTGGCGGGCAGCCATTTTAAAATAAAAGCCGTCATTAAATTATCACGAAACACGAACTGGGTTGAAAAATTATAACGGATTTATTAAACCCACAGCGTTCTCTCCAATTACTTTGGTATTAACGAATGTTGATATATATTTACATACATATTCATATCACACCTATCTCCCATTGGGGTAGGCAGATGCTATGAAACGTCAGATACATCGATCCAAACCTACTTACATCTCTCTCCTCTTCCACACTCATCTCTCCGTTTCGAGTGCTTATGATTTGCCCCTTTTTAGGGTTCCGTATCCGAAGAGTGAAACGGAACCCTATTACTGAGACACCGCTGTCCGTCCGTCCGTCAGACAGTTGAAATTTTCACAGATGATGTATTTCTGTTGCCGCTATAACAACAAGTACTAAAAAATAGAATAAAATAAATATTTAACGGGGCTCCCATACAACAAACGAGATTTTTTTTGCTCGTTTTTGCTCGATATTGATAACGGCAACAAATATTTAAGGGAGCCCCCCTTAAATATTTGTTTTATTTTAATTAATATACAACAAACGTGATTTATTTGCCATTTTTATAGGTACAGTACGGAACGTGATTTTTTTGCCATTTTTATAGGTACAGTGCGCGAGTCCGAATCGCACTTGGCCGATTTTTTCTTTGATATATATTTATTCATGAAAATTGATCTAACCTGCTTTGTGTGTTTCCGATGCGTACATCCCTGTATATCCATCCCTGTATATGCAATATATTTAGCTTAGGTTGCTATCTTTAATATAACTACAATATTGGAAATAACAGATCAGCAACATTATGCCTGTATAATCGATACAATCTCCAATACGAGTCAGTCGCTATTCTGACTAGCCAAACTGCTGCCCAGCTACGGACCTGGTTTCTGCCCGCCGCGGCACCGGTCTGGGCAGTTAGCTAAGCTGACAAAATAGAGCCACTTAACTCAGACCTCCATAAGTCCTTGAGTTGGAGTCGCGAAATAGTGCGATATACGCTAAGTCTAAAACGTGTAAAAGTAGTGTGTAGTAATCTGTGAAAATTTAATAACTTCGGTCTCTAAATAAAGTTGTTTTTTTTTTTATAACAACTTATTGGACCCTATTACGAGTACGTTATTTTACAAGGTACAAGTCTTGTAGCATATTAGTCTAATGACCAACAATCACAGCATCTGAAAGTGCCTCGTGGAGAGGTGTTACACGTGTCGCAGCGACGACCAGCCATGCAATTCTCTAAGCGACTCGTAATGGCCGTGTGCGTCGCTGTGATCACAGATATCACAACTTTGACATCGTCTACTGCGATCACGGCTTTTTATTTGGTATTCTACAAGGCTGTAAGCGTACGCGAGGCTGTTTGCCTTGTAGAATTCCAATTCCAAACGCAGCCTTGCGGCGCTAGTGTCGCATAACCATGAAAAGCGACACTAAGGAATTGCAATTTTGTGTTCAAGGCTATAACAGCCGATGTTTCCGAGGATGTAAGGATGTTTGCTCTTACAGAATTGCATGGCTGGGCAGCAACGGCCACCGTTGTGCGTGCATGCAGTTCCTGTTCCAGACGCGGAATGAAGAATAGAGAGGACGACAGCAGTAACCATGTCAGTGACGGCATGATGCATCTACTAATTGTACTGGGTGGGTGTTCCCTAGTTCGCATGAACTAATTGGTAACGGTAATTTGACATTAGCAAAATAACTAAAAAATAACTGAATCTGTTAACTATAAAGGTCGTAGCACACTATGATGCCCAGGCACCAGACCAGCACCGCCTCAACCCTCGCCGACAAAGAGCCGCCAGCTCGGCGTTCATTTAGTCGTCGGTAGACCATCCACTCGCTGACGCCGCGTGGACAGCGCGCCGTACACTATTTCTATCTAATATAGAAAATTGTACTTTAGTAACAATATTCAGAGCTCACTTTCAAAGTTATTGCTTTGAGGCGAGGCGGTATGGTCTGGCGCCGGGGCGTTATAGTGTGCTACGGACCTTAACATTTATTGAACTTTACGACATTAGGTATTTATGTAAAAAATCATGCGCAGTGATGACCTAGTAGATAAAGAATTGCCATTGCCAAATATATATATATATATATATATACTAGAACTTTATAAATTTGTAAGGAAAATTCAGAGTCTTTATCGTACCATTAGTGTCATTTACCAATCACGGAAACCTAATCTATATATATATATATATATATATATATATATATATATATATATATATATATATATATATATATATACGAGTATATATAAATGAATGTTTGTCTGTATGTCCTCTATGGACTCAAAAACGGCTGGGCAGATTTTGATGAAATTTTCAGTGAATCTTCAGGTTAGCTGTGCGAAGCTGGGTCGAGTAGCTAGTAATTTAATACAAATAACATCTAAACTAAAACTCCATAGTTCCGGACCTTACCCAATGTCTGTACGAGTGTATAACAAATTGCCCGAAGATATAAAAGACGAAGCAAATGATAATTAGGGTTCCGTACCCAAAGGGTAAAACGGACCCTATTACTGAGGTCTGTCACCAGGCTGTATCTCATGAACCGTGATAGTTGGACAGTTAAAATTTTCACAGATTATTTCTGTTGCCGCTGTAGCAACAAATACTAAAAAACAGAATAAATTAATATTTAAGTGGGACTCCCATACAACAGACATGATTTTTTTTGCCGTTTTTTATAGATAATGGTACGGAACCCTTCGTGCGCAAGTCCGACTCGCACTTGGCCGGTTTTTTTTTATGGTTCCCTTAAAAACATTTATTGAGGAAACCCTGCTACTCCGTCGCAGAATACCTCAATTCCTAGTGTCAAACCTCTCGACCATTGCGATGCCTGACAAGGTGCACATGTATCTAATTTAATTTAATTAAATAATGGAATGTTGAATTGAAATAAATGATAAAGAATCGGCCTATTAACAGATTGGTCCCTCGTTCGAATCCTGGCATAGACGTGTACTAAATTCATGTTTTCGGATTTATTCACATAATTGTAATCATCACTACCACGGTTAAGGAAAAGATCATAAGGAAGCCGGTACATCCCCGAAATTTTATTTCATAAGACATGTGAGCGAACCCGAAAAAGGTCTGACAGCAGTCGCTGTAAGTAATAATCAGTATCTTCGCCAAGTCCTCAGGCTTAGGTAGCGGACCACACCAATCCTAATGTAAAAGAAAACCGATTAATGCAAGAAAAAATATTTAGTCTTGGTTCTAAAGTGGTATCGCTACGTACTCCACCATCGCGTCATTATATTTTATTCTTATTTTCTTCAAAATATTATTCTTATGCTGGGTGGCAAACAAGCTTACGACTTACGTAATTACGTAATTACCGTAACATTTGCAACATCACAGGCATCATATTACATTGTCGATCCCGTATTATCTTTTCACCCGCTTTTGGAAATAGGTGGGTGTAGAAAACGAATCCAATATATATAAAACAATTAGCTAAATTCACGCAATCATTAATCTAAAAATAAAAATAATTGTTTCTGTTACAATGAATTTACCTTTCAAATTACGCGCTAAGACAAAATACAAACGTAAAGTAACAAAGAATAAATTTTGCCTTCGCTCAAAATGAGCGGTAGAAACAAATTTGGGGGTCGACAAAATGGGAAAAGTTTTATAGATCTCAACTCGGTGTTTGACTGATGACTGAACTTCGAACTTTTGCTTGTCCTTTTTGTATAAAAAAAAACTTTTCTGCAGTTAATCTAGCTGTATAATAGTGATCTTATTGCCATAAATGAGCAATTCTTGTGTATATGCAAACATATTTCGTATATCTCGGAAACAGCTATAACAATTATTTACTACTAACTTTTTCCCGCGGCTTCGCTCGCGGTAAATTTGGGGTGATATAGATCTCGTTTGACTGTGGTAGAGAAACAAACAAATTACTCACATTTACATTTTAAAATAAAATATATTAAAAACTTGTTAAGCGCCATTATTGAATTGTATTTAAGAATGAACCGAGTTGTATTAATTAGCTTTTATTTAATTAAATTATTTATCCTAACGAAGAGATTAAAAAATAATCTAAGAACAATTATCCTACAGGAACTGTTTTTCCATGCACTTTCACATGACTAGTTAGGATTTGGCGATTGCAGCGCCTAAAAATTATGCTTTTTTCACTAACTCGTTGGAATGAGATACTTTCACGGGATAAAAAGTAGCCTATGCCGTTCTCTGTACCTTCTTCGATAATCTGCTGCAAAGTCAAGGCGTGAAGGAAAAACAAACAAACAAAATAATATACTCACTTTCACATTTATAATATTACTAGCTACTCGACCCAGCTTCCCACAGGTGATCCAATCGTTACCAAACTTAACAGGATCACCCGCTGGGCTAACCTGAATAATCACTGAAAATTTCATCAAAATCTGCCCAGCCGTTTTTGAGTCTATAGAGGACATACATAGAAATATATATAATTATATTATTATACTAGTTAGGATTTTAAGAGAGGCAGGGCGCATCAAAGATGTAGGAAAAATTACACATTGTCTAACTGCTACCCTCTCCTTTGTAAAACGTATGTATTCTACCGCCCTTAATACTCAAGTACCTAAGAACGAACTTCTCTCTACATTTTTTATGAATTTTGTGGAAAATTGCGATTTTTCTAATGCTAGTTAAGAAGCTAAATTAAGTGATAAATCTGACGATCGATTGTCCAGCAGTGACTAATTTATCACCACGTTACGTGGGTTCGATTTATAAACGGGAAAAATATTTATGTATATGGATGAACATTTCTAATTATCTTCCTCTTGGTGTTTGTAAAAGGAAGAAATATAACGACCTCCAGCTCAATGAAAACCGCAGGCAAATAAAAACTCCCTGAAGTGTTGTTCGATCCCTGCGAGGAATGATTATATCAATAAGATCCTAAAAAGTTAATGTGTGAGCAGCAAAGGTGTGCTTTCTTTCTATTAACACTATTTCAAGCATTCATCGGCTACGGCAACCACTTTACATCAGGTAAGTCATATGCTTGTATGCCTCTGATCTTATTCTTCCTAGCTTTATCCCGTTTCCTAATCCATTAGGTTTGGCGAGGTCCGCTACCTGAGCCTAAAGATTTAGCGAAGATATTAGATTTAGATTAGCGCCGTTAGACCTCCACAAACCAGATGGAAAACCAGACCTTTCTTAGATAATTACGAATATGTACATAAATCCGAAAACACGAATTTACTAGTACATGCCAGAATCGAACCGCGAACCTGTTGGTAAATAGGCCGGTTCCTTATGCACTGGGCTATCGATACTCGATGATTCAGGGTCGGCAACACATGAGTGACACCCCTGGTGTTGCAAATGTCCATAGGCTACGGTGACTGTTTACCACCAGGCAGGCCGTATGCTCGATTGTCACCTTAGTGGTATAAAAACAAAACTCAAGGATTGTATGCCTCCGATATTGTGTTACAAAAAGTTTAGCATATTCTAATCTATTTTAATACTATTTCCAACGGCAAAAGAGTTGATAACCCATTTGAAGAGATTAACGTAGTCTATGAATAGAGAAGCTATCTATAACACGGACTCCAGGGAATTGTTCAAAGAAATAAACATCAACGATGTAAATCTCAATATACACACATCAAAAGTGTCTAGGATCAAGCATTTTTATGCGGATTTCTTGAGATTGAGATGTGGCTTTGTAATAAAAAAATATATAAAATATATAAACGTATACGACACTGGAGAACCCCTGGACGCCAACAGCGATTAAAATCCTGCCAGGAAGTCCATCCTTATAGTGGTGGAACCATCATGGTATGGGCGGGTATTTGGATCGGCGGAAGAACTGAGTTGATTTGGATCAGAGGCAACCTCAACGCTCAAATTTATGCTGAGACGATTGTATCAGACGTCATCGTTCCTCTACAAGTGCAAATCGGTCCCTTATTTCAGTTAATGCATGATAATGCACGACCGCACACCGCAAGAGTTGTAAGACAGACTGTCGCCGCAGCTAACATCAATGTCATGCCCTGGCCTGCTCAGTCGCCAGACTTGAACCCGATTGAGCATGCATGGGATATGCTACAGAGAAGAGCTCTGCCGAATATGGAGGGTATCCAGTCGCAAGAAGACCTTTTTTTGTTGTTGCAACGAACATGGGCGGCCATTCCACAGTGTGATTTGGATGAAATCATTTTGAGTATGCCAAACCGATGTTCTTGTGTTGTTAGTGTTCGCGGTAGAAACACGGATTATTAATTGTTTAAGTTACCCAATAAAATTTTAAAGAAAACTGTTATTTGAGTCTTTTTTTCGAACTTTAATGTTAGTGGTTCAAATGTCAAAAATCCCTTTATTATGAAAATGGCAAATTTCTTTATTAATGCAAAGGTGACTTGGTTTATCTTTACTGTAGACAAACGAAAACACTTTATTTGATGAATCCTTAAAGAAAATTTTAATTAATATCAATCAGGAGAAAAGTTATTGCAAAAATATATGTTGATCCCTAGACACTTTTGATGTGTGTATTTAAGAAAACATAATATTTGTTCGTAAAAATATAAAGTCGTTTTCAAACTCCAGTGAAATTCTTAGAAGCGGAAACAAGTTGCGTATGTTAGTACACCGGCTTAGAGCTGGTAGGTTTTTTGTTGTGAATTGTGTTCGATCGGTATAATATATTGCTTCAATCAATCAATCAAACATTTATTTGTTAAACATAGGTACAGCAGATCAGGAGTCGATCGTTATGTTTTGCCATGTATAGCATAGCATACAAATATTTAAAAAAAATATAAAATTTAGTAATTAAATTAACAAATAAGATACTTATTAAGGATTTTCAAAATAAACTAGAAATTGTTTCTCTGTAACCAAAGAAAGTTTTATTTATTATTATATCACAACAATTTTTATATTAAAACACTGAATTACGCTTATATCTCACCTGTAACCAAAGAAACGACATTTAAAGTTTAATCTGTAACACTTCTTTAATCATATCAGTTAGTTTTTAGGGTTCCGTATCCAAAGGGGAACCCTATTACTGAGACTCCGCTGTCCGTCCGTTCGTCCGTCTGTCACCAGGCTGTATCTCACGAACCGTGATAGTTAGACGGTTGAAATTTTCAGAGATGATGTATTTCTGTTGCCGCTATAACAACAAATGCTAAAAAACAGAATAAATAAATATTTAAGGGGGCTCCCATACAACAAACGTGATTTTTTTGCTCGTTTTTGCTCTATATTTATAACGGTAACAGGTAGACGCTTGAAATATTCACAGAATATTTAGTTATATATTTACTTTAAGAATAAATAATTAAATTTAAAGAAAACGAGACGAGTCCGATTTGCACTTGGCCGATTTTTATAAGTTTTCTATTTTACTTTCATAACATAACCATTGAACGCACATCGTGTATACCAAACGTCAATCATAACATGTCACTACTTATTGTCTATTACTACACATAGTTTGTATTAAAAGAAATGTCATTTCTTTACATACATTTCCGGAAATATCTTCAAGGAGAATAACAAAGGTACTGTTTGTAAAAAGGCTGATTATAGAGTTGGCGAAGAGCTACTAAGAAAGATGTCTATAAATAGCACAGACAGATAAGTATATGTTTCTTTTTACCACTTGATACGAGTATCATTATTACGATATCACTATGTTGACATAGGTTGTTTATAATAACTAATTGAGACACGAACCTATATAAATTTTTTTTCTATATAACGTCGGGCATTCAAGTATATTGCCCACCTGGTGTAAAGCAGTTACCGTACATACTGGTGACCTCACTCACACACAGGAACGCAACAACCCTCTAGGGTGTTGTTATTTGGCTGCGGTTTTTCTGTGATGTGGAGGTACTTCCCCAGACGGCCTGCATTGATGCACTCTACCTCTCTTTAAACATCCAGACCAAGATAAACAGACATGTTCATGAGCGTTCATGTCCACGAGCGTTGGTGTCAAAGTCGCGTCATTCACGACTGAGCCACCGAGCTCGTCATTATAGCTATATAGGTTCTGCATTTCTTCTTGGTCTATGGTCTGTCCGAAATGCTTGTAGGTTAATCTATACAAAGAAAACCATGAGAAATAAATAAGCTACCCGGCTGGGAAAAATCGCAGCCCAATAAGTTCTGTTCCCTGGACAGGTGGTGTGAGTAAAAAGTTGGCAACCAGATTGGGGAAAGTTGGGAAAGTTGTTTGGAAGGGAGTGAGATTACCACCAGCAGCAGACGTGGGAGAACTTAAAACACTTAATGTATTGCAAGCGTTCGTAGGTTAACCATTTAATATCAGGAGGGTCGTATGCTTGCATGACACCGCCAACAAAAATCATTTTCCATCGATTGGTGTTATTTGACCTAGTCCACGTCTTTGATATTTTTAAACGAATTTGTGATTCTTTTACAAATTGTAGCACAATATATATATATATATATACCTGTAAAAAAAATGAGTTACAAATAACAAAGATGTGTCTAGCCGTCTATATCTTCACGCCAAGTCCCTTCCTGGGTAGGCAGAGAGAACTGACCCCATAAGATATATTGCGGCGCCTCTTCAACGTTCATAATTCTTTTCTATGCACCCTCATCGGGCTCTTGGCACCACCTTCTGATAAAACACGACTAATCTGGTCATGATAGGTACATTGCATGGTACTGGCATGGCCTTCCTTGGCTACATCTTTTCACTTTCTTATTGTATATGTCACTGTTACCTCTTAAGTTTTTCCTGCATATCCGAACCAACAGAGCATGCCCCTTATCTTAACTCTTATACCTCTCTTTCTTACATCATAGTTGAGACATCGGTCTGAGAACTGCAGGTTATAAAGATATGAACTAGTTAAGACAATGAATAAGTATCCTTCTGAATAGTGCCGCTGCCACCATGACTTCACAGCAGATTATGAAAAAAAGAATCTATATAGGAGCGATGAGATCGATTTTGCACAGTGAATCAATTCACCCCTACGGGTAGGGGGTACTGTGAAACCTTATTGACTAGTTCACGGATCAAGATCGGCACTACGCGGTTTATTCGTAAAAATATCCTCCCATTGATCAGACTGAACGTTGTTGTGAGCGCGGGGTACCTCAATGCGCAGTCCATAGGTTTATTTGTTTGTATTCAATGAACCAAATTCCTCCTACTCCTAAATCTAATTCAATCAACTAATAACGTTCACGTAATATCCTCGCAATGCGACTCACATAACGCCGACGTAATACTATTTCAATATTTTTATTGTTACGCCAAAACCTTTATAGGTCTGCAGACGTATATTTTATTATAAGTTTGGGTCCGTCCTAGGATCTACGAATAGGCTCTTATATTGTTTTGATATTTAAACTTTGTGAATATTCTTCAGGTCAAATGATATTGTTGATGGATCTAAAAGCAGTTTTATGATAGCGTCAAAGTATACAGAAAATTGGGATTCTTATTGAATCACTAGCGACCCGCCCGCCTTTCTTGCGCGTAGATTGATAGGAAGATAAATTATGTATGTATTGTATATCTTCACGTCAGGTCTCTTGCGGGGTAGGCAGAGAGAGCCGAGCGATAAAACGCAATCCTGACACACTTCACTCGCTTCTTTAACGTTCGTAGCTCTTTTGATGGACGCTCGCTGGTTCCTAAGGCTCCTGACATCACCTTCTGATGAAACACGACCAATTTGGTCATGGTAAGTTAGCCTTGCTCTTCCTCCTTCAAAATTCTCCTACGTCCTTCCCCTTTCATATTGTACATCTGATTCGTCATTCTTAAAAAAAAACCAGTTGAGAATGCGCAAGCTTGCATTGCCAGAGGAACACCTGGCTCGTCAATTATATAACATTTTTTTTTTTTAACTTTGTCGGCCATTTTGACCATGTTCCGAAATATGATATTGGTTTTTAAGACATTCCTATTCTATTTTTTAATTTACTTTTCGAATCTGAAATAAAAATTGAAATTTGTTTTTTTTTTTAATTTGTCGGCCATGTAGAAGACCATATTCCAAGAGATAGGAGGTTGGTTTTTCAGACATTCCTATTCTACATTTTTATGCTGAATCAAAGTCAAAATTTGAATATTCGAAAAAAAAGCGACAGACACACACAGTCAAACGCACACACAGTAAAACATATAGATTTCATATAGGGACGGTGTTCCTGAAAATATGGTAAATTATGTACTACTTCATTTGAACAAATAGAACATAATATATATTCCTAAAGAAACAGTTTAGTTATAGCACTTACATCCCAATAAATAACCTGCCTATTGATCAACAGGTCCCACATTCGAATCCTGGCATGAGTACCTACCATTAAATTTGTATTTTCAGATTTATGTACATATTTACAACTACCAGTTGCTCGGCGGTGAAGGAAAACATCGTGAGGAAACTCGCACGTCTAATTATATTTCTGACGTGTGACCTATCCTGAGAAAGATCTGGTTTTCCCTCTCGGTTGTGATGGTCTGATGGCAGTCGCTGCATTTAAAAATCAGTGTATTTGTCAAATCCTTGAGCTTAGGAAGCGGGCTCTGCTAATCCCATCGGATTAGGGTACGGGATAATGCTAAGAAGAAGCTCTTTATATATGTGGTAGAAACACGAACAAATAATAATACAAAAATCCCGTTCTGAATCGCTACTGCCTCCAGCTTTTTCTTGTTTTTCGCACCTCTGTGGGTTTTGGCATTAAGATCAGATTTGTGTTTGTTTAAGCCAGCTTCACCATAATGGTTATTTCTATAAATATAATTTTGCCTGGCTAAACCTTTGCAAGATTAGCTAGAGAAAATTGTGTTGAGTACATAAGTACTACATAAACAAACATCCAAGTCAGGCCAGATTTATGAGCTCAGCCTGGTCTAGTCTATCAAGTTAACTGTAAGTTTTCATAACTACGTTCATTTAATCCCATACAATTGGTGACATTGATATACGATAAGAATTTTACTGTATAACTGTGGTGAACGCCAATCACGATACAAGAAGTAGATAATTCAAACACAGTACATGGTTCAAAGATAAAGATAAAAAATATTTATTTGACTTTAGACCCTCGCGAGCACTTAGATACGTCTCACATTTTCAATTTTATATCTTATTATTTTTTTAAGGTTTTCTCTTTTTTAATTTACCAGCATTTCAGAATGACCATTGGCGAAAAAGAAATTCCAAAAGAAACTTGCCAATGTAGGTCTTTTTTTTCCTAAATCATCTTATACATATTACAATAAATATAATGAGTGTACATATGGTGATATCAAGTGGTACAATTAAAGTTATATTTAGTCATGTGCCGAAACATTTCCATACATCAATATTATCCAGACAAATGTGTCTTCAGTATCAAAATAAAACAAAATCGAAGGTCCAACACCTTTCTGAATTTCCTTCGGTCCGCATGAGCCTTTTTTAATTCTTCAATATTAGCCAGGTAAACGTATCTTCAGTATGAAAATAAAAGAAAATCAAATATCCAATTCATTTTTCAATTCATATCTGTTTCGGAATTTTTTTTTATTCAATATTAACCAGGCATATATATATGTATTTATAATATATGTCTTTAGTACCGAAATAAAATATAATCAAATACATACCCAATTCCTTTCTGTGTTTCCATCGGTCCACGTGAACCTATTTAAAGTCTTAAATATTAGCCATGGCAAAGTGCACCCACGAAAATAACTAGGCATATGAAACCAGTTGAGAATGCGTAAGCTTGCATTGCCAGAGGAACACCTGGCTTGTCAATTATATAACAATTGAATTTTTTTTTTAATTTGTCGGTCATTTTGACCATATTTCCTAAGAGATAGGAACGGTGTTCCTGAACTTCCTATTCTACTTTTTTATGCTGAATCCGAAACTGAAGTCAAAAATCGAATATTCGAAAAAAAAAGCGACAGACAAACACACAGACAAACATATAGATTTCATATGGGAACGGTGTTCCTGAAAAACATTGACAACTTGACACAATAATGACACAGTACGACATTGTACTCAAAGCCAGCAAGCTGAAGTAACAGTTAGTTGGACATATCTACCAAGCTACTGATTACAAATGGGCGACTAAATGGGACATGGGACGAGTTTGGTAATCATAATTTCCGCCATGGCGTTTATGGTCATCGTTTCATCTACAGGGGCGGGGGCTAAACGAAACCATGCCCATAATTGCAGATGGTGGATACTATTGTGGAATGGGTATATTTATTGTAGTATAATAATGTATAGACTAACCTAGTATAAATGCGCAAAATTTGTAACGTAACGCTGGGTGACCGCATACACCATGCTGATATAAGAAAGAATGTTGATCTTAAAGAAAGTGTTGGAGACTAGATAAGAAAGGCTCCAACATTGTTGGTTCCAACATGTATAAAGCATGTAAAAAATGCAAAACAAATGCAGGATGAAAGAATGAAGAAACAGAACAGATATACCAGGCCTCTCAGAAAAAAAGAAAAACAATTTTTATATATGAGAGACTGGCCAGTTATAATCTATTTCGAGAATATGATTATTTATAAGTAAAAATACGTACCTTCCAATTTCAAAATTTCCAGTTAATAGATTCAGGCGTTATTTTGCGAAAGTCAAATTTACATGCAATTTGATCTAACCTGCTTTGTGTGCTTCCGCCACCAATTAGTCCACACTATATAGTGGGTGGGTGCCGGCCGGCGCTAGGCCGCATGAACTAATTCGTGGCGGAAGCACACAAAGCAGGTTAGATCAAATTGCATTCAAAATTTCCCTCCACATTTTGCTGATTTAAATTATCGGGTCCATTGAAAAATGTATCTGCGCCGGGAACATTTCCTTGCTATGATTTTTTATGATTTCAAGTGTCGCCTGAAACCTGACGAATCGTACGATAGACTTCAAATGGCATTAATGGATGAAGGCCCATCCAAAGCAAGCGTGTATTGTTGATGTAACGACTTCAAGCGAGGTCGACAAACTTTCGGGGATGAAGAAAGAAGTGGTCGCCCTTTGACGGCTGTTACGGAAAAAAACGTGCTAGCAGTGAAAAACTTAATCCAAGACAATAGGCGAGTTACATATCAGGAGATTCAGCATATACTGCAGATTGGATTGGGAAGCCTTCACGAGATTTTACACTTGCATCTATGCGTGAGGAGGATAGTTTCACCTACCATGGTCGTGTTTTATCAGGAGGCGATAGAAGGAGCATGTGTAACCGGCGAGCATGCATGAAAAGTGTTATGAACATTAAATAAGCGAACGAGATGTGCAAGGACCGGCGCGAGTATATTGATAGACAGTAAATTTTCAATTAATCTGCTCACTAATTGCCATTAATTATGCAATGTTTTAGATAAATCCAAATCCTAATAATAATACGAGTATTATAAATATAAAGGTCCGTTTGTTTGTCACGCTTTCACGCGAAAACTACTAAACCAATCATCATGAAACTTTGTACACATATTCTTGGAGGTATCAGAATTAACATAGGATACTTTTTATAAATAAAAATTGCGAGCCGCGGGTAAAAGCTAGTAAGTATATATTTCTTCGTTTTCTAGAAGCTTATCTTTTTTTCATTACTCAAGAGTTGTTATTTATTCATTCAACCATTTTTAACCACACATCAAGGATATAAATGCGGACTTAATGTGAATAGCTTGTTGTGCCAAACAACCTTTTTGAATATGAATTATAGTAAATCGGTACTCAAAGTAAGAAAGCGAAGCGATAGAATAAACTTAAATATAATTACATACAAAAACATAAATAAAATCTACGTAATAAAATACATTACATAATAAATGAGAGGTTTTCTGTGAGGTGAAGGTACTTTCAAAGCGCTGCTTTGATGCGCGATACCCCTCTTTGAAAACGGGTGTGTAATATACGACATTGTAAATCCTCTAATGATCATAGAACTTTATGTTATTTAATATACTTTTGTTTAATATAAAGACGTCACTTTATCAAATGAATATTTACAATATTTATTTTGATATACGGACTCCACGCTACTAAAAATCAAAGTACTTTCGCTAAAGATTACTTACTGAATAACAACAATGAAATCAAACAAACTAGATACCGCATCAAAGAATTTGTCCTCCAAACTCGACACGTACGCTACGACCAATATTGGCCTATCGCACAGTGATTCAACGAACTCACCGACCCTTAGACCTCGTAAAATGTTATGGGGAAATTCTGGAGATCCGCGTTATGTGATATTTATATACTCTAAATTAGTGTCATAAAGTTGAAGTAGCCTTTGTGAAAATGTGCTACACGGGAACAGAAATTCTCAGGTACCATGGAGTTCCAAACACGTGTTCTGCCGTGAATTATCAAGAATCTATACATCTATACAGATAAATAAAATTGGAGTGTCTGTTTGTAATATTAAAATAACCGCTTTTTACTAAACGCATATGGAAGTATACACGGTACATATACCAAAATGAATATTTTTACAATTTTTGTCTGTCTGTCTGTCTGTTTGTTCGGCTAATCTCTGAAACGGCTGGACCGATTTTGACGGGACTTTCAATGGTAGGTAGACGACTGTTCAGAGCACAATATAGGGTACTATTTATCCCGTAAATATTTAGGGATCCTGCGTAAAATATGAAAAACTGTTAAAATTAGGTGGAAATAACTTTGCACTTTTATTTTTATTATATTTTCACAGAATACGTATTTTTTGTGACATAAAATAACTACACGTTTATATATATATAATATATATATATATATATATAATAACATAATATGTAATTATATAAGAATGTAATATTATGTAATATTAAAATAACCGCTTTTTACTAAATGCATATGGATATATATATACACGGTATATATACCAAAATGAATATTTTTACAATTTTTGTCTGTCTGTCTGTCTGTCCGTCTATCTGTTTGTTCCGGCTAATCTCTGAAACGGCTAGACCGATTTTGACGGGGCTTTCATTGGCAGATAGCTGATGTAATAAGGAGTAACTTAGGCTACCTTTATTTTAGAAATTTTATTTATTTTTATTAATATAAATATTATAAATAAATAATAAAAAAAAACTATTCCGCGCGGACGAAGTCGCGGGCACAGCTAGTAGTTAATAGATTCAGGCGTTATCGCCCAGAAAGGTCACACTTCGCCGAGCATCTCATAGACAAAGGACATAACTTATCCCCCATCAATACATAGGCATACATACATTTTTTGGCGGGACAGCGCCGGTGTTGCAGGTATATGTTTCTACAACGGTGCCTGCAACACAAAAACATTTTATAAGTGTAAATATGTAAAGTATGCTTGGTAGGTATAAATAAACCAATGTGAAGAGCGCATACCATGCCAACAAACTGTTTTACAGTTTGGCATAATACTGTATTTCGGAAACATGTACCTATCATAAGTAAAATAAATGAAAAAAAATATATATATCAAATTATACACACCATAGACAAAGGTTTAAAACTAAATATTAGGGAACAATTAGAAATTAACAAACATAAAAATTCTAAAATTACTCTCATGAACAAACAGACTGACGTAAACAATTCCCCACTTTTAAATATATTTTCGCTCACACCATCCACATCCACCCCGACCCTCAATTGAATATAAGGGACGGCACTCGATGGATTTGTCACTTTGCATGTTATTTTTACGTCTACAACGCCTGATGATGCCTCGTGGAGAGGCCAAACACGTGTCGCAGCGACGACCAGGCCAGTCGTGGCAGCGACGGTGGTGGCGGGGGCATGCGGATTATGTTCCAGATGGCGGACGACCGCAGCAGCCGAGGCAGAGACTACCGGAGCAGCCATCGCAGCGTCGGCACGTTGCATTTACTAACAGTAGTGGGTGGGTGCCGGCCGGCGCTACGCCGCATGAACTAATTGGTGGCGGAAGCACACAAAGTAGGTTAGATCAAATTGCACACAATTATCAAGAAAAAATAAGACGAGGATGTATCATACTAAAATAGTTAACGCACTATATGTACATAAGATATGGCCATCTATCTATCTACTCAGTTATACAGCTGTTTCGAGAGCGACAATGTAACTAAATTGTTTTAGCATCAATATCTATGCTGACAATTACCTTGGAATACGTCATCGTGACATATTCCATATTCTTAGGGCAAGAACAGAGCTTTTTAAGCGCTGTCTGCACTGTCACTGTTGTTAAGTTTACTAAACGCTGTCACTCGCCAATATCGGTCATTTTTCATTGTACATTGCATGAGTTTAGAGCGGAAATAAAATAGTTGTAATTAGGTATTTTGCGAAAGTCAAATTTACAGGCAATTTGATCTAAACTACTTTGTGTGCTTCCGCTACCGATTATTTCATGTGAACTAGCGCCGTAGTAGATCCATGCTGTCGCTGTTATGGCTGCTCCGGTCGTCTCCGCGACACGTGTTTCGCATCTCCACGAGGCATCTTACTGTAGATATCAGTCGTTATAATTCGTAGCATGTTATTCTAGCAGCCGAGGCAGAGACGAACGGAGCGGCCAAGGCAGCAGCGGCATGCATCTACTAATGGTAGTAGGTGGGTGCCCGCTGGCAGTAGTTCTCATGAGTAATCGGGAGCGGAAGCGCACAAAGTATTTCAGATCAAATTGCCTGTAAATTTGACTTTCGCAAAATAAGACCGGAATCTATTAACTACAAGGCCAACAGACATTCTCATGCACTCATTATGTTTGTCTCGTGTGCGAATGGTATCGACGAATGTTGGTGTCAAAGTAGCGTTACCAACTACTACGCCCCGAACTCCTCATTTATTAATGAGATACGAGTATAATCTTCCATTTCACTGAAAGTTACTGTCATTAACCCAAGGCACATAGGTTCGATTCTCACAAAACAAACATTTTTTGCTAACCAATCAACTAAAGAGCTCATCACAGGACTGAATAATTAAAAAAAAAAACCACCGACACAAAAAGAAAGCCTATGCAATTTAACAATATAAAAAATTGGTTTTTTATATATTTTTTTTAATTTATTTTTTATTCACGAGTGTGCTAGTGTGGTGGATATCCTGGCTGCAGCATCAGAGCAATAATTCTGTAATCTTACATAGTATGTAGCACACATGGGTGTTTCAAATTTTAGGTCACACATATGTTTGAAAGTAAAGTAAATACCCATTAAGCGTTTCAGATCCTTACCGCAGCTAGTAAAAGAACTGATGGCCTTGAAACGGCTTAATCAATTTTAATAATACATATCTAAGAACCGCCGCTAGAAAACCTAGTTTCAAATAAAAAACCGCATCCAAATCAGTTCATCTGTTTAAGAGCTACACACATACACATAGCGGTCAAACTTAAACAAACACCCCTCTTTTTTGCATCGGGAGTTAAACAACTAAAGCGTAATGATACTTTTTTTTATATAACGTCGGAAGGCATACAACTATACAGCCTACCTGATACAGCCTATGAACGCTTATAATACATTAAGTATCACTAGCGCGATACTTCCTCTGCTGCGAATACAGCAACTGGAGCAACTTAGGAGCTTACTGGTGACATCACTCACACGCAGGAACACAACAACTCTCTAGCGAGTCGTTATTTGGCTACGATTTCCGGTGAGGTGGAGGTACTTTCCCTGACGGCCTGATTTGATGCGCTCTATCTCAGCTACTATAGATACTGCAGCTTTCTAATTGGACTCCAGTATTCCCGCCAATAATTAGCCGACAACTAGTCTAGACTGAATCTGAATTAACTGGACTAATTGGACAGATAATGGAGAGATGTTTGTTAAACAACAGTTAAGGAAAATTTTGCTTTGTTTATGCTAACTTAGAGATGTTTTGACTGATCAAGTTGGAAACTATAGTATTTTATTTTATTTTTAACGAGCTCAATGGCACAATGGTTAATTATGCGATTTTAACACCGACGCTCTTAGGTTCGAATCCCACACTGGGCAATTATTTGTGGGCATGAACATGTATCTCATATTTGTCTTGATCTGGGTGTATTTAAGAGAGGTAGGGCGCATCAAAGCAGCCTGCCTGGTGAAGACCCTTTACTTCACAGGAAACCGCAGACAAATAGCAACTCCTTACACAGTTGTTATGTTCCTGCGTGTGAGTGAGGTAACCAGCTCCTAAGGAGTTGCTGTGCATCAGACGTCGCACGGGTACAATTAATGGATTTACAATATTCTTTGAGCAATTAATGGACCAATTCTTGAGGAAGGTTATAGACTATTCAACATCACGATACTACTCTTAGAAGTTGAGGAAAAGGAGTAGAAGTAGTTCCCATACCAGGTATGCGATACCAGGTAATCGCGCTGATGAAGTTGCGGAGTGCAGCTACAACTATGATAAAGTATAAGATTTGTACTACTGTATTTTTTTTTTACACAACGTCCGAAGGCATACAAGCAGACGGCCCATCGTAAAGCGTGTAGCGTACCATGTAAAGCGGTTACCGTTGCCTGTAAACGTTTACAATACATTGATTATCACACGCACGATGCCGCCTCTGCTAACACAGCGACTCCTTAGCATCTTACTGGTGACCTCCCTCACACGCAGAAACACAATAACGTTAGGTATACGTACCAGACCGCTCAGAAAGTATTACGGAAAAAGTGTTTATGCATGATAGACTGGTTGTTATTTTAGTTTTAGTATTTTAGTTTATTATTTTGAAAATACAATTATTTATAAGTAAAAATAGGTACGTTCCAATTTCAAAATTTCCACACTTTCTGCGAGCTAATTTAAATTATCGTGTCTTATTGAAAAATGGATCTGCGCAGGGAACATTTTCGTGCTATAATTTTTTTGAAACCGGACGATTCGTACGATAGGCTTCAAATGGGATTCATGGATGAAGGCCCATCCAAGGACACCATGTATCGTTGATATAACGAATTCAAGCGCGGTCGAATAACTTTTGGTGAATGAAGAAAGAAGTGGTCGTCTTTACGAGATTTTACACTTGCATCTTCGCGTGAGGAGGATAGTTTCACGCTGGGTGCCACACAACCTCACCGTTGCTTAGAAGCAGGCCCGGGTGGAATGGTATCTGTAATATATAAGCCGGGAGATAAAGGATATACGTGTTTACTTGTTAACCATTTATTTCAGACTGCCTTATAGTACAATTGATACATCTACCCTCTAGCTAGCATTTTCATAAATGTGACTACAGATACTACAGTATCGTGATAACCCTTAATTTGGCAGGCCTTTTAAGAAAAAAATAAAAATAATATAGTTTACTTCTATAGGCGAACTTTAACAGATCTAATAATGTGTGACAATATATATAAAAAAGCTATTTACTATATTTTAGAAAATAAATCATGTATGTCACGACATACATTGCCAAATTTACAGTAAAATACTTTTTATTATTTATGTATGCAGGGCCATACACTGCCAAATTAAGGATTTTATTGAGAAAAAGAATATAACATGAAAATTGTCTTAGGTTTTCGCGATTGTTACACATTGAAATTAAACTATTTTTAACGGAAGTATCGCGTGTTTTATTTATTTTGTTGAAACCTGACGTTTCGAACGCTTTGCAGCGTCCGTGGTCGCAGGAAAGACTAAGGTGGTATTTGTCTTACATCAGTTATTCAATTATTACATCTACCGACATGGATGGATTAATTATATATGTTCCGATTCACACAAAAATCGCTCACAGTGTCCGAACATTTTTTAGTAGATCTATGGATTTGTGACTTGATTATTTTTAGGACTGGATCCCAAGCAGGTGGTACTTGCCAACCATCTTCTCTATTGAAATTGGGGTGTTTTCTTATTTCAATAGCCTCGCGCAACATTCTCGGCATGTAGCGATTCTCCTTGGCGAGGATTTGTGGTTTATCGAACCGGATGTAATGGTTTGGTTAGTCCAGTGTATGTTCACATACTGCATAGTTTTTATCGCGCCTATTCTTCATGTCAGCAATGTGTTCTTTCACACGAGTACCTACGCTTCTCTTTGTTTGCCCTATGTATGATAAACCACATACGCAGTCTAATTTGTATACTCCTGCATATTGTAGGGGGATATTAGACTTGATAGGTCTTAGAAATTTACTGATCTTCTTATGGGGCTTGAAATAAGTTTTAATTGAAGCTCGCCGTAAGATGTTGCCAATTTTGTCTGTGACTCCCTTTAAGTATGGTAAGATGGCAGGTTGACGTTCAACTGTAGGTGGCTTCGGGCGGCTTCTGTGACGCATGTGAGGGAGTGTGTGACTATTGCTCCGCAGTACTTGTTTGACATGTTGGAGTTCCTCCTCTAGATGCTCAGCGTCGCAGATACCGTGTGCTCTCTGAAACAAAGATTTGCCTACGGTAGCTAACTGACATGGATGGTGGTGTGAGTTACCATTGAGATATTTGTCTGTATGGGTGGGTTTCCTATACACTGTGTGAGTAAGTGAGTTGTCAAGTTTCCTGGTGATTAATATATCAAGGAATGCTAGTGAATTATTTGCCTCTAATTTCATGGTGAATTTGATTTTATTGTTGATGGAATTAAGGTGGTGTAGGAATATAGACACTTTATCTTTGGGTATGACAACAAAAGTATCGTCTACGTACCGTTTGTACATCTTCGGCACAGCCGGTGCCATCGACAGCGCTTTCTCCTCAAGGTCTTCCATGAAAATGTCAGCGACAACAGGAGAAATGGGAGAGCCCATAGCTTCTCCGTATATAGATACGGTTAAATAGGAAGTTGGTATTTGGCTGCGGTTTTCTGTGAGGTGGAGGTACTTCCCCAGATGTGCTGCTTTGATGCGCCGTATCTCACTTGTAGAGAGAGTGTTCTGAGTATTAATAAAAGGTACTTGATGACCTCGGTATTTACTCATTTGAGAATATGCAAGTTTACTGTATTTGCTATGCTGATGTTCACAGTAAACTGGAATATGTAGCTATAGTCTGGTCTCTGTATGAGGCTAAATACAGTATTATGTTGGAGAAAGTACAGCGTAAATTTGCTCGTTGGCTTTACAAATAGAGTTACGGCTATTACCCTTTCCTGTATCCCTTGCTTTTCGATTCAGCCATGGTCGAGGTTAAAACGCTAGCGTTTAGTTTAGATTTGGGGTGATGTTATAGATAGATAGATAGAGTAGGTATATGAGTAATTTTTAGCAGTATTATAGTTAGACCATGTATCTATAGGTCGCATTGGGTATCTATGTAACCGGTAATGACTATAGTAACTGAATAAATAAATAAATAACCAACGACGACAGTCTGACTACAGACGGGTTTATTTATCTCCAGCTTCGGAGAGCACATTAAGCCGTTGGTCTGACAGTCAATGGTGAGAAATAGCTAATTTAACATCAAGGGTTGTGGGTTCGGTTCGCATAAAGGACGAACATTTTAGAGCATAAACTGTTGTAACTCCGCTGCATCGAATACTGCAGCCAAATAACAATTCCCAAGAGGGTTGTTGCGTTTCTGCGGTGAGGTCACCAATAAGCTTCTAAGGAGTTGCCATGTTAGCAACAGAGCTGGCATTGCACTAGTGGTACTTAATGTATTGCAAGTGTTCATAGGCTACGTCAACCGTTTTACATCAGGTAGGCCTAATACTTGTATTTCTCCTGACGTTTACAAAAAAAAACTCATGAAAATCTCTCCAGAATCTGTCACTAAGAGCTACATTCACCGATAGTACGCAGGATGTCCGCTCTTTTGTCACCTGAGTGGTATTAAAAAGCGTCAAAACTGTTGTCGGACTAACCTAAAACGAGTGAGATATATGATGTGTTGAGATTACGCGAGTGGGGGGAGGAAACTAGCGCCATTACTGCCACCCGACGAGCTTTTTATGGGATACTTTTTACTTGAGCCCACGACATGGATAAACTTCTTTTAGATTTGGATGTGGTATTTCACGAAAAATAATCTTTACTTATAATGAAAGCGTAGTGCTTCCCGGCCCGGATCGTGCATGAAATATTTTTGAATAAAATTATGGCTTTGGGCTTTGATAAGTTAACGCCCTTTAGTCTATCTATGAAATATTTTTGGAAAAATAAAGGTTACGGGCTTTAAATCTGTTGCAATTATCAGTCAGCGTGTGAATTATTTTTGGAAAAAAATAATAGCGGTGCGCTTAACAAGTTAAATATAATACATGGAAAAGATATTGGCTGTGGGCTTTAATATGTTTAAAGCTCTGTAGCGATGGGCGGTTTGTACATTAAATGTTTTTGAAACTAATATTGGCTGTGGGCTTTGATGTGTCGTGCATTATTAGCTGTAGTTCATTTGGTAACGTTTGTGGCACTGTGTTCAAATATATTAACTGTTTATCTTGTTATAATTAAATAGATATTATTTTATTAAATAATGCACCCCTTTTCTATAATCGTAAATTGTAAAAGAAATGTTTAATGCGCTCAGTGAAGATGGACAGATTGAGTGATAAATGGATAAACTAATTGGTCCTTGGAAAATACTATGTACAAAAATACCTTATAATGAAGAAAACTATCAGTGAAGATATAAATACATACATAAGGATCTATTAACAAAAAAAAAAAAAAGATTGTTGCGTGTGTTTATCAGTTACCTAGTAACCATACCACAAGCTTGGCTTAGTTTAGAACTAGATGGCTCTATGTAATTTGTCCGGCAACATTCATTATTACTTATACTTTACCGCCGAGCTAGTTTGTAATTTGTAATTATCACTAGCTCACCGGTGAAGGAAAACATCGTGAGAAAAATCGCACGTCCAAGAAATTATATGTTGAAAGACGTGGGACCTTACAAAAGAATGATCTGGTTTTCCGTCTGGATTGCGTTGGTCATAAATTTAATTATGGCCACAATATAGAATAATTAAAATTTTGGTTACTTGTACATAGATATTAAATACAAGATATGTTTCAAAAAACATAAATATGGTTCTACAGTGCCAGACCACTACCACTTGATATCACTATATGTACACTCATATCATTATATTTATTGTAATATGTATAAGATGATTTGGAAAAAAAGACCTATATTGTCAAGTTTCTTTTGGCATTTCTTCTTCGCCAATGGTCATTTGAAATGCTGCTAGATTAAAAAGAGAAAAACTTAAAAAATATATGATAAGATATAATATTGAAAATGTAAGACGTGTCTAAGTGCCCGTGAGGGTCTTCTGGGTTATTCTGTTCCTAATTCATTAGGATTGGTGGGGTTCGCTAATTAAGTCTAAGAATTTAGGTGAAGATACTGATTTTTAGCCGACTTCAAAAAAGGAGGAAGATCTCAATTCGACGGTTTTTTTGTTTGTATGTTTGTTACGCGATAATTCCGCTGATTATGAATTGATTTTGATGATTCGTTTTTTATTTGATAGCTTAGAGATCCCATATAAATTTTATCGAAATTGATTGAGCGATTGAAAATCAAGTAAAACAAAAATATATACACAGATAATGTTTTGGTTGGTGGTTCCCTTCAGTAAAAGTTTTTGATGATAATACCATTCGATAATGTCAGAATACTGGCACCGACTCCAAAAATCGTAAGTAATTGTGACCAATTATATTTCGCTTTTTATTTCCTGGGTGCTTTTTGAAGGCGGTTTTTTTTTTATTTTAAAATAATTACATACAGCGACTGCCGTCAGACCTGCACGACCCAGAGTGTAAACCAGACTTTTCTTAGCTAAGGTCACACGTATTTCGAAATATAATTTCTTAAATGCATGAGTTTCCTCACCATGTTTTCCTCCACAGCCTTAGTAATAATTGCAAATATGTACATAAATTAGAAAAAAAATAGAAATTTGATTTTTAGCCAGGATTCGAAGCAGTTGATCAATATCTTTATCTACTAGGCTATTACTGCTTCATCAAATTTACTAAGCATATTTCTAGCAAATAACTAATATTTATTTGCTAAAATTAGTACATTATTCATCTATCTATCTGTCTATAACTTCACGCCAAATCCCTTGCGGAGTAGGCAGAGAAAATGGACTGACTGAAATGACTCTATCCTTACACACTTCACTCGCTTGTTTAACATTCATTGCTCTTCTCATGCACGCTCCTGACATCACCTTCTGACAGAACACGACCAATTTGATCATGGTAGGTAAGTCTTGGCCTTCTCAGCTCCTACATAAGCATGTAGGAGCTGAGAAGGCAATTTTGCGTTGTATATCCGCTTCGTCATTCTTTCATCCTGCATTCTTTCTACATGTCCGAACCAACAGAGCATGCCTCTTCTTATTTTAACACCGATTCTCTCTTTCAGATTTTGTTTCTAATATCATCATTGCGCATACAGTCTACAAGCGTTACGCAACAAATTTTGCGCAACGCTCGTATTTTGCATTATTATACATTTCACATTAAAAAAAAATAGCACCGTTTTTTAAGATGTCTTATCCAAAAGTCATCTTACCTCCTCCATCCCATTGACCTAGCGGTGAAAATAATAAGGCACTCAACCCCGCAGTGGTGGCCGTTAGGCGGGGTCCAACTCGCCAACAGTCACGCATGGCAATCAAGGTCACGTCGAGGACAATTGCTGACCTTAAGGTCTGCTCGTTAATGGCATCGTTCCGGGGATTTTGTTATCTTTGGGAAGTGCATAAGATATAAGCTTCGAAGCGATATATCGACATTATATACGAGTACTAACTATTCAACCGTTTTTCAATTGTATTATAAAAATTATTTATTTGTCGTTTGGACCTCGCGTATTTTTTATATACAACTAGATTGGGAAACAAGCATGCGGTCACCGCAGCCTATTGACGCTCGTATTACCACGGGGATGTCACTGCGCGCTGCCAATCTTGTGACCTAAGGCTACTTCGTCACAGTACCCAGTAATTTCTCTGCCATATCTAACCCTTCAAACCGGAACACAGCTATAAATATAGCTGCTATGACGCTCACTCGCAGGAAAACAACAACCCTTTTTGAAGAGCTCGGTGGCTCAGTCGTGAATGACGTGACTTTGACACCAACGCTCGTGGGTTCGATTCTCACACAAGGCAAACATTTGTGTGCATGAACATGTCTGTTTGTCTTGGTCTGGATGTTTTAAGAGAGGGAGGGCGCATCAAAGCAGCCCGTCTGAAGTACCTCCACCTCACAGAAAACCGCAACCAAATAACAACTCCCTAGAGGGTTGTTGTGTTCCTGCGTGTGAGTGAGGTCACCAGTAAGCTCCCAAGGAGTTGCTGTGTAAGCAGCAGAAGAGGCATCGCGCGAGTGATACCCAATATATCGCAAGCGTTCATAGGCTACGGTATGCTTGTATACCTCCCGACGTAGTATAAAAAAAAATGGGTACATTGAAAAAGATTGCACAGGTGTGATAGAAAATGTTCCCGTGAAGTGACATTTGACGCGTTTAATCGAGAACAGGTCGATTACTACATATGTAATCAACACATATCGGTAATCGGTATCTTACCGATTGATTTAATCGATAAGATTCACGTTACTAAAGTGGCATTAGGGATATCACATTACTCTCACCCGGCGAATCACTTCCCGCCCAATCCCTCGTGGGGTAGGCAGAGAAAACCGAGCGCCATAAGACGCGGTCCTTACACACTTCACTCGCTTCTTTAACATTCATAACTGTTTTCATGCACGCTCGCCGGTTACTAAGACTCTTGGTGTCACCTTCTGATAAAACACGACCAATTTGGTCATGGTAGGTTAGTCTTGGTCTTCCTCGGCTCCTACATCCTTCCACTTTTGCATTGTATATCTTCGTTTCGTAATTCTTTCATCCTGCATTATTTTTACATGCCCTAACCAACGGAGCATGCCTTTTCTTATCTTAACATCGATACTCTCTTCCGTCACGATAACGAATGCGGTCAGCAAGTGTTACGCCACAAAGTTTGCGCAATGCTCTCATCTCGACCGCATTTATTCTACTTTCATGCTCTCTCTGGCATACCCAACTTTCACTTCCATAAAAATTAGGGTTAGGATTAGCACCGTGTTGTATATAGCGTGCTGTGCCTTCTGACTTAGATTTTTTTTTTTATATTAGTTCAGCATTGTGGCTCCTCTTTGCCTGATGGTAAGCGAAAGAGGAGCCCAAATCGCAACTGCAACTGACAACATACTACATACCGTATCCTGTCAGTTGACGCTGTCATGCTGACCCGCGAGATGCTTCTTCACGCTTCGTTTGAAGGACCCCATATTGTAGGAAGGAGGGAACACGTGTGCAGGCAAAGCACGACAAAGATAGGAGTTGCCGAACTTTTTGGTATGCGAAGAGATATTCTCAACCGTGGAACGATGACATCGCAAGCCCGCACGTGTGGTTCTATGACTGAAGGGAGAGGGTGGGATAAGGGAAAACAGTTCTTCAGAGCACTCGCCATGGTAAAGGCGGTAAAATAGATTTCGGCTGCCTATAGGTTTACCCAAGCAATACTATTATGTAGGTACATTATTGTTTTCTCTTCTTCCTACCCATTATGTCTTTTTCTAATCTATTAGGTTTGGCGGGATCTATGCCTAAGGATCTGGCTAAAATACGGATTATTACATGGAACGACTGCCATCAGACTTCCACAACCCAGGGGGAAACTAGACCTCTTTTACGTTAAGTCACATGTCTTTTCGAACGTGCAAGTTTTTTCCTTCGCCGCCAAACAAGTGATAATTACAAATAGGTAGATATTTGTTTTTATACTACGTCGGAAGGCATACAACCATACGAACCACCTGACGTAAAGCGATTACCGTAGGCTATCAAAATCAAAATTTCAACGGAAGATTACTATGGTGTTCTCGCAGCCTGCTGTGAATCAACTGAACCATCCAATATGTATTTTCGACCATGGTGGTCGAAAAAAAAATATTTTCTTTAAAATTTTTCAAGTTCATTTTCAATTTTGTATTATTTTATATTAGTCAATACTTTTTGTATTTTACTAGATACTGTTTAGTGAAGCGATGTATCACTGAAAGTATGTTAGAATGAATGAAAGTATCACTATCGTGGTACCGCTAGGGATTCCGTGAAACACCTTATATTCTCATTTGCCTGCAACATGTATACTAATCATAACAATATTATACGCTTCGATAGTCAAATTGTAGCCGCATGTCCAGTAAATGTGGCACTGCCGACAATTTTATCAGCTAGATTTTTAAGAATTTCATGGAAAGTCAATAAAAGATTGACTGAGTTTAACCATTTTAATCAACTGAACTTATCCCGGAGTTCAATAGACCAAATGCATATTTTAAATTGGACAACTGAGCCCCCGAGTTCCATTGGACTCAGTTGAATACAGTCAAAGAAGTACCGATATCATTCTACGCATTTGTCGGTTGGTCCCTGGTCGGTCCAACTTACTGTGTACTGAACGTGTAATTACGTAACGTTTTCTATTGATATACCTTCGATTGGTCAATATTATTTGTGAAATAATTCCTATTTACAGAAATAATATGAACTAACTACAAATTGATAAAAAAAGGGTAACTGGTTCGCTATTATCTTTTGAGTTAAAGCCAACCTTACCTACAGGTGGTGTATCCTTATAATTACCAAATGAGGCCTGATAAAAAATAGTTAGGGCGTATCAAAACAGACCGAATGGGAAAGTATCTCCACTGCATAGGAGACCGCAGCTATATAATAACACCCTGGAAATTTGCCCGCCACGGAGGAATTCGCAATTGCTAAGACTATTCAGTCAGGTAGTCTGTCTCAGGATATAGTCAGGCTGCGATCGACGTTGCTTAACTTGCGTATTAAAGTAAGATGGGCCTAAAAATAATCGAGTTCCCCAGAGATTGCCGATCGAGCGAGTGCGTTACGTAATTACCCCAAAGATCCAGCCATCGATGTCGAATCAGAGGCACGCATTCCGGTGTCAATCAATGCATTAGCGATCCCCGTAATGCCTTTGACAATTTGTGCAGTCGACTAATTCATAATCGTACTACATATCCGTAAATTGGTGATCGGAATTCCTAAACTGTGATTGACAAATTACATTGTATTTAATTCATTTTAGTATGCTCAAAGACGGGCAATATATTTTTCATATCATAACAGTAACTTGTATATATATTTTGAGCAGTGATAGTCTAGTGGGTAACGAACCTGCCTATTAAGCGACTGGTGCCAGGTTTGAATCTTGGCGTGCTGTACTCCGGCATCTGCCGGAGTATGGCTACGTACGGTGCCCCCATATGGGCGGAAGCCCTCTGCGAGCGGAACAAGGCTCAGCTGCGCAGAGCGCAGCGGGTCATAGCGCAGAGGGCGATAAGGGGGTACCGGACGGTAGCTTGGACGGCCGCGACCGCCCTCGCTGGCGACCCGCCCTGGAAGTTGGTGGCGGAGGTGCTCGCCGAAGTGTACAGCTTCGTTGCTAGTAGGAGGGCACTCGGCGAGCGCCCCACGTTGGAGGAAGTAGGGCGGTATCGCCGGCGAGGGCATACAGAGATGATGCGGAGGTGGGGGGAGGACCTGGCGCAGCTGCGGTACGGAATCCGCGTTGCTAAGGCGCTGCGCCCGGTCCTAGAGACGTGGATGCGTAGAAAACGCAAACCCCTCACCTTCCGCATGGTGCAGGTGCTCACCGGGCATGGGTGCTTCGGTGAGTATCTGCACCGGGTTTTTTTTTTTTTTTTTTTTTTTTTTTTATACTACTAAGGTGGCAATCAAGCATACGGCCTGCCTGATGTTAAACAGTCACCGTAGCCTATGGACATTTGCAACACCAGGGGCGTCACTCATGCGTTGCCGACCCTCTAAAAACCTCTTCACGCATTTCTTGAAGAACTCCATGCTGTAGTTCCTTGGAAAAACCTCGGCTGGGAGCTCATTCCACAGCTTGAGTGTTCTCGGAAGAAAACTTCTCTGGAACCGCACCGTACGCGACCATAGCGGTTCAAGCGTGTGAGGGTGAACTCCCCGCCGTCGGCTAGCGGTGCGGTTATAAAAAGTAGCCGTCGGCATCATTTCGAACAACTCTTCAGAACACAACCCGTTGTACAATCGGTAGAACACACAAAGGGAGGCAAAGTCTCTCCTTAAACTTAAGGGTTCAATACCGTGTGTAAGCTTAGGATTGTCGACAATTCTCACAGCTCGTCTCTGAATCGAATCACACGGTCCAAGCTGGTATTCAGGTGCTCCCGCCCAAAGGTGACTGCAGTACTCCAAGTGCGGTCTGACTTGAGACTTATATAATATAAGTCTTTGCCCCGCACTGAAGTACTGGTTAGCCCTGTTAAGCACACCAAGTTTTTTCGACGCCAGCTTGACCTTCTCCTCCAGGTGATTTCGATATTGCACATCACTGGAGATCTCGACGCCAAGCATCCTAATACTTTTGGTGACGGTAAGAGGTGTGTTCTGGAATTTAGGAACCACAGCAAATGGAGTTTTCTTAGCAGTGAACGCGCAAACTTGTGTCTTCTTGGGGTTGAATTCGACCAAGTTAAGCCGCCCCCAGTTGGATATTTTAGACAGAGTACCATCCATTTCAGACACAAGTTTGTCGCGGCTTTCCTCCACAAGGGAACGAGGGATGTTTGCACGGCCTGTATAATAAGTATCCCCGGTGCTGTCGTCCGCATAACAATGAATGCCATCAATTGACAACATATCATTGATATGCAGCAGAAACAGCGTCGGAGACAGTACAGAACCCTGAGGGACGCCAGCATTGATATCCATACTATCGGAGCATCTACCGTCAACCACGGCTTTTATGCATCTGTTGGATAAAAAGCTGGCGACCCATTTGCACAAACCCTCGGGCAGCCCGTATGATGGTAACTTCGATAGAAGACTCCGGTGCCAGACCCGATCGAACGCCTTCGCCATATCTAGGCTGATAGCCAATGCCTCACCTTGACTCTCTATCGCCAAAGCCCAGCGGTGTGTAAGATACACTAGAAGATCACCAGTTGAGCGACAATGGCGAAAACCGTATTGACGGTCGCTAATCAAGTCGTGATCCTCTAGGTATCCTAGGAGTCGTATATTTATCACACGCTCCATTACCTTGGAGAGAAGGGAGGTTATGGCGATAGGCCTGTAATTCGATGGGTCTGATCTATCGCCCTTTTTGGGCACCGGGTGCACATTGGCGGTCTTCCATGAAGACGGGACTTGCCCAGTAGTGTAGGAAAGCACGAAAAGGCGCGTTAGTACAGAACACAACTCAGGAGCACACAGCTTCAGCACCACTGCCGGTATACCATCCGGCCCACTCGATTTATGAATGTCGAGAGAGAGTAAGGCCCGCCGGACATCTCGCTGGGTAATGGAGATTTCCGGCATTGAGCTACCGCACCACGGGATGGTAGGTGGCACAGCTCCCCCGTCATTCATATTCGAGTTAGACGCAAAGAGATTACCAAGTAAATCGGCTTTCTCCTTAGCGCTATGGGCCAAACTGCCATCCGGTTTTTGCAGTGGTGGCATGGACGGTTGACAGAAATTTCCCTCGGCAGCTTTAGCGAGCGACCAGAAAGCACGGCTCCCAGAGGGAAAGCTCGCAAGTCGCTCGCCAACTCTGCCGACGAAATCGAATTTTGCTCTAGCGACCACCCTTTTACTGGTTGCGAGGCGGGAGGAGGAGCCGGGCTACCACGATTGTGGCGCGGCCGAGGACACTGCCCAACATACGCTGGAGCAGTGTCCCAGGTGGTCTCGGCAGCGCCACGACCTGGTGTCCGCGCTTGGAAGCGCGGACCTCTCACTCCCGAGCGTGGTCCGCTCCATGCTCGGGAGTGACAGTGCCTGGCAGGCGGTGGCCTCCTTCTGTGAGACGGTCATGTCCCAGAAGGAGGCCTCGGAGCGGGACAGGGAGGATGATCCTGAGGCTGTCCCGCTCCGGAGACGGCGGACGGGAGTGCGGCGTAGGCGCTACGCGCACCTATTGCCGCCTCCCTAATATGTGGGACTAGGGGTTAGGATGGGAACCTGGCCCCATAGTGGTCCCGCCGCCGGAGGGGCTGTCCCAATTTGCTGGGACGGCCCCTAGAGTGAAGAAGTCCGGCCCCTTCTGAGGGGCTGGCCAGTCGCAGTGGTGCCCTGTTGCTGACAGATCCGGAGCACCACACCAACGCGGCCGATGGCAATTCGCGGGGTTGTTTAGTGGGTATACCGTCGGGTAGCCGACGGGGAGTCCCACACTACCACCGGAGGCCACCCAGGCACCGGTGGTGTGCGTAACGCATTTTTCCCCGCGTCACAAAAAAAAAAAAAAAAAGGTTTGAATCTTGGCGTGGGCATATACCAGTAAATCCGTGTTCAATGGTAATTATCAGAAGTGTGCTGGTTTGCGGCCACTGCCAATCCATTAGATTGCCATTCTGATCCAAAAGCGTACCAATGTGCAGAATAGAGCATCCCCAAGAAGAAACACGCACCAAATATAGGTGTATGCGGTGATGGGGGCCGCCACCCACCACGCAGCGCCAATTCATCGACCATGAGAGCTGGGTACTGCACAGTCACGTGGAATGTGGGAGGTGAACCAAATGATACAATGACCGATCTGATGGATGTAATGAATGAGAGACGCTTAGATGTTTTGTGTGTGAGAGACCGCGTAGAAATCTTGGTTGCTCTTAAGCAATTAATTGAAGAAAACCGACGCAACATCTACGAGGTTATTCTAGGGCATTTTAGAGGGATTAGTTAGAATTAAATAAAAATACGTTATCATTTAAAAGTAATGTAACTTTGAAACTGTCGCAATGATGTTCTAATGTTCTTTGCGATATTGTTATGCGATATGAAGATGCTAAGCGCAAGAGGAGCGACACTAATGATCTTCCCGGTGGAATGATGGCCTTATAATCAGGGTTGGCCGGGTCGATAATGCCAGGGTTGGCGTAGGTATCGCACTCTCCTCCCGCTTAAGCTCTGGTCTATGAGATTACAGTTTGGTAGGGTCTCGACTTCTCTGAGTTCTCTGGGTAGGTATAAGCTCAGCGTGCGCTCAAGAAATAGAGAAGTTTTGGGACTTTGTGAGGAGTGTACTGGATTTAGCTGAAGAAGATGAAAGGATGATTAAGATAAACAGCTTTGAAACTGTTCTTGGTTCCTATGGATATCATTGCAAGAATAATCACACACTTTTTTGGTCACTACGTGTCAAAAAGTGTGATTGATTTAATTTTGGTCAATTTTTCTCCGAAATACTTTATTGGGTACAATAGCCTTTAATGATTCCACTCTTGAAACGAACCACTACCTGATGGTAAGTTGGTTTGTTGACCTTTGCTAGAAGTGAAGGCACTGGCCATTGCATATATCTCTCAGTGAACATGTAAGGAATAGGAGGTAAAAATTACAAGATGAAATGCAAAAGACTGCGAATGCGAGCTTTTCCCACTCAGATGTGGATGATTGCTGGAACGTTCTGAAAGAAAGAATGGTCGATAGCGCAAAAGATTCTTGTGTATGCACACGTTTAAAGGAGACACTTGTAGCTCGCTTTACACAACGCAGTGCTAGTCCTAACACTAACTTAAAAATGAAAACAAGATAAACGTAGTAGAAATGCGAGCGTTGCGCATAATTTGTGATGTAACCGTGTAAAAGTTGTAAACCGCGTTCGCAATTATGATTTCAAAACCAGAATTGGTGTGAAAGAGCGCCCAGTAAGCAGCTGGCATGGTCCTCTATATCTGGTATTCTCGTGGGTGACAGAGCAAATGAGTCATGAGCAGATCTCCCCGCGGAATCAGAGTATCGTGAGCCAAACCATTCGGCGTGATGGGCATTAAAGTCTCCCAAAAGCTCTACCTCCGCGGAGGGATATTGGCCATTTGCAGGTGGTCAAATATGCGAGCTGTCTGTATCACCGATATAGGCCTAGGTACGCGTAGATTCAGGTGTGACCGCCATGATCCACGTGCATCAATAATAACGACAGGTCCCTGTCTTCCAGGCTATGAAGACGGCGAAAACAAATATCCTTCCGAACGAACATGAATACTCCGGCACGTCGTACAAACAAGTCTTCGAGTTTGTACCCGCTGTAATGTAAGTAAGTACGGCAGGTGAGGATATATGTGTCTCCGTGAGGTAAAGAATGATCCACCTGATGTAAAGTGGTTACCGTAGCCTAAGAACGCTTCTAATATAGTACATTAGTATCACCCGCGCGATGCCATCTCTGCTACTAACACAGCTACTCGTAAGGAGCTTACTGGTGACATTACTCATACGTAGTACCACAACAACCATCCAGATAGTGGTGGAGGCACTTCCCCAGATGGGCTGTTCTGATACACCCCACCTCTCTTAAGACACCTAGAATAAGACAAGATAGTATCATGCACACAACCGTTTGTCCTGTATTTGAATCGAACCCACGAGAGTTGGTGTCAAAGTTGCATTATTAACCACTCTGCCATCGAGCTAGTGAAAATACCAAATACTATATGTAATATCATACCGACCAGCGCTTACGTAAAACGGAATGGTTTTACTTGTTTGTATTTTACATACAAACATACACAATGATCCTCAAAGAAAACACCGGGCTCTCAGATTTGGCTGAACAAATACAGAATTCAGGGAAATGCCTGTCATTTATTCTGTTAAGTGAAAGGCGACGTAAAAACAATTATTTTGAGCTCATACAGACATAATTGAGTGGGCAAATGGAGATATGTCGAATGGATGCGGCATTTTAGACTTCTCTGTACCCATCGTTAAAGGTAGCATTAAGAAAAATTTTTAGCTTTCTTGTAGCAATGCTACTTTAACACGTCTTGTGTGGAAATCGAACCCACGATGGTTCGATCTCCATGCATTTCAAACATTTGTATTCATAAACTTGTATGTTTTTCTTGATTTAGGTATATTTGCTTGTCTTCTGATTCTCCTATGTATATAGCAAGGTGTATACATCTAAATTTTTTTGATCTGGTACGTGTATCTTGGTTGGTAAAGAAAGAGTGTTGTAAGACATACCCTTTCTTGAATCCAGAATGACATACGCTTATTATTGACATATATTTTTCTTAATTGATTTAATATCACCTATAGCTTTGTTGGTAATACGAGAATACACATAGAATGCGGTCCTTTATGATGTTCAATAGATTGATGCTTAGCCAAAGCTAACTTTAAATATCGGTGCATATCTGTAATTCTATACAACGATTACAGATGCTATTATGACTAGCTCGGTGGCACCGTGGTCAATAACGCGATTTCGACACCAACGCTCGTGGGTTCGATTTGCACACATGACAAACATTTGTGTGCATGAACATGTCTGTTTCACTGAGTGTTTTTCAGAGAGGTAGGGCGCATCAAAACAGCCCGTGCGCTGAAGTATTTACACCTCACAGAAAACCGCGGCTAAATAAAAACTCTTTTGAGGGTTGTTGTGTTCCTGCGTGTGAGTGTGTTCACCCGCTGTGTGAGCAGCAGAGGTAGAATCGCGCGAGTGATACTGATATGTCGCAAGCGTTCACACGTCACATCAGGTATACCGTATGCATGCATGCCCTCCGACGTTGTATAAAAAAAATCTAAGAAGATCAATAATTAATTTTACAGAAACCGTTTGTGTAGGATATCCATATTATAATTTCGTACATCCTTGTTGTGAAACAAAGATGGTGCTAATTGAGATCGAGCGATCCCCACTTACCGCTCGCACTGCCGCCTTTTGAGAATATGTTTAATTTACTTGTACAAAGATAAGAAGAATGTTTTTTTCATACGCCTATAAACATCTACTATAACTAAAGCGCCTGAGCGCGTTAGCCCGTGCTACCCTCTCATGTCGGTCACATGTACACTCCGCGCTGTGACGTAATCGCGTTCATAGTTGTCATGTACCTGTTATAACTAGCCCTCTATTACGATCATGCATCAGAAGATTATATATTATATTACATCAAATTATATATGACGACGGGTTATCAGGATGGTCATTATTGGTGGGTTCAGAGATGGTACCAATTTAAAAATAACACTCCGAAACGATGTTCACAAGGTATGACCTTAGTTTACAATCACGTTGACAATAAAATGTTCGATAATCACTCGGATGTAGATGGATTACAAAATAAATAGGATATTACATGAATTTTGTTGTAATGTTCATAAGTTGTTGATTTTTGTATATATGTATGTATATCTCCACACCTGGTCCCTTGTGGGGTAGGCAGAGAGAACCGAGCGTCGTAAGGCGTGGTCCTAACATACTTCACTCGCTTCTCTAACATTCGTAGCTCTTTTCATGCCTTCCTTCTGATATAACATGACCAATTTGGTCATGGTAGGTTAGTCTCGGTCTTCCTCGGCTCCTACATCCTTCCACTTTTGCATTGAATATCTGTTTCGTCATTCTTTCATCCTGCATTCTTTCTATTGTTAATTTTTATACTAAATATATGTTTTGAATGAAGTATTTTAGTTTTTTTTTCAACATAGATAAGACATTACAGTCTAACTAGACAATTACAGTCTAATTGTGTTGACTTACATTGATGCACGTTCACAGAGAAATTTATTACTAAAAGATACCGCTTTAAATTATCCTAAAATAGTCAGCTCTGGTAACAATCTTTTTCTACGTATTACATGTTAAAACTTTTTATCTGATTGTACAAAACAGCTTCAATATTTTGATGGTGTCCGAATATAATGTATACCTACGTATACATAAACACTTATATAAATACCTAATCACTATACATTCAATGTCTATAACTCTATGCTTAGATAAGCTTGGTGGTGCAGTGATTGGCAATTCTACTTTGACACCAACGATTGTGGGTTCGACTCCCACAAGTGATAAACATTTATGTGAACATGTCTGTTTGTCTCGGTCGGGGTAGTTTTAAGAGAGGTAAGGCACAACAAAGCAGCCCGTCTGGGGAAGTACATCACAGAAAACAGCTGTTATGTTACTTTTTTGTTAGAAGCAGAGGTATAGGCTACGGTAATCGCTTTACATCAGGTGGGCGGTATGCTTATATGCCTCCCGACGTTGTATATAGAAAAGAAACTCTCTTAAAAATCATGTATTAATAACTTGTTTGACTAACACATATTGTTTATACCAATGTGCCCAACAACTTTTTTATACTTATATTTTTTATATTTATCTAAGTGATAATTACATACATGTACAAAAATCCGAAAACATGAATTTAGCGGCAGATGCCTCGCCTGGATTCGAACCCGGGACTATCAGATAATAGGTTGGTTCCTTATCTACTGGGCTATCACTCCTTAAAATGTTTAATGAACGGTTATGACATGAAAACACATTGTCTGTCTGTCTGTATGCCGGTAAGAGCTTGATGGCATCGTTACGCATGTCAAACTAACCCAACATACAGGTTAAGCGACCGCATCTTCTTGTGGATGGGTTTATCTATCCAGAGCTTCTCCCAGCTTCGGAGGGGTTAAGTCGTCGGACCCTGCTGCTGTCGTTAGATGACAGTCATTAAGTTGCCTTCGTGCAGCTTGAAAACACTGGCCAATCCGCAGTTGAACAACGTGGTGGAGTGTGCTGTAAACTCCTTCGGTTTCGATGTTTCAGGTTGTTGTGTTCCTACGTGTGAGTGAGGTCACCAGTAAGCTCCTAAGGTGTAGCTGTGTTAGCAGCAAAGGTAGCATCGCGCGGGTGATACTTAATGTATTGCGCGCGTTCATAGATTACGGTTATCGCTTTACATCTGGTGGGCCGTATGCTTGTATGCCTCCCGTTGCATAAAAAAGTATTTACTCATCATAAAGGTTTTAGTGCATAAATATCTCGTTAAACGTTTAAATCAATAAGCTCAAGGGACACGATGTTATGTATATATTAAATATTTCTATCGATCCTTCATAAGACGAGCTCGGTGGCGCAGTGGTGAAACGCGCTGCTACGCTACTTTGACATCAACGCTCGTAGGTTCGATTCCCACACAGTACAAACATTTGTGTGCATGAACATGTCTGTTTTTCTTGGTCTGGGTATTTTCTATGTATAATAAGTATGTATTTACAAAAAAAAAATGTATTTACGTATGTTTATCAGTTGTCTAGTACCCATAACACAAGCTTCGCTTACTTTGGGGCTAGATGGCGCTGTGTAATTTGTCCGACAATATTTATTTATTTATTTATTATTTGATTTTTTTATACTACGTCGGGAGGCATACATGCATACGACCCACCTGATGTAAAGCGGTTACCGTAGTCTATTAACGCTTGCGATATATTAAGTATCTCGCACGATGCTTCCTCTGCTGCTTACACAGCACCTCCTTGGGAGCTTACTAGTGACCTCACTCACACGCAGGAACACAACAACCATCTAAAGAGTTGCTATTTGGCTACGGCTTTCTGTGAGGTATAGGTAGTTCCCCAGACAGGCTGCTTTGATGCGCCCCTCCACTCTTAAAACATTCAGAGCAAGACAAACAGGCATGTTCATGCACATAAATGTTTGCCTTGTGTGGGAATCGAACCCACAAGCGTTGGTGTCAAAGTCGCGTCATTCACGACTGAGCCACCGAGCTTATCTCATTATTTCCTTCATGCCATTTACACACTTTTACTGAAACGCAAAAACATCGTGAAACAAGTGATAAAAGTTTAAAACAAACGCACCTCGTCAGGGTACTGAAAATAAACAATACATAGAAATGACTCGCTCCCTCTCCTCTCCTTAATAAAATATTTATACGGTTGGTTGTATAACAGTTCGTTAATCTAAAGTTAACTGACTGTGACTATAAGCGATTAGGGAAAAAGTGACTTGGCGATTATCCCTGCAGCTAGTAATGACGAGAGATCGATTGCGTCGTTGCGCGTGTCATTATAACCGAACAAGCAGGTTAAGCAACGTCGACCGCAGTCTATGGATGGGTTTGTCTATCTCCAGTTTCTCCGTACTACGGAGGGCACGTTAAGCCGTCGGTCACGTCTGTTGTCGATAGATCCTCGAACCCTCGGGCGGCTTGAAAACACTGGCCTCCGCCAATCCGCATTTGAGCAGCGTGGTGGAGTATGCTGTAACCCTTTGGTTGAAAGGAAAGCCGTATACCTGCAGTGCGATGAGTAAGGGTTGATCTGGTAGAGTAACGGCACTACGGGTATAGCTCCTGGGATTCGATTAGGGCCTTTGTCTCTGGCATGTTTTCGTCGATCGAAGCGGAACCTTTAGAAAACACGTACGATCCTTAGCTATAGCTTGCCTTGACAGATTGATAGTTAGATTTTTCAGAGACATACGTTCCTAGGGTAGAACTCTTAAAGGGTATGATGCCGCCATTAACTTCGGAGAAAGCGCAGCACACGTCTCGACACCCATCAGTCAAGTCAGTGTTAACACCGATTCTTCCTGGCATTTCAGGGGGCCATCCAGTAAGTGACCAGCAATATCAGTCCTCTCAATAGGTACTCCCAAAACTTACCGAGACCTGCTCATGGATATATGGATCTTGGTGGACCTCTGAGTGTTGGCTTCATATGCAGGCGTACGCCTTCCGAAATATTATGGAATTATTATTATGGATTCTAGAAGAATCCTGTAAATGTAATCCATAGTACAGAAAATCTTTTATGTAGTATGTTCTTCTTCTTCTTAGCGTTATCCCGTTCCTTAATTTGGATTGGTGGAGTCCGCAGTCTGAGCCTAAGATTTAGAAAAGATACTTGTTTATATGATTTAGAAAAGATACTTGGTTATATGACTGCCGTCAGTCCTCCACGGCCTGGAGGGGAAACCAGACTTATATATATCATGTTATTTAGTAGCAATATCATTAATAATAAAGTAATATTATCATAATATCATCATATCCTATAATATTATCTATAATATAAAAATGAATCGCTAAATGTGTTGCTAAGCGCAAATCTCGAGAGCAGCTGAACCGATTTCGCTAATTCTTTTTTTAGAATATTCCTTGAAGTACGAGGATGGTTCTTACGAAGAGAAAAATTTTAAAAATTGCCTAATAAAGTCTAAAAAGAACACTTTTCTATACTCCCATACAAAAGATTCGTAATCTTATATCTTACATATATATATAAAACAAAGTCGTGTTAGTTACACCATTTATAACTCAAGAACGGCTAGACCGATTTTTATGATTATTGTGTTTTTGGATTTGTCTTCGTCCGGAATAGGATAATAAGTATTAAAAGAATTTATACCATCTAATAAGTTAACACACCATTTATTGATCCTGAGGCGGTACGAAGTTCGCCGGGTCAGCTAGTCAATAATAAAATTAGCTCCGTGGATCAGTGGAACCAGCCTATTGAGCAATAGGTTCCGGTTCGAATCCGGGCATGTACGACTAAATTTGGTTGGTTCGGTTTAAATTGTTTTCGGATTTGTACATATTTGTAATTATAACTTGCTCGGCGGTGATGGAAAAACATCGTCAGGAAATCCGCACCTCCAAGAAATTATATTTCTATGGACGTGTCACCTAACCTGGGAAAGTTCTGATTTTCCCTCTGGGCTGACAGCAGTCGCTCCATGACAAAATCAGTATTTTCGCCAAATCCTTAGGCTTAGGTAGCGGACCCCGCCAATCTTAATTGATTAGGAAACGGGATAAGCTAGGAAGAAGAAGATTATGAATAATAAAGTATTTGTTAACACATTAATATATTCTCCAGAGATGACAAACAATTTTATAATTGTTGTGGCCACACTTGTATGTAAATTATACAACGGTCTCTAATTTAGATATGCCTGAATTATATTCACCCTTATTAGCATAAAACACGGAAGCCAAGGTCCAACGTAACTCGTTCTGAAATATTAGCGAAGTTAAGTTTGAACTTAATTACCATTCTGATGCCAAACAATGACTCGACTTATCTACATAATTAGAGGTAATCGGTAGAGTAGTCATTGGTTAACGGATAACCAAGTTCAAGTTTATTATATGTTCTCTAGGCAAGTGTATTTATTATTTATTTATTTACCACTTTTACAGCTATTTTACAGGTTTCCACCTAATACAATAGTGCATCTATCTTATTATCTTATTGAACTCGTTCAGAGAACAGGAAAACAAATCAATTATCTCCGCTATTTGGTTCAGAGTGCGCAGCGCGCGTGTCCACGGCGCCTTGTCTAGCAGGTCTGTGCGCCCGCGTGGCATAGCCAATATTTGCGGCCGGCGACGACGCCATACGTATTTATCTGGGACGCAAAAGCTCGTAATGCGCAACAACCGACTGTTCGTTATTTTACCCCTTATTAATTTAAATATATAAGACGCAAGACACAATTCTCTATGCACACGCAGCTCATTCATCCCCACCATGCCCAAAATAAATAAACTAGGGTATATAAGTGGATAATAGGATATACCCTATACTTCTTTAAATATGTATTGGGCCCACTAGTCTTTCTATTTATGATGTAATGGACCGCAGCGCGACCCCCCCTACCTATCGAGATGTCAATTGATCCCTCTATTGCCCTACGTGGATGTAATGGACATGAGCGTGTCTAGCCTACTCACAGACATGTCTATTGGCTCCTATCTAACTTAATGGACTGGAGCGTGCCCACCCTATCTGCCTACTACTATTGCCTCTACCTACTATTTAACTACACCTACTGCTACTGATGAACCCTACCTAATACTATTGCTATTTTATTATTATTATCTTACCTAACGAACTAAACGTTCCTGCCTTGCTAAGCCCTACAAATCTTCCCTACCTAATGTCCTAACTTCCCTACTTATGTGCCTACCTATATTTCTTTTATGTACTTGTTCTAAGATCTACATATGTGTTTAATGTTACGTCCTACCTAGATAACCTACCTATTTGTCTTATGCCCTACGTATGTCTAACATAAGACCTACCCAAATAACCTAATCCAAGTTTTAAGCCCTATGTACAGTTGAATTAGCACTTCTATTTCGATTTGTTGGTATATATATCTATTGATGTAAGATATTTCGATGTCTTAATGCCTAGTGTTGTATATACGAGTTAATAATGGAAATCCGCCCATAAGCTGGGGATTAGTCGAACTTTTATTTGCATGTGTGTGGTTCGTATTATAGTATTTATATCGTGGCTTATTTACCCTGGCCGGGATTTCCAACACACAGCTAAGGTCTTTGGAGCTGGTTTCTTCGCAAAGAAACAATGTATTTATATAAACATGTATTTGTGTGCGTACGACTTTTATTTAATATTTGTTGTTGCAACTAATAGCCACTTGCTCCAAGCCTTACTATTCTAAGTCCATTGGTATAAATTTATATATTATAAGTTATATGTGCGCATTATTGATTGTGTAAGAGCTCTTAAATCCTGATCGGGTTTTACCAATTAATGGGACTGGATTGGAGTGAATTGAATACACTCGGCGGATTGCCTTAACATTTTAAAGACATGTTAATTACTTTCTCGCTATACGAGCGAATTACAAGCTTATCGGAAATCAAAGTCTATTGACGCTTATAGCGTTCTTTTGCTTATTCACGCGGGACGTTATCACGCAAGTTATGCTCTCGTGTTTATGGTATTCCAACCTTACAGTACTTTAAAGAAACTTCATCATTTATTGTAAAGTGTACGGTACCCTTACCATATCAGTCGAGTGAATAACCGTCTGATATGCGTGCTTTCAGACTGGTTACAGGCCCGACTAATCCGCCACTGATCGCCCAACCAAAATTAATCAATATTCAAAACCACGGGGCTAACACGGATTAATCTTTACCGCACACAATGATGTTACATTTACTGATATAAATATATCCCTTTTTTTTCCAAAATAAAAGAAAATGAGAGCGTTATATATTCAAAATCGCGAGATCCTTATATTACACAACGAACTTATTCATAAACATTCAAACTCATGCGAAACAAGCACTTATTTATAACTTAGTCGACAATGGATTCTATACGGAACCTTACAACTTAAATCCTCTAATCCTACTCCTAATTATCTAACAGAACCTACCGCGGATTTAAAGAAACAAGACCCGGGATATGACCTAACGCCCTAACGCGAGTGTGTCTAAGCACGTTGTGTATAGATAGTTGTGTTATAAAATATATATATGTGTATATAACTTTGTGTAGACAACTGGCAGACGTGTGAGTCAATGGAAACCTAATCCCTACGGTCCACCAATTACGGAAATGTGGTCATTGCAGACTCACAATGGCCCACGCCAGCTTAACTGAGGAGTTAAACCAGCATACGAGATTATAGTCGCCTCGACATTCCGTGATGTATGTATACACTTCACTAACGCTTTATTTCGCGTTAGAGAGGTGATTCCCTAGTGTTCTGTGGAGAGATTTCAATACAGCTTACCTATCTGTACTAAATCGTGTAATTCTTCTATACACTTCAAACTCCGCTCAGTTGTCACAGTCAGTTTACCACGGTGCTTGAAATGTGTCAATACTGCTTAATAACAAGCCACTTTAAACAAACTATCGCGAATTTAAAGAAACTATAAGAATTGGTTAACAAACCTTATAGCCAAATAGCCCAAACGAATACTGATTACTTAAGTTACAAAAATACAAAGGTTTTAAGAATTCCCGAAATACGTTCCGTCTCACAGTCAGTATTGGCTATTGTGTCGTCTTCTCGATCCCCATCGCCTATATAGTCCACGACAACCCCGCGCGCGCTTCAACCCCGTTCTTTGTTTAGACGCAAGGTTCCGTACACATTATCCACTCCAGACTAGGTCTTACAACTAACTTAATTTACCGAATAATGCATAATTTACACATGCTAATTAACTGTGATTAGTACCCAAATTAGATCTTATTCTAAATACCCGAATAAACTCCAGACATAAGTCTCGGCCGCCACATCTAAGAGCTCTCTCTTAGGGGCAGGGATTGCGTCGATCCACTTGTAATCCAATTATTCTCAAACATCTATTTTGTCATAATTATTTCCAACAGATCGGTTCATTCATTATCAATTTTGAATTTCACCAAAACATCGACATATCTTACGTGGTTTCTTTCTATACTTTTAAGTAACCCTAATTTGATTGCATAGACTCCACGAACTCGACGCCAACAGAACAAAAAAATAATGGGTTGCACATGTGCGCACAGCCACGTTGCATTCGACCATACACCAATCTTAAGGAATTTTAAACCATTTCAATGTTGAATAATATTACGCAATCTTATTATCGATAAGATTTACTGGTACCATTACAACGTCTTGTCAATTCAAACTAATAATAAATTCTCTCTGACTACTCTGCAAGGGGATTGTCGTGAAGATATAGACAAATAAATAGATACATAATATTTGCCGATGATTTCAATAAATACTAAAACTAATGATTGAGGATGACATGCCGCTGATTTTAGGTTTCAATAATAAATTGGTTAGGGGACGAATAAAATCCAGACATGTTGCTTCTCAGGCATGCTATTGTTATTTGTTAATTTCTAAACATGTGAATGAAGCCAATACATTAACTGATATAACTGGCTACTATTGCAGTTGTCTAGTTGATAACCGTACAGTTGGCTGATGCCTACATATTATGACCATATTATGATACTCAAGCTGGGGCCATTGTAATACTACGGGTGCGTCAGCCTCATTTCTAAATGAAATATTTGTTGATGTAATATAATAATTCAAATAAACAAAGAGACGAGCTCGGTGGCGCAGTGATTAGTAAAAAATTGTGACGATTCCAAACATATGTAGCCATTTTTACGGAATAAAAAGATTTTGACTTTGACTTTGACTTGACAATATGACAGTATGATGTTTTTTCTTGTACTCTTTTCAGACTTTAAATTAACTCATCTACATGCGATTGGCAAACAGCGATAGAGAGTTGCACAGCGATAGTCCAATTGGGTAAGTACCTCTTAAGAAGATCGCAGCCTAAAAACAATTGGTCTAGACAATTGTTTTCAGGTTGTGTTCTTGCCAGTGACGAGTAACGATGAAGTTGTTGAGAGATCAGTTGTTTTTTTTTTATATGGCGTGTGGAAAACAACCATATGACTCGCCTGATGTGAAGTAGTTATTGTAGCTTATGAGTAATGGCAACACAAAAAGTGCGGCTATTTTAATTTTTACGGCTCTCAGGATAGCGAATGGAATAATACTTTTTTTTAATAACTAGGTAGTAAAGTTCAAAAATCTTGATTAGGTCCCAACGTACATACAAGCAAAAATATTCCGCTTTAAATAATCACTAAGATGTTTCACATCGGCCGGGCGTCCCGTGACGGTCATCTTGCTTGTTAATAAAGATCGATAACTTGCAATTAATTTGAATTTTTCAGGGTTGTTTATAAAGGACAAACAATTTATTTATTTATGTTCCCGATATTTCGGCCTCGTTTCAGACGCCATGGTCACGAAGTGACTGGAGACGAGCTCGGTGGCGCAGTGATTAGTAACACTACTTTGACATTAAAGCTCGTGGGTTCGATTGCTACGCATTACAAATATTTATGTGTATATCTTGTTTTCATTATCAGTTTCTCTTGGTTTGAGTATTTTTAAGAGCGGCAGGGCGCGTCAAAGCAGGCCGTCTGGGGAAGTACCTACCTCAACCTCATAGAAAACCGCAGTCAAATGACAACCCACCTGGAGGGTCGTAGTGTGAGAGAGATCACCAATAAGTATTTGTGTTAGCAGCAGACGTGGCATCGCATATCTGATACCTAATGTGTTATAAGCGTTCATATGCGGTAACTGTTCGACGAGCTCGTTGGCGCAGTGGCGGAACGCGCTGTTACGCTACTTTGACACCAACGCTCGTGGGTTCAATTCCCACACAGTACAAACATTTGTGTGCATGAACATGTCTGTTTGTCTTGGTCTGGTCTATGTATAATAAGTATATATTTACAACAAAAAATATATTTGCGTATGTTTATCAGTTGTCTAGTACCCATAACACAAGTTTCGCTTACTTTGGGGCTAGATGGCGCTGTGTAATTTGTCCAACAATATTTATTTATTACTGTTTTACATCAAATGGGCCGTACGCATGTATGACACGCGACGTTGTATAAAAAAAGGCGACAATATTTCAACTAAGGGCAGACATATCTGTCTACCCTCTTCCTGCGTCGCAAATTACTTGTCCTATTACGCACTACACTCATGGTTTCCTGTCGGAGAATGTTATTCGAAACACGCACCTAACGTTTGCACAACACGTCGCCGAAATATTGAGAAAATAGAAAAACGAATCGCGGTAAGTCCGACATATACATTGTAGTAAGGGTCAATTCCCATTGAAATAGCAGCGGCGCGAAGCAACCGGAGGTACTAGCTACTGCACCTACTTTGACTCGTCGTTACAAGTCTTGCACGGTCTGTTCCGTCACTCAAATGAATTTGCACTTTTTTGTTCAGTTGATAAGATTCAAAATATTCCGTCTTTTTTGACGGACAAATTACACAGCACCATTTAGCCACAAAGTAAGCGAAGTTTGTGTTATGCCTACTAGATAACAGATATATACACGCAATACAATTTTTATTGTAAATACATAATTATGATACCTAGTAAATGCCTAGACCAAGACAAACAGACATGGTCATGCATACAAATGTTTGTCCTGTGCGGGAATCGAACCCACAAGCGTCGGTGTCAAAGTAGCGATACTAACCACTGCGCGACCGAGCTCGTAAAAACTGAGTTTGGTAATATTTTGCATCTAGAAGCCGCTGCCGTGATTGTGCAGTGATTTATTTACCCTAACTCAAAGTTAGTTTAAGAAAAGGTTACGCCAGTTGGCGTCACCCGCCTTTCCCAAAGGGTTAAGACGTCAAACATTGTGTTATTTTAGCGAATCGGATTACATTCGACTGTCGTATAAAACAATTGTCGACCCTTTCAATTCCGGCCTTATGGGATTTCATATAAAATTCATGTGTTTTCAATTTTTATCTGACTGCCAAACAGAGTGTAATGTTTTAGTATATCCACATTAATATAAAAAAGACCCACATGAAATGTGTGTAATGGCCGAGTCACGTGGCTCCCAGTTTGACGAGGTCGGTGGCGCAATGGTAGTGCAATAACACTACTTTGACACCAACGCTCATGCGTTCGACTGTAGGTTCGACTCCCAAAAAGGACAAACTTTTTTTATGATACTAGATTAGCAAACAAGCATCCGGCATAGATGGTAAGCGGTCATCGCGGCCTATTGACGCTCGTAACACCACGGGGATGTTACTCGTGCGCTGCAAATCTTGTGACCAAAGGATGTTTCGTATCCAGTAATTTCTCTGCCATATCTCACCCTTCAAACTGGAACACAGCTATGTAAATATAGCTGCTTGGCGATAGAAATAGGTGAGACAGAGGTACCCACGCAGACGACTTTTGTACATAGTATCCCTGTAGCAAAAATGTATGCATGTTATGCATCACCCATCCAGATCAAGACATACAGACATGTGTCTGTTTACCAGTTGTTTACCAGTTGTTTGTTTATCAGTTGTCTAGTACCTACAACACAAGCTTCGCTTACTTTAAGGCTGGATGGCTCTGTGTAATTTGTCAGGGACTATTTATTATTATTAATAGTTCTCTATTTCTAACCTGTAATTGTCATGGAGTGAAACTTAGATACATAGATGTCGTGTAATATGACTAAAGATAAAATATGAATATGGTATAAATAAATAGTAATAGCAGCCACAGACGTTCTCTTAGAACATGTCTCAAATCTATTTCCTAGGTAGTAAGTTAGTATCTCTTTGTCATATTTCCATATATATATATATATATATATATATATATATATGTATATATGTATATATATATACCCTTGTTGTCTAATTTATAGCATCAGATCCAAAATATTATTCGTCAAACATAAGAAGAGTTCAGTTCTCACAACAGCGGCTATATTAAAAGTAATGTGCTTTGAAAACAAACCTCATCAATCATTTCCTTATTGCTAACTCGTCCAAAAGATAAGTACCGATCTAAGTTTAAAGTAGGTGCATATCTACGATAGTAGACTACATTACGTATCACTCACGCGGTGCCACCTCTTCTGCTAACAACTCTTAGAAGCTTACTGATAACCTCACTATATCTAAGGAACAATCTTCCATGAATTGTTATTTGACTGCGTTAAGCGATTTTAAGTTAAGTTTAAGCGATGGATCTACTTCCTCAATTGGGCAACTTCAACGCGCCTTACCTGTTTTTCCTTCAGTCACTAATTATTTTGAGCGAAATAGCGTCGGCCGGCATCCGCTCCTTCACACCTATTCTGACGAATACCGTACTTCTAACTCCTAAAATTTCTTCCGCAGGGAAGAGTATGAAAAAGTGATGGTTCTTGGTGTACAACCAAAGACTATAACTTTACATCGATTTGTCCTTGTATATAGATTACGACGAGCATGGTGGCACAGCCAAATAACAACTCCCTAGAAGGTTATTTCCTGGGTATGTGTGAGGTCACCAGTAAACTCCAAAGAGTAGCTGTGTTAGCAACAAGGGGGCATCACGCGAGTGATACTCAACGTATTGCATACGTACATGGGCTCGGTCGCTTTATCAGGTGGACAGTAAACTTGTATGCCTCCCGACTTTGTGTAAAAAAAAACTCGATCGATTATGGTCTACATTTTCCATATCGAAATTTCTAGAACGCATGTGATATATATCTAATACCATATATTATTTTCCATCGCTATTATTACACGACGATCTGGCCGTGCCTGAGTAATCCGCTTTCCTTGGACCCTAATAAATTACGTGATATTTACTGCCCACGACTCTTTACTAATAGGAAGGCTCCTACTCCCCTCCCTTCCCTTTTACTATTCCATACTTAAATTGGCGTACAGAACATTTATATTGACGTTTTGACGTTTGACGAGCTCGGTGGCTCAGTCGTGAATGACGCGACTTTGACACCAACGCTCGTGGGCTCGATTCCCACACAAGGCAAACGTTTGTGTGCATGAACATGTCTGTTTGTCTTGGTCTGGATGTTTTAAGAGAGGTAGGGCGTAACAAAGCAGCCCGTCTGGAGAAGTACCTCCACCTCACAGAAAACAGCAGCCAAACAACAACTCCCTAGAGGGGTGTTGTGTTCCTGCGTGTAAATGAGGTCACCAGTTAGCTCCCAAGGAGTTGCTGTGTAAGCAGCAGAAGAGGCATCGCGCGAGTGATACTTAATATATCGCAAGCTTTAATAGGCTACGGTACCCGCTTTACATCGGGTGGGCTGTATGCTTGTACGCCTCCCGACGTTGTAAAAAAATCGTGGATTCGATTCCCACATAGGACAATTTGCGTACATGAAATGTCACTTTGCCTTGTTCTAGGTGTTTAGAGAGGTAGGGCGTATCGAACCATCCCGCCTGATGAAGTATCGCCATCTCACAGAAAATCGCATCCAAATAACAATTCCCTGAAGGGTTATGGTGTTCCTGCAAGTGTTAGACGAGCTCGGTGGTTCAGTCGTGAATGACGCGACTTTAACACCAATGCTCATGGGTTCGATTCAAACACAAGGCAAACATTTGTGTGTATGAACATGTCTGTTTGTGTTGGTCTGGATCTTTTAAGAGAGGTAGGGCGCATCAAAGCAGCCCGTCTGGGGAAGTACCTACACCTCACAGCTGCGGTTTTCTGTGAGGTGGAGGTACTTCCCCAAATGGACAAATAACAACTCCCTAGAGGGTTCTTGTGTTCCTGCGTGTGAGTGAGGTCACCAGTAAGCTCCCAAGGAGTTACTCTGTAAGCAGCAGAGGAGGCATCGCGCGAGTGATACATAATATATTTCATAAGCGTTAATATGCTACGGTACCCGCTTAACATCTGGTGGGCCGTATGCTTGTATGTCTCCCGACGTAGTATAAAAAAATGTTCAACTGTTACCTCCAGAGGAATTGCCGTGTTAACATCGAGGGTGGCAACGCGCGATTCTTCCTATATTGCGATAATACATCAGGAGGGCTTGTATGGCGCCTATATTGTATTAAAAAATAATCTCAAAGAGAAATGCTGAAGTTGCAACGAGAAATATAGTGAACAAAGTTTTATATTACGAGAAGAAATATAGAGTTGTCAGGCCAGCCATTCTAAGATATCTGAGATCCAATTTAAAAGTGGGGTTGTCTCGCACTGTTATACTTTTAAGTTAGTCTTACATTGATCTGCATGTTGACAATCTATACATGTAAATAAAATTGAAGTGTCTGTCTGTGATTTCAAAATAAAGCCTCTATCTTAAGCTCATATACACACATATAACGATTTCGGTATTTATAGCAAACAAAAAAAAATATCGAGAAATCGCATTCAGAAGTATCATTTGTTTAGTTAAATAGAGCTGGTAAAGATGGCGGTCGAAACTTTTCAATGTTGAGCCGAAAACAGATTGCGTAGCTTTATCATATCCACCAATGATCTGCCATCGTGTGGCCAATTCAATTATCTGTTGCCGTTTAAATCTGACAAAACCATATCGGGAGAACTTTCGGTACATGTTCAATAGTTATTATGGCGAAGTTGGTAGAGGTTGGAGGCAAATAACTTCACCAACTTACTTTTACTTTCGCAAAATGACGTCATTTTATTAAAAACTAATCACTGCACAATGTAATACAAAGACCCACGCCGGGTCTGTCTGTCGCGATAAACTCAAAAACTACTGAATGGATTTTCATGCGGTTTTCACAAATAGACTGAGTGATTCTTGAGGAAGGTTAGATGTATAATTTGTTAAGATTCTGTGTAAATCGGTTGAATTATGACGATAACTGTTGTAAAAGTCGGAAAAAGTCAAGCCGCCTGGGAGCTTTCGTCGGATATTATACGGATGTACAGTATTAATCCTTATCAACTTAAATTCGTTGGTTACCTTAAGCATTTCATGCACATTATACGTAAAAAATTGTGAACTGTGCACGAATATTTGACGAAAAATAACTCATATCGTCATCGTAAACAATTTGTATGAAAATTGAAAAGCGCCTCTATCCGGCGTAAAAGTATCTATCTCTCTATATCTTCACGCCAAATCCCTTGCGGGGTAGGGAGAGTGAACCGAGCACCACGTGACTCGATCCTTACGTATCTCACTCGCTTCTTTGACATTCATTGCTCTTTTCATTCACGCTCGCCGGTTTCTAGAGCTCCTAACATCACATTCTGATAGAACACGACCAATTTTCATATCGAATGATGAGTATATAACGATGCCTTTATCTCCAGTTAATTTATGAATCTAAAGAAAATGGTCAATTTGGTCATAGCAGGTAAGTCTTGGCCTTCTTCGGCTCCTGCATCCTTCCACTTTTGCATTGTATTTCTGCTTAAAACGTAAAAGTATCCAATAAAATATTCTTTATTGCGTCACATAAAACAATAAAAACCAGTTGAGAATGCGCAAGCTTGCATTGCCAGAGGAACACCTGGCTCGTCAATTATATAACAATTCATATATAATTTTTAATTTGTCGTCCATTTTGACCATGTTCCTTAAGAGATAGGAACGGTGTTCCTAAACATTCCTATTCTAATTTTTTATGCTGAATCCGAATCTGAAGTCAAAATTCGAATATTCGAAAAAAGCACAGACAAACACACACACAGACAAACATATAGATTTCATATAGGAACGGTGTTCCCGAAAACATACAAAAATATCACTTAGAAATAATCAAAAACAACAATACGATAGATACTTATATTGATATTATATGTAATATGCAGACACATAATATGCATTTATACACATATATATTAATTCACTTAAACAAAGTTGTATAGCAGGGACAGCCAGGATTAACAAAAGAACCAAATTAAAACAGGATGAAAGAAAGATAGTGAGCACTAAGTCGATCTTTGAAACTGAACATACTTTCTGCATTTCGAATTGATAATGGCAGAGTATTCCAGAGCTGCATAGCTCGCACCGAAAAAGATGTCGTGTAATACTGGAATGAATGCGATGGCGTTTTAAGACGGAGGGCAAGAGCGTTGCAAATAGTACGTCCCTCTGTTCCACTGAGAAATGAGAAATGTTCCTTCAAATATACTGGAGATGAAGGACTAAAAAGAATGGAATAAAGGAGAGATAGGATGTGTATATTACGGCGAAGTCTAATGGGACGTATCGTAACGTACACGTAACTTGAGATATTTATATTAACATTTAGAGAGATTTTTGTTTTGACGTACGGTATCGAGAGTTTCGAATTTTTTTTTGAATATGTCATCAATAGAATTTGTCCTATGTTTTCAGTGTTTTTAGTAAGTATTCCTTGAAAACAATAATAAAGTAAAACTTTGCCTAAAAATGCTTGGAGCACCTAGAGTTGAACGCCGCATAGTGTATTCTATCATCGGCGAGCAAGTAATAATTATAAATATGTACATAAATCTGAAAACACGAATTTATTGGTACATGCCAGAATTCAAACCGGGGATCTGTTGTTCACTAGGCATGTTATTTATCCACTGGGCCATCAGCAATTCATAGCTCTTTCCGTTCACGTTTCCAGTTCAGAGCCCTCATGGATGTGATATTCAAATTGAATCTGACCAATTTGATCGCGGTACATGAAAGTTCTTGTCGCACACGATGATATTTTTATTTAATTTGGAAGTAACAATTTTTTATCGATTTTAATTTAATTTAAAAGTTGTAATTATCACTTGCCCATTGGTGATGGAAAACATTTGAGATGAGATGAGGACACACGTGGAACGACGTGTATCTTCACGAACCTGACCAGAGAAAGGTCTGGTTTTTCCTCTGGAACTAATATCGCGCGCGAACTAATATCTTGAACCAGGGGCCATTCACGAGAGCCCTGCGGACACTGGACGTATTCTGTTGCTCATTGACTGAGTTTACAAGGGCTACTTTATTTAACCTATGTTATTATACAAGTAATAATATGTAATCTCGACTATCTACATTGTTGCATTGGGGAAACCTGTAATAATAATGTAAGATTGTTCTTAAATAAATTTAAAAAAAAAACTGTCGGTAGTCACTTCATGTTAAAATCAGTATCTTAGCCAAATCTTTAAATCCTAATGGATTGGGAAATGGGTATAACGTAAAGCAGTAATCGTAAATGAAAATAGTTGTAACTGTTAAAGAACCGAGCGACGTGTAACGAGCGCGTCTTGTGGCTTTCGGTTCTCGCTTCTCGCTCCAGACAGAAAGAACCGAGCGCCACAAGATGCGGTCCTTGCACACATCCCTCGCTTATATAAGCAAATTGTAAGGAAGCTGACGTGAAAATACGGACTAAAGATAGATTAATGTTTTTATACACGAATTGTTTAAAAACGCATGCGATCAAACATGGCTGCAAAACTTTCTTTCAAATTTAATCAAGTTATGCAAAAGTCAAACAATTAATTTTATTATTCAACTCCTAACTTAGTTAAGATTGCGCCTACCACGACGGGAAGTTTTGAAAGACCGCGGCTCAAGGAATGTTTCAAAATTTATACGGAAAATTTTCTAATGCCGTTGGAATTAACTCGACTAATTTGAAAACAATATTTGAAAGAAATTCACTTCTCCCCGTCTGTGATACGGGTTTAAGACTAAACTTTAAACTTAGGCAAAGCGTCCCTTCGTCTTAGCGTTATCCCGTTTCCTAATCCATTAGGATTGGCGGGGTCCGCTGCCTAAGCCTACGGATTTGGCGAAGGTACTGATTTTTACATGGAGCGACTATCCTCGGACCTCTGCAACGCAGAAGGACAACCAGACCTATCTTAGGTAAGGTTACATGTCTTTCAAAATATAATTAATATACGTGCGGGTTACCTCCCCATGTTTTCCTTCACCGCTGAGCAAGTGATAATCACAAATCCTACTAATATTATAAATGTGAATGTCCGTCTGTTTGTTACGCTTTCACGCGAAAACTACTGAATCGATCATCATGAAACTTTGTACACATATTCTTGGAGGTATCAAAAGTAAAATAGGATACTTTCTATTAAAAAAAATAATATATTTTTTATCAATACGAGCGAAGCCGCGGGTAAAAGCTGGTATGTACATAAATACGAAAACATGAATTTAGTGGTACCTGTCATGATTCGAACCGGTGACCTGTTAGAATGCTGGCATGTGCCACTAAAGGCAAAGCGTCTATCTTAGCCTAAATCTTTCAATACATTTGCTTACACAGCAACTTCTTGGAAGCTTACTGGAGACCTCACTCACACGAAGGACAGAACGACTCTCCTATTTGTTATTTGACTGAGGTTTTCTGTGAGGTGGAGGTACTTCCCCAGACAGGTTCCCAAGGTTTGCTTTGATGCACCCTAACTCTCTTTAAAACACCCAGGCCAAGACAAACAGTCGTCATGCACGCAAATGTTTGTCCTGTGTGGGAATCGAACCTACGAGCGTTGATCAAGGTAGCGTAATAGCGCGTTTCACCACTGCGCCACCGAGCTCGTCAAAAAATGGTGTGGTGTTGGATACTTTGTTTCTATACGAGGATGATTGTGTATCGCGAATGAGACTTAAAGTATTGCAAACGTTAATAGGCTACGGTACCCGATTTACATCAGGTGGGCCGTATGCTTGTATGTCTCCCGACGTAGTATAAAAATAATACAACACCGGGAGGCATACAAGCATACGGCCCACCTATGAAGCTGTTACCGTAGCCTATGAACGTTTGCAATACTTTAAGTATCATTCGCGGAACACAATAACCCTACAGGGAGTTGTTATTTGTCTAAAGCTTTCCGTAAGACAGAGATCCCCAAATGGGCTGCTTTGATGCGCCCTACCTTTCTTAAAATACACCCACACTACGACAAACAAACACGTCCATGCACACAATTTTTCGTCCTATGTGGGACTCGAACCCACGAGTGTTGGCGTCGAAGTAGCGTTACGAACCACTGCACCACCGAGTTTGCCATAAAAAGATAAAGATAAAAGATAAACATTCTTTATTTGCCATTGGGCCCCCGCGGGCACTTAGACACGTCTCACAGTTTTTGAAATATAATCTTATTGTATCTTATATAATTCTCTTTTTACTTTTTCCTTTTTTATGTATCTACTAGTATTTCGGAAATGACCATTGGCTAAAAAGAAATGCCGCAAGAAACTTGCCAATATATTGCCAATATGCCATAATTGTTGGATTAGGCAATGTCGGGAGGCAAGCAAGCATACGGCCCCTTTGATGTAAAGTGGTTCCTTAAGAGCTAACTAGTAGCTTTACTTGCAGGAACACAACAATAATATGGGTACTAGACAACTGGTAAACATGCGTAAATATTTTTTTTTTGTAAATACTTATTATACATAGAAAATACCCAGACCGAGGCAAACAGACATGTTCATACACGCAAATGTTGGACTGTGTGGGGATTGAACCCACGAGCGTTGGTGTCAAAGTAGCGTAACAGTGAGTTTCACCACTGCACCACCGAGCTCGTCTAAAATGTCGTCGAAATGCGACAACGGTCGGAAGAATTTTTTATTTTTATTCTTAATACTAATAATACTAAACTGAAGTAAGGTCAGATGCATCGTGTTCTGACTGTACCTGACAAAAGAGAAGAACTGTATTAAAGATACTACCGTCAGGGTACTATCTAAATAAAATGTGCACTCAATCGATTCGTCCTGTGAAGGCGCTCACTCCGGGGAAATCAGGGGATTGGTGTAAAAACCTCAACTGCGAAACTCTCGCGTTGGTCCAAGTTATAACAGGTTTTGTAGGTAATATTTACTGTATGTAAAACATAACAAATTATAATATATAAGATTCACACACGCATATATTATGCACATAGGCGAGATCATCGATAAATCGGATGTCTTCTTGCCAAGCCAGAATTTTTGAAAGAAGATCGTGTAATAGCGAGAAAGCACGCATATGTTGTAACTTCACGCCAAGTCCCTTGTGGGATAGGCAGAGAGAGAGGTCTTCGCACCGCTTACTCGCTTTTTAACATTAATTGCTCTTTTCATGCAAGTGGTCAATGCGTGGCTGACCGTTGCCTCAGTGTGATACGTTTGTTTAGAAAATTGTAATTTTGTAAATTTAGTCATGTAATTAAGCAGTAATGTACATTAAAACCCATTAGGGGTTATATATACATTAAATAAATAATTATTGTCGGACAAATTACACAGCGCCACCTAGCCCCAAAGTAAGCGAAGCTTGTGTTATAGACAACTGATAAACATACGTAAATACATTTTTTTTCTTTTTTTTTTGTAAATACATACTTATTAAATATAGAAAATACTCAAACCAATACAAACAGACATGTTCATGCACGCAAATGTTTGTACTGTGTGGGAATCGAACCCACGAGCGTTGGGGTCAAAGTTGCGTAACAGCGCGTTCCACCACTGAGCCACCGAGCCCGTCATCTTTACTGCTTAGCATATTTAAGAATATTTCTTTAAATCCTTAATGCCAATCCAATCCAATCCTGTATATAGATAAAAATATGAAATGATATTTAAAAGTATATAAGGAAATATAAAAGGAACGTGACAATATTGATATTTATTTATCTCTACTGACCGCTATCCTTAACGGGAATGTGACATTTATCCATAACCCAGTATTATGTTTTTTTCGTATTTTTGCTTTTAATTTTATAATAAGTTGCCTGGAACAGCCCTTTCCTGACAATGTATTTAACTCTTCGAAACCCGGGTGGTCATATATGACCGCGAAATGTATTGGAAAACGTATATAACATGTTCTGACTGGTCACAAAGCACATTAAAAATACTCTCTGTAGAAGGGCTTATTATAGAATTGATGAATATGTAACTGACAAAGATGTCTGGAAATAATTGAGCACAGACGACTTGTCTTTAATAATCTTTAATTTTACCATTTTATATCATTATAGTACCGACCAGCTTATGTGAAGTTTTTGTAATATCTAACTGACAATTATACAAGAGAGCTATACTGACAAGTTTCTTGCGGCATTTCTTCTTCGCTAATGGTAATTTCTGAAATGCTACGTAGATTAAAAAAAGAAAAAAGTGAAATAAGGGAATTGAATAAGATAAATTATATTACAAAAAATGTAAGACTTGTCTAAGCGCCCGCGAGGGCCCAATGGCAAATAGAGAATTTTTATCTATCTTATTTATATATATTATCTATCGTATCCCTTTCAGAGATCATGAAAAGATAAGGAGCAAAAAATTGCAAGATGAATGTATATAATGACAACGTATGTATATCTGGTACGCGAAATACTTGCAAATGCAAGCCTTTCCGACTTAGATGTGGATGATTACTGGAAAATTTTGAAAGAAAGTATGATGAATAATGCAAAAGAAACATGTGGATGCGCAAATATGCAGAAAATATTGAAAGGAAATGTCGGGTCGGATGCGGAGGTTGAATCTTCCATAGCAAGAAAGAGGGAGTCGTGGCTGGATATTATCTTTGAGCTTATATGAAAATATCAGAGAGAAGAAGAAAGAAATGTACCGTCTACGCAAGAATGAAACCAATGCTTTATTGACAGAGAAGCGTGAAAGACAAATTATGAATAAGGAAGAGAGACTGATGAAAAACTTCGAGGCAAATACCAAACTCTTTTGGAGAGAGGTAAAGAAGTCTTGGAGTGGTTTGTCGGCATCTAGAATGGACAAGTTGAAGTCTAAAGCTGGTGACATTCTGGCCAATACTCAAGAAGTGTTAGAACGGTGGAGTGAATATTTTGAAGATATATATGAATACGCCTCGGACGCTGGCAACGAGAGTGAGTCTGATACTTACTCCAAATTGACGGCGTCCGACGAAGGCATAACTATGGATGAGATCGAATGGTCGATACGAAGCTTGAAAAATGGAAAGTCAGCGGGAATTGATATGATCACAGCTGAGATGATCATACTTGGATGCATTTATGTCCGGGATGCCTTCTGGTACTTAAGCAATCTATGCTGGAGAACTGGAAGGGTCCCAATGGACTGGAGACGTGCAGTCATCGCATGGGGTCACGCATGGACTACGCCAGGCCTATAGGGCCATCAGTTTGATCAGCTTAGCAGTCAAAGTATATGGAACAATAATTGAAAGGAGAATGAAGGTGAAATCGATAGAATGCTGTGGGAGACACAGGGAGGATTCGGAAATGGAATTGGACGTACGGATTAAGTTTTTTCGCTCCGAAATATCGTGGAGGAGCATGTAGCCATAGACCAGAAGGTTTTCTGCCCATTTGTGGATCTTGAGAAGGAATTTGATAGGGTTGTGCGAAAGGAACTGTGGTGCATATTACCGAGATATGGTATTGACGGTTTACTGTTCCGGGCTGTTCAGTCCACTTACAAGGCTTGCTTAGCATGTATGCGGATTGATGGTAGCATGTCACCCTGGTTTGATGTCAAAATTGGTGTCAAACAGAGTTGCATATTATCTGCTAGGCTATTTATTCTGTATCTCGATAGTTGTCTGCAGAAAATAATGTCCGCTTGAGAGGCATACAAGCATACGGCCCACTTGATGTAAAGCGGTTGCAATAAATAAAGCTGCTTAATGCTAATACAAATACTCGTTATGAGTTTATTGGTGACCTCACTCACACGCAGGAACACAACAACCCTCTAGGGAATTGTTATTTAGCTGCGATTTTCTATAAGGTGATGGTACTTACCCAGACGAGCTGGTTTGATGTGGCCTACCTATCTTAACACATTTCCATTAAGGATTTTCAACGTTCATCTTTGTCAATTGACACTGGCAAAATGGGTTTCATAATGTTGAACATAAAATAAAAAAACATGCAATTTCTGATATTCACCTTCTAAAAATAAATATTTCATGTATAAAGTGGGACTCTCCACACCCTCATAAAAAGTTCTGGGTCGACCGCTGTCATTCTAATTTCATTAGCGACATAGGCTTTTGACATGATTGACCAAAAAAATAATGCCATTTTTTAGGATATCTGACTTATATATCGTCAAAAATGTATTTTGGCTTAGATTTACACACCAGCCACTTGACGGGCGCGATGGCGGATTGACTACAAATGCTTCTTTGGCATCAAAGCTCGTGGGATCGATTCTCATACAAAACAAACATTTCTGTGCATGAACATATTTGTTTGTCTTAGCATTTGTTTTATTTTAATTTAATTATTTATTATTAAAGTGGATATATAACTAAATATTCTGTGAATATTTCAAGCGTCTACCTGTTGCCGTTATCAATATCGAGCAAAAACAAGCAAAAAAAAAACATGTTTGTTGTATGGGAGCCCCCTTAAATATTTATTTTATTCTATTTTTTAGTAACTGTTGTTATAGCTGCAATAGAAATACATCATCTGTGAAAATTTCAACTGTTTAACCATTACAGTTCGTGAGATACAGCCTGGTGACAGACGGACGAACGGACGGACGGACGGACAGCGGAGTCTCAGTAATAGGGTTCCGTTTTACCCTTTGGGTACGGAACCCTAAAAAGAAGTTACACCACTTGCTTCCGTATGCTTTCTAGAGTGTCTTTTGTAAATCTTTATGACGCAAGTCGTCATTTGTGCAATACTTAGAAAAAGGGCAGCTAAGTACTCTCGCCGTGACGGTCGAATGCGGACTAAACGAACGGTGCACGGAGTTTTTGAATTGGGTGGGGTTTTGGTGAAACGCGTAACGAACTAACATGCCACTTAAATTTTTATCTGGATCATCGTATCTTGCCCTTAACAGTGAAGCAAATGTACCGCTTACTTGGAACTACTGTTTTAGACATATACCTCAGTATATGTCTAAAACAGTAAGTACAGGTGGATGTTATACAACAAAAGTTATATGACGTACTAATTAATTTAAATACATTTGTTCTCCTAACTTTTCATGTTATGTTCCATCAAAGAGGAGAAGTAATTTAATTTAACTCGGATAGTCGGCGGGAATCAGGCAACTGTCATGTAGGAAGTCATTCGAAATCCTTGTCGCAACGTGTACCTATCATACAAGTAACAAGAGGTAGCGATTCAATTGTCCAAACCTATCTGTTGAAATCATAATCATGTAGTGTACACTAAAAGTTCTGAATTGTATACCAAAGCGTATCCCTTGTTCCACTTAACTTCGACACCAAAATAACAGAATGAGTTTGACAAATTTATTTTAGAGACAATTTTTTTTTACTTTTCTTTAATATTAGTTCAGCGTAGTGGCTCCTCTTTACCTGATGGTAAGCGAAAGAGGAGACCAAATCGCAACTGCAACTGACAAAATACTACGCCGTGTCCTGTCAGTTGACGCTGCCATGCTGACCCGCAAGATGCTTCTTCACGCTTCGTTTGAAGGATCCCATGTTGTAGGACTGAGGGAACACATGTGCAGGCAAGGCGTTCCACTTTTTAATGGTACGACAAAGATAGTTGTCGAACCGAACAAATCGTGTAATACCATTAATATCTTGAGTTTTTGTTTGATTAACAGTCCACGCAATTTTCTCTATTTAGATATTCCTGAAGGTGCAGTGGTCTATCGAGGATCTTTCGTTAGAGGTGGGGCATGGCAGGACTTCTTGCTCTATGTTTCCGCCTGGGGAAGCACCTCCACCTTACATCTGTAAAAGATGTGTGCATTAACTTGTAACGAATAATTGAAACTTTTCGATAATTAAATAATAAACTTTATTAGGAGCCAACGCGCCTAGCCACAATCCATAGAGAGAGAGAGAGAGAGAGTGGGGTTGCCACTCTATTAAAACATATTTATGTAATAGACAGCAACTGAATAATAACTCCGGAATCCTCACGGTCGTGTTCCTGTGCGTGAGTAAGGTACGAGTAGTTTGAAAAGTCGTTGTGAAGGCAGCGGGTGGACCCATGAACATTGAACCGGAACGAATGGCGGCGCCGAGAGACGGCAGAGGTGTGTTTGGACAGTTTCATAATCTCTGCTTGCCCAAATAGAAGACAGATATATGCATATACGGATAATTTGACGAGCTCGGTGGCTCAGTCGTGAATGACGCGACTTTGACACTAACGCTCGTGGGTTCGATTCCCACACATGGCAAACATTTGTGTGCATGAACATGTCTGTTTGTCGTGGTCTGGATGTTTTAAGAGAGGTATCATGGAAGCAGCCCGTCTGGGGAAGTACCTCCACCTCACAGAAAACATCAAATAACATCTCCCTAGAGAGTTGTTGTGTTCCTGCGTGTGAGTGAGGTCACCAGTAAGCTCCCAAGGAGTTGCTGTGTAAGCAGCAGAGGAGGCATCAAGCGAGTGATACTTAATTTATCGCAAGCGTTAATAGACTACTAATAGGGTACCCGCTTTACACCAGGTGGGTCGTATGCTTGTATTCCTTCCGATGTAGTATAAATATATATATATATATATATACAGAGAGATATACTGTAAATGATCAACGGTAATCACTTCATATCAAGTGGACCACATTTATGTTTACGACACGACGTAGTAAAAATAGAAACATAGTGTTTCTGGGTTAACCTCCAAAAAGTTCATCGAGATATTAAGACCAAAGTTCTTGTAATAATTTCCTCAATTTACTTTGTTCGGATTTTATTTTTGGCACATTGTTTCTAACGGTGTCAGTGGACATTCACGGCAGGTAAATCACGACGCTTGGCCAGAAAAGGGGTTGGCGCTGACAGGGTCGTTTAGAGAGACCGCTGCCAAAAATTTATTGGTAAAGCTGACGTGTTAACATCGAGAATTGTACCATTTTGGAATTTTGTTCTGGAAGTTATATTTCTTTTGGCGCGTTAGGGAAAAATGGAGAGAGTGATTTTTAAGAACCGACATCAAAAATCGACACCACTAAGTTGATAAATGTGTCTCAAGTTTTGTTTGTGACTACATTCGAGGTTATTAAAATACTAATGTATAATTCTACAACACGTTGTTAGGGTTCCGTAACTTACATGAAAAAACGGAACCCTTATAGGATCACTTTGTCTGTCTGTCTGTCTATCGGTCTGTTAAGAACTATCTTTCTCAGGATCGGGTCGAGCTACCAAGCGTCGGGGCCAGCATCGAATAATGAAAACACTTTTTTTTTATATATACCATCAATGTGTAAACAAGCGTAAAGCTTACCCGATGGTGAGCAGTTGCAGCAACCTATGAGCGTTAATGGTGTCACTATTGAGTTGCTGATTCGTGAAAAAATTCTTCACGCCTTTCTTGAAGAACTCCAAACTTAGGCACAACCCTTGTTTAACGAGTTTATTTATACTGTGGAGATTGTAATCTGTGCGTTAAAGGAACCCTTATCAAATACGCGTTTGTGGGCCAGCAAGGTCATGAAAGTAAACCATTTCCGTATAAAGTACTTCTAGAGATCTAGTTAAGGATTAAATTAACATGAACTTAACTATCAAGATTTCTGTGAAAAACTTGGAAACCAAACCGAAGCCAGCTGAGCCGCTATATATATTTGAGAGAGGTAGGACACATCAAAGTCTGAGGAAGTACCTACACCTCATAGAAACCCGCAGCCAAATAACAACTCCCAGGGTTTCCCAACCCTTTTTTTGTTGAGCCTCCCTGGATTACAAATAATATTTTCATTCAAAAAATCCTCTTGAACCTCTTCTGGTAATTGTAAGACATTGTCCAAAAAATGGGTTTCTGGTCATGTGCCTTCTGTATTAATCTTGATAGTGTCGGGGAAGTTCGTCTTCCAGCAATTGCAAATGAGTTTCTATGTCCACGGGGACGTGCCCCCCTGTCCTAGATGGTTGTTGTGTTCCTGCGTTTGAGTGAGGTCATCAGTAAGCTCCTAATGGGTTGATGTGTTAGCAGCAGAGGTGGCATCGCACGAGTGGTACTTAATTTAATTTAATAATTTTAACTTAATGCTATTATAATATGCATTACTATACTATCAACTAGCGTCAAATGTGAGTTCGACTCGCTCTCTGAGGGTTCTGTAAAAAAAGTATTTCGCAAATTATTTTCGCAAAAAAAAATTTTTTTTATTCGCTTGTACTCGATGCGTACATGTTAGTGCTTCTTACCAAATTTCATGATTGTAGGTCAATGGGAAGTATCCTATAGGTTTTGACGGCTGTTTATGCCTCGTTTATGCGCATATTTTGACACCCGCAAAGGAAATCAAAACCTAGGTACTTCCCGTTAATCTATGCGATTTTTTTTTACGGAACCCTCAAAGCGCGGATAGGACTCGCACTTGACGGCCTTTTTTTTTAATTTACCAGCACTGACCATCGGCGAAGAGGACATTATTGAAAGAAACTAGCCAACATACCTAATACTTTTCAATAGCTACTACAATCAATATACTCGTACATAAATTCACTGCAATATTTTATTGTTCAATATAATAGTAATAATGAAGTCAAATCACAAAATAAATATTAATTAATGCAAGCGCTGAATCATTTCCAGACATCTTTGTCACAGAAAGGTTGAAGGCACTGTTCCAATTGGACTATTTTGATGCGCCCTACATCTCTTAAAATACCCATACCGAGACAAAAATACATGTTCATGCAAATAAACGGTTATCTTGAACATCGAAACCACAATACTTGGTGTTAATGTTATTGGCTAAAATAAAAAAAATAAAAAATCTCTTTCTTGCTGCAAGCTCATTGAAACTAGTAACTTAGGTTGTCACTTGTTTGTAAATCGTTCAACCAGAACTTCTCTGTGGATAGTGGAAGGTTGAGACGAAAAGGTAATTTATATTTGCCATTGAAGCCTCGCGCGCATTTAGATACAACTCATTTTTTATTTGCAATTAAAAAGTCGTCGCGACGACCAGGCCAGTCGTGGCAGCAACGGTGGTTTCTGTTCCAGATGAGGGACGACTGCAGCAGCCGAGGCAGAGACTACCGGAGCAGCCATGGCAGCGTCGGCATGTTACATCTACTAACGGTAGTGGATGGGTGCTGGCCGGCGCTAGGCCGCATGAACTAATTGGTGGCGGAAGCACACAAAGCAGGTTAGATCAAATTGCATGTAAATTTGACTTTCGCAAAATAACGCCTGAATCTATTGACCATTTTTTATTATTAGATAGACATAGTTCCTATCGCTTATCAGAAACAATGTACAAAGCAAGTAGTAATATCAAATATATACAATATGTACCCTTCGTTTACTGCAAGCCTCGTTTGAGGATACAGGGTAATTGAGCGCTTCTAGTTTCTGCAGTTAACAGATATAAGTAACAGAATGCAAATATATAAATACTTATAACTAAGATACGTATTAAATTATTTAATAAAATTTTACTGTAACTTATGCGTTTCTAATAGCTTTGATTTTTCTATTTTACCTACCAGCATTTCGGATTTGAACATGATCAAATAAGAAAAATGCCGACAGAAGCTGTACAGGTCTTGTTTTCAAATCGTAGGGGGCATACAAGCATACGACCTACTTGATGTAAAGCGGTTACCGTAGCCTATAAACGCTTATAATACGTTAAGCATCATTTGCGCGATGCCACCTTTGCTGCTAACACAGCGACTCCTTAGGAGCTCACTGGTGACCTCGCTCATACGCAGGAAGTATATTAATGATAAAAATGCCTGGGAGTGGGTCGATCCAATTATAATGTAATTAATAAAATATGTAAATGTATTTGGATACCAAAAGAGGGATGCCTGATTTTTTTGACAGTATTTTTATCAGTGCTCACCTAGTCATGAACTGCACGGTAGGGGAAAAAATTGTGACGATTCCAAACAAATGTAGCCATTTTTACGGAATAAAAAGATTTAGACTTTGACTTTGAACACAACAATCCTCCAAAGAGTTGTTATTTAGCTGCGGTTTTCTGTGAGGTGGAGGTAATTGCCTTGAGGGGCTGCTTTGATGCACCATACCTCTATTAAAAATAATACAATAAAATGTCAGTATATATTATGATAGCAGTGATGGTTTGGTGAATAAAGAACCAGCTTATTAAACGGTTCGAATCCTGACGTGAACATGTACCAATGAATTAGAATTTTTGTTTATATTTGCAAATATTGTTCGCACGTTAGTGAAGAAAACTATCTTAACAAAACCCCCACTTCCAAGAAATATATGTTCAATACAGCCATTAAATTACTAGGGTAGCAAACAGTCTGATGGTAGCCTATGAACAACTTTCAACACCAGAGGTATCACTTGTGTATTGTCGACCCTGTAATACGCCTTCACCTGACCCTGTAATCAGACCTTCACGCCTTTTTTTAAGAACCTCATCATGTGATATGGAAAACCTCTGCAGGGATTTCAATCTTAAAACTTAAGGGTTCTCGGAAGAAACTTTCTGGCTCAAGAATGAGGCTCCAGATGACTCCCAGCCATCAAAGAGTGGTGCGATTGTGAAACAAGGAACTCCTGGAAACACAACCTATTTTAAAATTGATAGAACAAAGATGGGCAAAATCGCTCCCCAAACTCTAGTACCCTGGATCATCGACTATTCTCTCAGCCCGCCCTTGCACTGAACCAAAAGGTCATAGCTGGTATCCAGATGCTCCCGTCCACAGGCCATGTACGAACTGACTTCAGATTTGTATTTTGTTGTTAACTTGAATCTTTGTCATAGACTGAAGTACTATTTCGCTCTATTCAGCACACAAATTTTCTTGGACGATGTCTTATCATTTTTCCCTAAGGCGAAAGAAGTACAACCTCCAAAAAATGTATTTGGTATCTTTTAGGTACTTATAGTAACTTGTGAGTGGGAGTTCTTTTCATCTAAGAATTACCTATATCTATGTTAGATACGTCGCTGTTTCTTAGAATTCAAAAAATCTATATAGATTTATTTAGAACTGTAGATTTGTATTTTTATATGTGTATGATTGTGTGCATCCTTACATACTACTACTATAAAATCAAGCCTAACTCATCCCACATCAAGGATGGTCTTCTTCAATCGAAGCGGTTTAGAGCATACTCCACCACGCAGCTTAATTGCGGATTGGCGAAGGCCAGTGTTTTCAAGTCGCCCGGAGCACGGATGTGCTCGAGATGGATAAACCCATCTCTAGACAGGCTGCGGTCGTTGCTTAACCTGCGTCTTCGAACGGATTGTTTCCAGATATTCGGAAATTCTTTAATAAAGAAGGAATATGTGCAAAACAATATACAATAAAAGCTTGTTCCTTGTTTATACTGCAAATTGATTGTCGCAAGTTTTACTTTGTGTAAGACAGAATAGACGTGCCTCGGAGGTATTTCCCGAGCCCGTCACTCACTGTCGTCGCCTAGGAAATTAGATAAAAAACTACTCTGCCTACATACCACTCAGAATAAGGATGCGTAGAGAAATATAGAGGTATTTTATATCTGACTATTTTCTTACAGTTTTGCATTCTTTTGGTTTGAATACTTTAAATTTCCTTCCATAGTGGATGATAAGTCAGAAAACTATTGATAACAAAACCTACTCTTACAAATTTCTTCTGATTAAATTCGTTGTGAGTTCCAAGGCAGCTGTAGTTTAACTCCCGGGACAGCAATGAACTTCACTGTTCATTGCCTTTTTGTTGGTCGCCGCTCTTAATTCTGGCTACACAGGAGACACAGTGGTGGGTATCAGGAGTGGGTCTGTCACGTTAAAAAAAAAAAACAAAATCGGGGGATACAGTTTGGAGCTGCATATATTTTGTTCATATCCAAAATTGAATTACGATTACTATGTGCAATGGCTGCTCCGGTAGTCTCTGCCTCGGTTGCTGCGGTCGTCCGCCATCTGGAACAGACACCGCATGTCCCTACCAGCGTCGCTGCTACGACTGGCCTGGTCGTCGCGGCAGCAACTAACGGAAGTGCGTGAGTGCCGGCCGGCGCTAGGCCGCATAAACTAATTGGTGGCGGAAGCACATAAAGCAGGTTAGATCAAAATGCATGTAAATTTGACTTTCGCATAATAACGTCTGAATCTATTAACTATTGAATTACTATAGTTAGAGATTCAAAAACACCGCCAAACCTAATGGATTACGAAACGAAATAACACTGGGAAGGAAATAAAATGACAATTGATAAAAAGGAAATACTAAAAAAACTTGTCAAAAAAATATTTTTCAATAGATATTACAATAAAACTATGTCAGTATAAAAATACATCAATAATGAATCATATCCAGACATTTTTGCCGGTCAGATATTCATCAATTCTGTAACATATAAGCCATTTTGCAAAGTCTTTTAGTACGTATACAAGAATTCTTTAGATACGGAATAAACTTCCTGCCACAGTTTCCTTAAGGGTTTAAGAGTCGGTAACGTACGATCGCCGCTTCTAAAGTTGCACATTCACGGTAATTGCTTACTATCAGGCAGATCATGCACTTGTTAGCCACGTTAGTGCCTTAAAAATACGTAACTAGATATAAGTAGGGTGCATCAAAGTCTGACTGGGTAAGTACTCCTTGGAGGTTTTTTCTGGAGTGAGTGAGGTTACTTGTAAGTTCCAAAGGCGTTTCTGTATTGTACATATACAGTAGGGATGGAAATGCGTAACCAATTTACATCAGAGTCCTTTTTATGCAACATTGGGAAGCATAATGTAAAACGGTAACCGTAGCCTATGAACGCTTGCAACGCATTAAATATCACTCGCGCGATGACACCTCTACTGCTAATACAGCAAACCTTAGGAGGTTTAATGGTGAACTCACTCGCTCGCAGGAACAAAACAATCCCCCAGGGAGCATTATTTGGCTGCGGTTGAGGTGGAGGTTCTTCCCCGTATTTGATGCGCTCTGCCTCTCTTAAAAACTAGACCGAGACAAACAAACATGTTCATGCACACAAATGTTTGTCCTGTGTGTCTACAAGCGTTGGTGTCAAAGTCGCATTAACCACTGTACCACCAAGCTGGTCAAAATGTATGCTTCCCCACGCTGTATAAATATAAAATTGTGAAATGGAATCATCTTCTTCTATCTATGACTTCACGCCAAATCCTTTGCCGGGTAGGTAGAGAGAATCAAGCGCCACGTGACTCGATCTTTACACACTTCTTGTGTTGGAAGAAATGGATGAGATTGTATGTCTTAGATGCGCTTTCAGCAGAGATGGAAGCGAGGTACACCGCTGATGTGGAAAGACGAGTGAGTGCTGGAAATAGCGTGAATGGAGCGTTGGGAAAACTTCTTGACAGTAAAAATGGTGAAATAAAAGTGCTCACGGAGACACAAATATCCTCACCGGTCGACACATTTTACGTACATTACCCTGGGTACCAACTAGAGCACTTATTTGTGCGTCGTGTCGGGGTATGTATGTTCGTCCGGGAGGATGATTGTTGTCGCCTACTACACAGCCTTGAAGACAGAGACCTGTCGGTTTTATGGGTATGTGTTGATCACGGCGGCCACATCCGGATCTATGCGTGCCTTGACAGGTCCCATAGCGGTGATACAGGCACAATTCGTTTATTGGAGCACCTTCAAATGACGATTAACAGAGTTACTGAACAGTGTCTCTCCGCGGAGATATTGATTTTGGGAGACTTTAATGCCCACCATGCCGAGTGTCTTGGCTATCGGTGCATTGACTACGCGGCGAGACCTGCTTATGAATTTCCTCTCTTCCTCTTCTACCACGAGAATATCAGTTATAGAAGACCATGCAAGCTCTCTGCTGGATCTCCTGCTGACTTCACGTTCGGATGAATATAACATCTCAGTGGATGCGTCGCTTGGCTAGTCGGACCACAATCTCATATGGACCCAAGTGCCCTGCACCAGACGTGACCCATCTCGACCTGCCGTATGGCGTCGTGCATGCCACTATAGCTCAGCAGACTGGGATGGATTGTGAGAATTCTATGCATCGTACCCGTGAAGGCAAATTCATCTTGTTTCAAATCAGAGGACATCGAATCCTGTGCCACCGCAGTGGCTGCGGCGATATTGGGTGGTATGGAATGCTACATTCCCAATCCTCTTGTTAAAAAGCGGCCGTGGTGTAATCGGCATTTTAAGGAAGCCAACTCTTTTAAGCAGGCTGCTTATGAGGCTAGGATCACGGCGCGTGCTAAGAGAGATCCAGATATTGTTGTTTTGAAAAGCAAACTGATCAGGGACCTTCAATACGGCTTTCGTCACGGTCGTTCGACTGGTAATCTTCTAGTGTATCTAACACACCGTTGGTCTTCGGCGATTGAGAGTCACGGTCGGGTCTGGCATCGGGGAATTCTATCGAAGTTAGCATCATACGAGCTGCCTGAGGGTTTGTGCAAATAAATTACCAGTTTCATATCCCGCAGATGCATAGTTGCTGTGGTAGAAGGTAGTTGCTCTGAAAGCATTGATATCAATGCTGGCGGCCCACAGGGCTCTGTACTGTCCCCGACGGAGTTTTTGCTGCAAGTCAATTATATGTTGTCAATTGATGGCATTCAATGTCATCCAGATGACAGCACCAGGGATACTTATTATACAGGCCGTGCTAACATCCCTCGTTCCCTTGTGGAGGAAAGCCGCGATAAACTCGTATCTGAAATGGAGGGTATTTTAGCTAAAGTATCTGATGTCGGTGGCTTAACTCGATCGAATTCAACCCCATAAAGATACAAGATTGCGCATTCACCGCTAAGAAAATCCCATTTGCTGTAGTTCCTAAATTCCAGAACACACTTCTTACCATTACCAACAGCATTAGGATGGTTGGTGTCGAGATCTCCAGTAACGTTCAATATAGAAGGCACCTTGAGGAAAAGGTCAAGCTGGCGTACAAAAAATTTGGTGTGCTCAACAGAGCAAAGCAGTACTTTAGTGCGGAGTAAAGACTTATGTTATGTAAGTCTCAAGTCAGACCGCACATGGAGTACTGCAGTCATCTTTGGAACACCTGGATACCAGCTTGGATCGTGTGATTCCGTTCAGAGGCGAGTTGGGAGAGTTATAGACTATCCTAAGCTTACACACGGTATTGAACCCTGTAGTTTAAGGACAGATTTTGCCTCTCTTTGTGTATTCTACCGATTGTACAACGGGTTGTGTTCTGAAGTATTGTTTGATAGGATGCAAACAGCATTATTTTACAACTCGGCGACGGCGGGGAGTTAGTTCACTCTCACAACGCTGGAAGCGCAATGGTCGCGTACTATGCGGGTCCAAAGACGTTTTCTTCCGAGAAATCTCAAGTTGTGGAATGAACTCCCAGCCGAGGTTTTTTCAAGGGACTACAACATGGGGATCTTCAAGAAAGGCGTGAAGAGGTTATTAGAGGGTCAGCAACGGATGAGTGACACCCCTAGCATTGCCGTTGTCCGTGGGCTACGGTGACTGTTTACCACATGGAGGCCGTATGCTTGTTTGCCACCGAGTAAGTTTGAAAGAGAGCATCAGTGTAACAATAAGAAGAGGTATGCTCTGGTTTGGACATGTAGAAAGAATACAGGAAGAAAGAATTACGAAACAGAAATACAACGCGAAAGTATGTAGGAGTCGAGGAAGGCCTAGACTCACCTACCATGACCAAATTGACCATTTTCTTAAGAATAATAAATTAACTGGAGATAAAGGCATCGTTATATACTCATCATTGGATCTTCGCTAACAATTCTCAACTCGCATTGTTAAACTTAGTTTTATTGAATTTGAACTGAAGGATTTCTTAATTAATCATCAGTTCCTTGCGAATTATGTCTCGGTCGACTGTACTGTATTTATTTAACAAACGGATATAAGGTACAAGAGGAAGCGTAAGAAAAAGTTAATATGAAATGTCATATAGAGTCGGGCGTTATTTTGCGAAAGCATTTTATTTTATACAACGTCGGTAGGCGTACAGGCATACGGTCTACTTGACGTGAAGCGGATACCGTAGCCTATGAATGCTTGTAATACATTAAGTGTCACTCGAGCGACGGCTTCTCTGCTGCTGACACAGCAACTCCATTGGAACTTACTGGTGACATCACTCACAGGTACTTGCGAGTTGCTTTTTGGCTGGGGTTTTCTTTAAGGTTGAGATAATTCCACAGACAGGCTACTTTGATGCGACAGACCTCTCTTAAAACATCCAGACCAAGACAAAGAGACATGTTCATGCACACAAATGTTTGTCCTATGTGGGAATCGAACCCAGGAGCTTTGGTGCAAGTTTAGAGTGTAGGAGTACATGTTATTGTAACGACTAACATCTACAGCACCTGAGGATACTCTTCGTAGAGGTAAACACATGTTGCAGAGACGACCGAAGCAGCCAGAACAGAGACGACTGGAGCAGCCAGGGGAGCAACAGTGGCGGGTGCATGCGGTTCATGTTTCAGATGGCAGACACTCGCAAAGACGACCATAGACCATAGCAGTCGAGACAGAGACTACCGGAGCAGTCATGGCAGCGAGGGCATGTTGCATCTACTAACAGTAGTGGATGGGTGCCGGCTGGCGCTAGTTCACATGAACTAATTAGTGGCAGGTTATTTTTGAAGTGAAAACTTCTTTAGCGGCGTTGTGCACTTTTTGGGATGAGTAAAAAATGTTGAACTCGCGTCAGGACACGTGACCCTGATCGAAAACTCGTAAGCTTTTGGTGAGAATTAGAACTTAAGTTCGCCGCGGCGCTAAAATATTAGTTACCTCCAATTAAACAATTAAAACATGAAGCGCTAGATCGTTCATAGGGCATTATTTTCTCGCGACCAAAACGTTGTAAGCGCCATGAAATTGTTGGCGTTTACGCGTTTCGTTCAATGTAGTTTATCAACATCGCTGTTTGGTTTAAGCGGCGCAGGGCGCTTGCGCGAGTGTGCGTATGTGTTTGAGTTTTAGAGATTGGCAATTATGATGCTGGTAATGATGATAGTGAAAGAGTCGTTGAAATTATGGATGAAAGTTGATTTTTGTGAGAGATAAACTTTTTAAATGGCATACAAGTATACGGTCCACCTAATATACAGCGGTTACCGTAGCCTATAAACACTTGCAATACATTAAATATCATTAGCGTGATGCCACCTCTGCTGGTAACACAGCAACTCCATAGGAGTTTACCCCACTCACACGCAGCAACACAACAATCCTCTAGGCAGTTGATATTTGGCTGCGGTTTTCTGTGAGACGGAGTTACTACTTTGGTGCGTCCTATCTCTCTTAAAAACATCCAGACCAAGACAAACAGACACGTTCACGCACACAAATGTTTGCCTTGTGTGGGAATCGAACCCACGAGCGTTGGTGTCAAAGTGGCGTCATTCACGACTGAGCCACCGAGCTCGTCGTCAAAAAAAGATTATAGACAAAGATGCTAGTATTGACCAAAATAAATTGGTCCTCACAATAACGCTTCCTCTAGAACCTTTTAAATTGATTCTTACCATCACATCTGTCGCTCTGATGTAGTGACCTAAATTTGTACCAGAGAAGCTGTCGAGGCATCTGCCAATCCCGTCCTACTATCTAAATTCAATCTTTCCACCTTCGCAGTAGAAGCGAATTTTGCTTCCACCGTCTCTTTAAAACCGTTTTGTTTCACCGTTACTAAACGCAGATGTATTTTATCTTACACGCCTCACTTAGCCCTGAGTATATTAGCATGTGTTATGTAGATGTTTAATTTTTAAGTAGACCACTTTAGAATAAAGCTTTTGAGCTTTATATATTTATATCTTCATGCCAAATCCTTTGCGGGGTGGGCAGGGAGAACCGAGCGCCACATGACTCGATCCTTACAAACCCCGCTCGCTTCTTTAACATTCATTGCTCTTCTCATGCACGCCGGGTTCTAAGGCTCCAGATATAACCTTCAAAACACAATCAGTTTGGTTTTGGTAGGTAAGTTTTGGTCATCCTTGGCTCCAACATCCTTTCATTTAGCTTTGTATATCGTTTTCGTAATTCTTTCTTCTGCATTCTTTCTACATGCCCGAACCAACGGAGCATGCCTATTCTTATTTTGATACCGACACTCACTTTTCGATCAACTCTTTTTTTTTTTTTTTACTTACTCTGTTTCTACCATCATTGCGAATTCGGTCTACAAACGTTACACCACAAATTTTGCGCAGCACTCGCATTTCTATCGCATTTTAATGCTCTCTCTGCCATACCCAGCTCTCGCTTCCATAAGGTAGCGTCAGGACCAGCACTGCATTTTGTGTACCGAGCTGTGCCTTCTGGTTCAAGCGTTTACAGCCAAGAAGCTTTCCCAACGCTCCATTCACACTATAACCAGTTTGAGTTTTATGAGTTCATATATATTATAAGTGTTAAGATAAAAAAAGGCATGCTCCACTGGTTCGGACATGTGGAAGCAATGCATGATGAAAAAATATCGAAACAAGTCGAGGAAGACCAAGACTAACCTACCATGATCAAATTGGTTGATTTTTATCAGAAGGTGACGTCAGGAGTTCTAGGAACCGGCGAACAGAGCTAAGAATGGTAAAGAAGCGAGTGAGGCGTGTAAGGATCGCGACTTATGGCTCTCGGTTGTCTCTGCCTACCCCGCAAGGGATCTGGCGTGAAGATATACATATACATACATATATTTATTTCATATTTTCATTTCATGAAAGTTCATGAAACTTGCCTCCAGCTTAGAATCCTGAATGTGGATCAATTCTAACTTCACTTGCATTGTTGGTGCGTCCAACTCGACGATTAGAAGCAAGGCCGATGAGGTGTCAGAGAAATTAAAACCACGGAGCTGTTATCGATGCTACTGTTTTATTGCGAATGTGAGCCGTTACAAATATAATTCACCCATATGTAGGTATACACGAAATAACAAATTGACGGCCACCCGTAACGCCTTAATATATAGTGAAGGTGCGTCAACATACTCCCGGCCTTGGAAGCTGGAAGTTCCAACGGTTGATGTAGTGGTTTGATGCGCCCGTCTACTCCTCATGCAAGGGAAGCGGACAAATCTTAGAAAAGGCACGGCGTATAATGCCTCCTTCCGTGCGTATGTCAGCGACACGTGAGATTCCATCCTTGCCTGGATATGTCTTCACTATCCGTCCTAAGCTCCATCTCAGTGGCGGCAGGTTGTCATCCTTTATGAGAACCAATGTATTTTCTGTTAGATCGCCTTTATGCCGTTGCCACTTGCTCCTAGTTTGTAGTTCTGAAACGTATTCTTTGGACCATCTGCTCCAAAAATGTTGCCTGATTTGCTCGACCCTCTGGTAGCGTGTAAGTCTGTGCATGGGTACGTCGTGGATATCAGCGGTCACAGGTGCAGTCAGTGGGCGACCAACCAAAAAATGAGCAGGACTTAGGGGAAGGAAATCATGTGGGTCAGTGGACATAGGAGTCAAGGGACGAGAATTTAGGACAGCTTCCACTTGCGTTAATACAGTGCTGAACCCCTCAAACGTCAAATGTGCATTGCCTACCACACGCCGCAAGTGATGCTTGCAGCTCTTGACCCCGGCTTCCCACAATCCTCCAAAATGGCTAGCGTAAGGTGGAATCATCTTAAATTTAATATTAACGGAACTAGCATATTCTTTAATTTCATCGGAACAAGCATTCAAAAAGTTAGTAAATTCATTCTTTACGCCGACGAAATTTTTTCCATTATCAGAATGTATCTCAGAAGGTTTACCGCGTCTAGAGATAAAGCGTTTGAGAGCCAACAAGTAGCTATCCGATGTGAGATTGCTAACCAGTTCCAAATGCAGTGTGCGGGTAACAAAACATATAAATAGGCAAATATATGCCTTCACCAACCTAGCTCCCCGCCCCTTACGGTTCAATATGAGTACCGGACCAGCGTAAACAACGCCGCAGGACATGAATGGAAAACCTGGCTCTAACCGTTCCCGCGGTAGGCTTGCCATTATCGCGCATAACGCATGAGTGTACCACCCGTCTAGCGAGGTCTCGACCGCCAACTGGCCACCACCACTCTCTCAGCGTGAACAACAGAAGCTGTGGTGCCGCGTGCAGTGTCTGCCTATGTTCGTACCGAAATAATAAAGTTGCGAATTTATGCTTAGCCGATATCAAAATCGGGTGAATCCTCTCGTAAGTGAAGTTAGGCGAGTTTTGTATACGTCCCCCAACACGTATTAGTTTATCATCATCTAAAAATAAATGTAATTTAGATAATTGCGCATGCTTCCTAATACATTCGCCGCGCATAAGCACATCATATACATCTGAAAAAGACTCCTGCTGACTTAACTTCGCCAACACTGACTCGGAACCAATAAGCTCGTGTACAGTAAGCAAGCCCGTACGTCGAATACTTTTGTTGCGTTAATTATGTATGAAACGAAGTACATAAGCCATCGCGCGCTTAATACGATTGAATTGAGAAAATCTGTCAAATGGAAATAACTTGCTAGTAGTTTGCTTAGTTAAATGACTTAGAACAATATTCGATTTTATTTCTGCTAAAATGTGTGGATTATTAGTATTGGGTAAATTATTGCTAGACAAATTATTTAATAGACATGGAATTTCAAAATTTGGATCATGTAGAAATTGTGGCCCCTGCCACCACAAAGAAGATCGACCGAGTGCATCTAGATGCTGACCTCGCGAAACCAAGTCAGCTGGGTTTTCTCCTCCAGATACGTGACGCCAAGGCTTATCTTTGGTTAGTTCGTGAATTTCCGCCGTTCTATTCTGAACATATGTTTTAAGTAAGTTAGAGGGCATGCCCAACCATCCCAACACGATAGTTGAATCTGTCCAGAATACGACTTTTGTGAACTTTGAACGAACCGATTCACTAATTTTAGCATACAATCTAGCGCCCACTAGCGCCCCGCATAGCTCTAACCTAGGTATAGTTGTCGGTTTCACCGGTGCGACCTTGCCTTTGGAGCAGAGTAAGCGAACAGTAACAGTTGACTTATTGTCGACCGTGCGTATATAAGCACAAGAGCCATAGGCTACTTGCGAAGCGTCTGTAAATATATGCAGCTCCATGTGAACGGGCTCGACACACATCACGTGACGCGGAATTTGCAAACTACTTAATAGTGATAAACACTTAATAAATTTATTCCACGCTTGCGCGACATCAATCGGTACAGGTTCATCCCAGCCGAGTTTCAAAAGCCAACACTTTTGTAACATTGTTTTCGCAATCGTAATTGTTGGGCTTAATAACCCTAAGGGATCATAAATCTGTGATGCGTTCGAAAGAATAATACGTTTTGTAACTGCGTCGGTAGTCTGTTCTATTTGTGTGTAAAAGCATAACTCGTCCGAATTATTGTTCCAACCTAGTCCTAACGTTTTATTATGTACGCGATGATGAAAGTTGCTTCGCCTCATCTTGCGGGCTAACATTTGGGTTCGCCCGGTCAAAATTAAAAACCCATTTTCGTAAAACAAAACAAGCGGAACTTAAAACTTGCGTAGTGCTGTCGCATAATTTTATTAACTCGTCCCTAGTATTTGCACCACAAATCAAATCATCCACGTAAAAGTTTTCATCAATAGTTTGCGCAACCTCCGGAACCCCGCAATCCCGAGCTAATTGTTTTAAACATCTACAACTAAGAAAAGGCGCCGACGCAGTGCCGTAGGTAACTGTATTTAATTGATACACACCCAATGGTTCAGAAGGGTGTTCCCGCCACAAGATCAGCTGGAGATCCCGCTGATCTTCGTCTATCATAACTTGGCGGTACATTTTTTCGATATCGGCGCATGCTACATATCTATTCTCGCGAAATTTTAACAAAATTGATATTAAATCACCTTGAATAGCGGGACCGATCATTTGTAAATCATTTAATGATACGCCTGAATCTGAACTCATACTGGCATCGAAGACTACTCTCAGCCTGGAGGTCGTAGCGTGCGGACGGAAGACCTCATGGTGTGGTAAAAAATAGTGCGGTGTACCGTAAGTAGCTACGAGACGCATATGTCCTAATTGTATGTATTCGTTAATGAATTCGACATACATATTTTTATAATCCGAATTCCGTTGTAATCGTTTTTCTAAGGCATAAAACCGTCGTTCGGCCTGAGACCGCGACCCTCCCAAAGTTGCTGGTGACTGTTTGAACGGGATTCGAACACTGAACCGGCCGTCCGCGAGCCTCGTTGTCGTTTTGACGAAGTGTTCCTCGCAAGCCTGCTCCTCGTCGCTACGTAAACAATTCGAGCTAGCTGGTAATTCTTCTAACTCCCAAAACCTCCGTATAGACTTGTCTAAAGTGGTCATGCTATTATCTGTTACGTGCGTATGATTGCAATATACATGATTCACATATTTTTCCATCTGCGACGGAATCGAACCTGAGACTACCCATCCCAATCGCGTATTTTGAAGGAAAGGGCCGTTCTTAAGACGCATTCTCCCCTCGCTTAATAATTCCCAGAATAGATCAGCACCTAATAACAAATCAATTGGTTGACTGTCAAAAAAGTTGGGATCTGCTAGCGTAATATTGTTGGGAATATTAAACTGATTAATATTAACGGTTACCGCGGGTAACTTTGAAGTTATTTGCTGTAGAACTAAACATTTTATGCGCGTAATGAAGTTCTCGTTTAGCGATTTCAACTCGATAACACAGACTTGCGAACATTGTGTCACCGAGCTTCCTACACCGTGAATATATTGAGTGGACTGTATTTTTTGAGCGCGTAATCTTTCACATAATGATTTCGTAATAAATGAACGCTCGCTGCCACTATCGAGTACGGCGCGCGCTCTACAATAACTACCTGTCTCCGTATTTAATATTTCTAAAACAGCTGTTGATAACAATACCGGTTGCATTCCGGGAGTCGATGGCGCTTTGTAATTAACCGTGTGAATGTCGTGCGCCTGTAGCGAGTGAGTGTGTGTGCGCGTGTTATCTACGCTCCGCGGGCGAGTAGCAGGAACAGCTGACTGCTCGTTAGTCGCAACGAGCGTCAATACGCGCGAATTACTGTCCCGACCACTAGCATCACAAAGCAACGAATTATGTTTTTTATCACATTTTCTACAAGGCCCGAACATACAAGTATCGACTGAATGTCCTGAACGCATGCAGTTAATACACAAACCGTTCTCCTTGACAAACTGTAGTCTGTTTTGCAAATCAAAACTAAGAAATTTCTGACATGAATACAGATGATGACGAGCAGAGCAAATAATACATGTTGGTATATTATTACGCATGTATCTCCCATTTGATTTACCACTAGATTTGTTAGTAACTACGTTACACTGAACCCTAGGTACCAGTGTATTGTGCGGTTGTTTTTTATTTTCGCTTGCATTGTATGCACTAGGTTTGGTGTGTGACACTATTAACGTTTCCAAAATTTCTGCTCGATTCTTCAGAAACCGTAACAAATCGTCTAATTTAAGATTAATCCTTGAATCACCACTAGTCCTAGGCATTAGACACTTATACTCCTTCCATTCACGCTCCGTATTAGGATCTAATTTTGATACTATAATATATATAATTAATGTATCCCAATACTCTGTAGGCTCCCCTAGAAGTTTTAAGGCACGTAAATTTTTTAATACATTATCTATAAGCTTACGCAACTGTATAGCAGACTCTTTAGACAACGATGGCATGGAGAATATGCATTTTACATGATTGTGAATTAATAATCTCACATTGTCAAACCTATTCAATAATAACTCCCACGCGACCTCGTAATTATTTGCAGAAAATTCTAGGGAATCTATGACTGACTTTGCGTTGCCCTTCAGTGATGACTTTAAATAATGGAACTTTTATATAGGCGTTATAGCATTACAATCGTGCACTAGGGATAGAAACACATCACGGTATTCTAACCAATTATCCAGGGAACCGTCAAAACAGGGTACCGAAATAGTTGGCAAATTAATGTATTTAGAACCCGCCGTACACTTGGACTCGTCTGCAGTTCTCCCGTCGGTGTTGGCCGTACACTCGGCTAATGCTAAGATACTGTAATATTCGCGCTCATATTCTTCTCGTAATTCGAGTTGTTTTTCAATATCTGATTCGGATATGATACTCTCTATTTGACCTTGAATTTGATTAAAATCACTGAGTAAATTTTGTGAACCTAGCATACGTAACTTTAATTCCGCGCGCTGTTGAACGGTTAAAATTGAATCTTCGAATGAACTAACGTACTTTTTGAAAAGCGTTAACCTACACTTTATGGATGCTCGTTTTTTCTTAAGATCTTTTATCGTTAATTCTACTTTAGGTTCCACTTTACTATCTGCTGAAGCCATTTTAGAGAAATAAGTAAAACTAGTACTCACAAATACTACGTGGTGCCGTATCGCAGGTGACGTGCCCTCGGCGGCGGGCGGCGGGCGGTAAGCAACACACACCGAACGCACTGGAACTCGAAAGTACAATATTACACAAGTGTATAGGAATGGGCAGGGTTTACTTGGTTGAATCACCTCACCAATGCACTAGAAATTGCTGCGAAAACTTGATTTGTTTTTTCTCCTTCTTGCGTCTCTCATCAGCTTTTGTTTTGCTTCGTGCGTCTGGTCTCGAATATCCGGTCTCGTAGGTCCAAAATTATGTTGGTGCGTCCAACTCGACGATTAGAAGCAAGGCCGATGAGGTGTCAGAGAAATTAAAACCACGGAGCTGTTATCGATGCTACTGTTTTATTGCGAATGTGAGCCGTTACAAATATAATTCACCCATATGTAGGTATACACGAAATAACAAATTGACGGCCACCCGTAACGCCTTAATATATAGTGAAGGTGCGTCAACATGCATAAACATGAGTAGTATTTTAAAAATGAAATATTGTTATATGCAATTAGAATAAAAGCATTTCTATTTTTATATGTATGTATATCTTCATGCCAGGCCCCTTGCGAGGTAGGCAGAGAGAGTCGAACGCCATTTAGACAATTTACCCTACTTTCTAGATCCCTCTGCCATACCGTTTCACTTCAAAAAGTTAGTTCACTTCACTTCCATAACAAAGCCTGGGTCAAATCTATATATCTTTTCGCCACATAATTCAAACATTTTGTTACTACTTATCAATATACCTGTAGTTGCCCAATCACTAAACTTAAATTTATTTATGGTACTGATCTTTTTATTTTTGGTACTCACTGGAGATAACATGAAACAAACTGGTATAGAGCAAATCAGGATTGTCTACAGAGTAATCCAACAATGGCAACCTTTCCCCCAGTACATTGTTGTATTTAATAAGTTTATTAGTGGTCAGTGGTCTATACAACAGATCACTTTTTAAATCTACATTATTTGTTACTTAACTTTGGTATACTACCAACTGACCGCAATGATCTGAAGGTAAGTCGCCAACTATTGATTTATTGATATGCTAACAATTACAAAATACATTATGTAGACAAGTCGCAAATGTGGCTGTTATACATGTCGGCTCCAGGAAAACCTTATTTAAATTAAATGATTAAAATAAATTTCAAAATCTAATTTCAATAGTTGTCAAAGCAAAGACTTTCCTTAGCAATCCAGCGCGTGAACGATGCCTGCGTTATTGGCACCTTTCCTAAAAGACCAAATTTTTAAAACAGTTTTTTAATAGTTTAAGGCAATTACATTTTGTAGTTGTATTTTTAATTAGTGTAGTGTAATTAGTGCCCCTTCGATACGACCCGTACACTTTCGTAAATGAATATAAAAATAATAGAATGTAGGCACTGGCGGGCTTCGTTCTTCGACCTCCGGTTGTAAGTCGCAGGTCTGTGGGTTGGTGCAGAATAAAACGCCTGTTGCTGTCTTCAGAAGTATGGAGCCGTAGGTACTTGCTGCTAGGTCTGGACTGGCTTGGTTTCCGAGTGACTTGGCTGGCTATTTCAATGTAGTGTGAGCGCTGAGTGTAGCGGACGACTGGTACCGATCGACGATGTATGGCCCATATTTATACCCCCGCTGTGCGAGCGAGAGACACATGTGTGGGAAAGAGATAGCCATAGCCAAAATCGCCCAGACCTAGAGGCAATACCTGATCGTGCTCGCTTTATTTGTGTCTAAAATGTTTGTAAGTTGTACTATTATTTCATACATTTGACCCTTTTTCATATAAAACCATAAAAACTTTTGCTAAAGTTATTGTCAAAACTTATGGGTCAGTGAAGTTTTACATAAAAATGTTTTCATTATAAACTTAAAATTACGTTAATAGGTACATCTATGCACTATTGAGCTGTTGCAGCCAGTAATTCGCCGTTATAACTTTATTATATACTTGGCTTGCAACAGCTCGTACCTATACTAAACATGTAAAACTTATCTCTAACAAAGTATGTATGAAAACTGTGTAAACCTATTCTAATCCTTACATAAACAACTAATACAAACAACTATAACTATTAACTATATAAAAATGTGCATCACTTATAACTACGCGCGACGGTTATCTATCTATTTACAATTAGTTGTCGCGAACATATACTCCCGCCGCAGCTATTCTCAGCTGGAGATATTCTTCGTGTTCGCGCCGTCGACCGTCGCTGTAGGCAGGATCACCAGCTTCTTGGTGGGTCTTCGCAGCACGCCCTTGTTGGTCCGCACGTCCACCGCTCGTGTCTCTCCGTCCGGTCCGGGGTAGGTAGCGACGACTACACCTCGTGGCCACAAATTACGAGGTAGAGTGCCATCTGCTATCAGTACGAGGTCATTGACCCGGATAGCGCCGTGTGAAGCGCGTGGGTCCCGCCGGTGTTGGAGTTCTGGCAGGTACTCCTTCACCCAGCGACTCCAGAAATGGTTGGCGAGCTGTTGACTCGCACGCCACTCCCGTCGCCCTGTTGCGTCGGCGTCGGTGAATGACCCCGGCAGTGGCACTCGTGATGGCCCTCCCATCAAAAAATGGTTAGGTGTGAGTGCGTCGTCGTCGTCGGCCTCCGTTGACACGTGAGTGAGTGGTCGGCTGTTGAGTGTATGTTCGACCTCGATGAGCAGAGTGGTGAGAACTTCTTCCTTCGGGGCTCGTTCATGCAGTGTGGCAGTCAGTGCGGTCTTCACGCTCCGTACAAGGCGCTCCCAAGCGCCGCCCATGAATGGAGCGCTCGGCGGGATGTAACGCGATTGTATGAAGCGCACCGAAGATTCCTCCTTCATGGCTTCCTCCGCAGCTCTGCGCAGCTCCACGTCTGCGCCCTTCAGGTTGGTACCCTGGTCTGACCACAGCTCAGTTGGACATCCACGACGGCCGATGAAGCGTCGCAATGCCATCACTGCTGAGTCGGTGCTGAGAGTGCCGGCGACTTCTAAATGTACTGCTCGCGTTGTTAGACACGTAAACAGTACGCCGTATCTCTTCTGATGAGCACGTCCAACAGTGACTGTCATCGGGCCGAAGTAGTCGAGGCCGGTGTAGGTGAAAGGGCGCTGATGATGCGCCAGTCTGCTCCGTGGATGGTCACCCGTAGACGGTTGAGCGGGCACGGCCCGCCTGATGCGACACTGTTGACATCTTTTCAACACACTTCTAACTGTATTGCGCAGTCGTAGTACCCATAAGTGTTGTCGAACTTCGTTGGTCGTGGTCTCGAAGCCCCCGTGATGGAGTCTTCGATGTACCCATGAGATGTACAGTTGCACATATGTATGTTTGCCATCCATAATCGGCGGAGCTTTTTGTTCGTCCGTGATGTCGACAGCGGCTGCTATTCGTGACCGTAGCCGTATGACGTCATCGCTGTCTATAATGACGGACAGCTGACTTAGTCGGCTATTAGCAGGCAACTGTTTTTTACACTTTAAAGCTGCGACATCTTCACTGAACGCATCATCTTGCACTGAGCGTATCCACAGCTGTTGGGCACGATATAAGTGATGTGTTTCAAGTTGAATGAAACAGCTGTTTTCACTTTCACACGTAGCACTGATTTTCTTGTTTTTTCCCTTCGCTGCTTTCTTTATTTTCGTCCAAGTAGCGTCGTCAACTTCGTTTTTCTTATTGCGTTTGTAGGCCGCGTTGCACAGCTGTTTTCTGATGCGCAGAAGTTCGATAAATTGTAGTACACGCGCCGTAGTACGCACTAACTTTAACCAACTTGAAAAACGAGTTGCGTCGGGCAGTGCTTCCTTTAGTGATGTAGTGTTTCGAACAAAGTTGACTCTTTCCTCGCCGGTCAGACCCATATGGTCGGGTTCATTGACCTCTCGCGGCCAGTTTGCTTCCGACTCGCGTAGAAACGCGGGCCCGTGGAACCACCGGTGTTGTGAGTTGAAGTCGTGTGGAGTGTCGCGCGTTGCGTCGTCTGCAACATTTTCCTTGGTAGGCACCCATCTCCACTCGCTGGTCTTCGTTTCCTCGGCGATCTCCGTGATCCGGTGGGCAACAAACGGCTTGTACGCTCGCGGGCCAGTGCGTAGCCACGAGAGTACCGTGCGTGAATCCGACCAATATACTCGGCGGGTCGGCTTTATGTCGTGTTCGTCTATGGCTGTGCGCGCAAGACGACACCCAAGTACAGCTGACTGGAGTTCGAGTCTCGGTATTGACGTCACTTTGTTCAACGGTGCAACTTTGCCTTTTGCAGCTATCAATGACACATGTATATTCCCGCATGCATCCTGTGCCCTCCAATACACAGCGCAGGCGTATTGCGACGAGCTTGCATCGACGAAAGTATGTATCTCGTTCGTATGTGCGGTCGATACGCCGGGATAGCACCTTGGTATAGCTAGGCTCGGTAGTCTTCTCACGTGAGAGAGCCAGTATGACCAACTTTCGGCTTCACTGTCTTGCAACTTGACATCCCAGTCGATTCCAGTACGCCAAGTATCTTGTAAAATCTTCTTCGCTTGTATTGTAACTAAGCCCAGCGGGTCGAACAAAGACATCACTGTACGTAGGGCTTCTCGCTTCGTCGGTGTTTTCGTGCCTTCCAATATTGAAGGCGGAAGCTTGTGTTGATTGATGTTGAAGCCCAGATTGTCTTCATTCGGGTCCCACACCATGCCCAATATCTTCTCTGCATCGAGTTGCACTAAATTCCCCTTAGGTGTAGTGGAGAATTCGGCGCGCACCTTGTTTGAGTTCGATGCCCAGCGTTGAAGATGATAATTCGCTCGTTTGTGTATATTAGCGACTTGTGTTGATACTTGTATAGCGACCTCCTCCGTGTCAAAGCTGGCAAGATAGTCGTCGACGTAGTGGTTTGCTATCACTGCCTGCGCTGCCTCGGGAAACTGTTCTTTGAATTCCTCGGCGTTTTTGTTTTTGATGTATATCGCCGTGCATGGTGACGACGTGGCGCCGAAGATCACGCTTCTCATGCGGTACTCTGTGGGTGGACCTATTCTTCTGTCTTCTCTCCACAGGAACCTCTGCATGTCTCGGTCTTCCTCCCGTATGTTGATGCGCAGGAACATGTCCTTGATATCGGCTGCGACCGCTACTGGGCGTTGACGGAACCTCATCAGCACTCCGGGTAGAGACTGTATGAGGTCGGGCCCAGACAGCAGCATGTCGTTGAGGCTGATACCACGGGTCCTGGCTGCCGCGTCGTGCACGATGCGTAGTTTCTCGGGCTTTTGCGGGTTGATAACTGCAAAATGTGGCAGATACCAAGTTCTGTCGCTTTTCACTGTTGGAGCCTTCTCTGCATAGCCGCTCTGTATCAGAGTGTTCATTTGTGTCTCGTAGCGCCGCTTCAATTCAACATTTTTGTCGAGTTTCTTCTCGACTAACTCGAGGCGACGCATCGCTGTGTTGTAGTTATCCGGCGGTACAAAATCGCTTTGTTTGAATAGCAATCCTGTTTCAAAACCTCCCGCTGGTAACCGACGCGTCTTCTCCTCGAGTGTGCGCAGCGCGTTGAGCTCGTCGTTGGTGTGTGAATGTTTGGGCTGAACACCCAGAGACTCGAGGGCGAAGTGCTCCTTCATGAGGTCATCCATTGTCTGTTCCTCCGTTAGTGTTACTGTAGTCAGATGGCTAACTCGATGGACTTGCTGCTTCTTCTTATTTCCCGTCGCGCCGTGCAATACCCATCCCAAGTCGGTTAATGAAGCGACTGGTTGGGCTGTGGTCCCTCTTCGCACGTCGTGTGTGAGCAGCAACGACCAATTATCTTGACCCAGCAACACGGTTGGATGGCCTTCCTCATAAATTAGCTGATCTTCGATATTTTCCAAATGACGACAGTGTTTCACGACACTACGTGGCACACCTTGAGTCGTCAACATCAGCTTGTCCATTGTACGCGCCGACACATCGTGCTTCACTGAGTTTCTTCCTTGTATGGTGAAGTATACACGTTCCGATGTATCGGCCGTAATACGTGCGCCGGCCACACCCTCTATGTAAAAAGGCGCGGGCGGCCCGTGTACGCCGATTTTGTTCGCCACTGCCGACTCGATGAGTGTGCACGTAGAGCCGTCGTCCAAAAGGGCGTAAGTGTCGTATGTACCCTTCGGACCGGTCACTTGTACAGGCAGAATCTTGAGATAGGCAGCAGTGAAATTTTCCCTTGTCGACGTAACTATGGCTGTTGAATTTTCAACTTCATTTTCTTTCCTTTTCGTGTCGTGTAGAAGAGGGTGATGCGTGTACTTGCATCCGTCGACTTCACACTGCTTTGGCTTGCAGTTATGCCGAAATTTGCGGACTCGCAAACAACGGAAGCATAGCCTGTGAGTTCTGGCTAGCTCCCATCTCGCAAATTGGTCGGCTTTCTTGAACACGTTGCAGTCGTACGGATGGTGACCCTCTTTCTTGCAAACTTGACACTTTAGTTGCACCGCAGTAGACTTCTGATCTTGAGTGTGGTAAGCACGTAGTCCTTTTCGTACGGCAGGCTCCCGCCGGTCTTCAACCGCAGTGAGCTCGGCCGGTGCGTAGCTTCCACATCGATCGGCGGTGACTTCCAGAAACTTGGACAGCGTGAGAAGGTCTGGATGATCTTCCGGCTGTTCGGCGGCGAAGTCGTAATACCTGTAGCGCAGCGCTGGCGGCAGTTTTTCAATGACACTGCGTACCACTTCGGCGTTGTGTAGATAGTGATGCTTCTTCAGTGCTTTAACTGTGGCTGTGACGTTAAGCACCTTTGAAGCGAAGATGCAGATGTCTCTTGGGTTCTCGGCCAGTCGTGGTAGCGCACGGAGCTTGTTCAGTTCGGTCATTGCCAGTGCATCTGGACGACCGAACCTCGCGGCTAACATCTTCATAACTTCTTCTGAAGTCGTTGACCCGACGAAGAGACATATTGTTGCATCTCTGGCGGCTCCCTTCAGGCTGTGACGTAACTTGGACAGCCTTTCTTGTTCGGAGAGGTGACTTGCAGCTTCATCATAGGCGGCCTTGAATGGCAGCCACTCGTTCGATGACCCGTGAAAAGACGGTAACTCGACGGTCCTCGGTGCAATGGCGGGTTGAACGGCTCTCGCTGCAAGTGTGATGGCAGTTGCTAGCTGATTGTAGTCAAACTCCCGTTGCGGTCGTCTCTCTTCACAATAGCGTGCTGGCTCTATATCTTCTCTCACTGGAACCGGTACTTGTTGCTCGGCGTGCCGCGTGACCTCGCTGTGGCCCCGATGAAGTGCGTCGCTGCACGTCTGCGGCGGCGGCGCTGCTATAACCTCCTCTTCATCGGTCCTGCGATGGTCCGGGCCTGGGACGTCGGGCTTCGGTACGTAGGGCTCCATGGTGAGTGCCAGCGTGCTTCTGTTGACCCAGTCGGTTGTTCGCTCGTTCCTAGTTGCCAAGTCCTCGTCTGCTTCGATCTCGTCTTCAGAGTCCGCCTCCAACGCGGCGACACGTGCAGCTGCCAGCTCCACTTCCTTCTGTAGAAGGAATTCTCGCGCCTTGGCCAGCGCTCTCCGCTTGATTGTCGACGTAGTGCGGGGCGCGCTGGGCGGGCGGCGAGAGGCCTCCTTCTGTGGGCTGGCTGTCCGGTGTGTGGCTGCAGTCTTGCCGGTTGTCGTCTCGCCGGTCGCCGTTGTCTCGCCGGTCGTTGCAGTGGCCGTAGTGTTCGTCGTCGTCGATGTTTCGGCTGTAGACGTCTCTGGCGTCGCTACGGCGGGTGCGGCGGCGGTGGCGGCGGCTGCGGGCGTCACTGTGGCGGCGGCGGCGGGCGTCACTGTGGCGGCGGCGGCGGCTCCGTCGACTTGAGCAGGCGTTGTCCTCCTTTCCGACTCCATACTTCTTGTAACAGGCATTTTTCTTCGTCGTCTGAAGAACTATTCCCAGTATCCGGCTGCTGAAGGACCAAAATGTACGGGCCCCTTCGATACGACCCGTACACTTTCGTAAATGAATATAAAAATAATAGAATGTAGGCACTGGCGGGCTTCGTTCTTCGACCTCCGGTTGTAAGTCGCAGGTCTGTGGGTTGGTGCAGAATAAAACGCCTGTTGCTGTCTTCAGAAGTATGGAGCCGTAGGTACTTGCTGCTAGGTCTGGACTGGCTTGGTTTCCGAGTGACTTGGCTGGCTATTTCACTGTAGTGTGAGCGCTGAGTGTAGCGGACGACTGGTACCGATCGACGATGTATGGCCCATATTTATACCCCCGCTGTGCGAGCGAGAGACACATGTGTGGGAAAGAGATAGCCATAGCCAAAATCGCCCAGACCTAGAGGCAATACCTGATCGTGCTCGCTTTATTTGTGTCTAAAATGTTTGTAAGTTGTACTATTATTTCATACATTTGACCCTTTTTCATATAAAACCATAAAAACTTTTGCTAAAGTTATTGTCAAAACTTATTTATGGGTCAGTGAAGTTTTACATAAAAATGTTTTCATTATAAACTTAAAATTACGTTAATAGGTACATCTATGCACTATTGAGCTGTTGCAGCCAGTAATTCGCCGTTATAACTTTATTATATACTTGGCTTGCAACAGCTCGTACCTATACTAAACATGTAAAACTTATCTCTAACAAAGTATGTATGAAAACTGTGTAAACCTATTCTAATCCTTACATAAACAACTAATACAAACAACTATAACTATTAACTATATAAAAATGTGCATCGCTTATAACTACGCGCGACGATTATCTATCTATTTACAATTAGTTGTCGCGAACAATTAGGATACTATTATGTCAAATATATCGCTTTTTTAAAGTTCGGTATTTTACATAAAAATGTTTCTAAGATCATTTTGTTCAATTTGGGATAAACCTAATGTTCCTTTTACAAGACTTGTCACTTCATCCTTGTACTTGTTTTTTTTTTTTTTTTTTGATTTTCGCCCAAGAAAATTGAAGACCCACAAAGGAAGGACCAACCCACATCCGGATGTGCATTGGTCATTCCTCCGTGAGGGGCACCCTCCGGAAAACGGGAGGGAGGAGGTGAAATCTTACATAAGATACTGTTTCGTGCGAACGAACCTAGTTATGTCAGATTCCTACTGACTAAAACACCCCCTGGGACCGCCTCTGGCCGGGAAGACCTCAAAGGCTCCATCTGAAGCGATCACCCCAGGGGAACGGGGTGACGCAAGCGTCACTCTAAAAGAGCATACGCTTAGAAAAGTGCCAACTCTCCTCCTGAGGAGGTCGACACTAGTACCTAGCTACGCGACTTAAGCGACCAGAAGGGTGCTTTTAATTTTAAAAGGGTTCAGTAAACACAGACCGGAAGGAAGGAACTAGGAAGTGGATTGAATGTAGGTAGGACTAGGTAGGTACCTACGAGCGGGCTGCGCTCTACTCGGCGCGAGCCGCTAACGACTCGCAACCGGGGCTAGTGTTAAGCTACAAAGAGCTTAGAAGTTGTTCGTGCTCACAGAGCGCTAAAAGTCGCTCCTGTGGGCTGCGGGCAGCTCTAAGCTTGCCCGCAAGGACTGAAACCTCCTTCAAGTTGACTCCCTGAATGGCGGTAATAACCGTCTTCAGGTCGTCTCCTAGTGACGGGGTTTTAATGCCCTCTTGGGGCGGAAGTGGGGTCGCCTTTGGCGGGTTTGCATTTCGCGGGCCCCATGCCGGGGCCCGCCCGGCCGGTGCCGGGCCCGATTTTGAAAAATCGGGGAAATGTTTGGAGGATGATATGGGCGGCGGGGCCGCGCGCCTCGGCTTGGGACCCTCTGTATGTCCCTTAGAGGGCTTGCCAGAGGGCTGGGGTGCACGAGGGCACCCTCTGTAATTGGCTGTGTGGTCGACTTGGCCGCACAGCACACAGCCGGGAGGAGTGCTAGGGTCGCGAGTGCAATCCCTAGTATGGTGGTCAAGTAGACACTTGACGCACCTGGGCTTGGCCGAACAGTTGGCAGCTGCATGACCATACAGCTGGCAACGGTGGCACTGCCCTGGAATTCCACGTGAACGTGGAGGCTCGGCCTTGACATTAGAGAGGCCGCACACCGTGAGCTCTCTCTTAAAAATGCCTCTGGCAGTCGGAACGTTCGCTAGTACGACCAGTGCTAGCGGGTAAACCTTCCCGTTGCGACCGTGCATCCTGTGCACAGCTGTCGTCGATGTTTCGGCTGTAGACGTCTCTGGCGTCGCTACGGCGGGTGCGGCGGCGGTGGCGGCGGCGGTGGCGGCGGCTGCGGGCGTCACTGTGGCGGCGGCGGTAATAGGTACATCTATGCACTATTGAGCTGTTGCAGCCAGTAATTCGCCGTTATAACTTTATTATATACTTGGCTTGCAACAGCTCGTACCTATACTAAACATGTAAAACTTATCTCTAACAAAGTATGTATGAAAACTGTGTAAACCTATTCTAATCCTTACATAAACAACTAATACAAACAACTATAACTATTAACTATATAAAAATGTGCATCGCTTATAACTACGCGCGACGGTTATCTATCTATTTACAATTAGTTGTCGCGAACAATTAGGATACTATTATGTCAAATATATCGCTTTTTTAAAGTTCGGTATTTTACATAAAAATGTTTCTAAGATCATTTTGTTCAATTTGGGATAAACCTAATGTTCCTTTTACAAGACTTGTCACTTCATCCTTGTACTTGTTTTTTTTTTTTTTTTTTGATTTTCGCCCAAGAAAATTGAAGACCCACAAAGGAAGGACCAACCCACATCCGGATGTGCATTGGTCATTCCTCCGTGAGGGGCACCCTCCGGAAAACGGGAGGGAGGAGGTGAAATCTTACATAAGATACTGTTTCGTGCGAACGAACCTAGTTATGTCAGATTCCTACTGACTAAAACACCCCCTGGGACCGCCTCTGGCCGGGAAGACCTCAAAGGCTCCATCTGAAGCGATCACCCCAGGGGAACGGGGTGACGCAAGCGTCACTCTAAAAGAGCATACGCTTAGAAAAGTGCCAACTCTCCTCCTGAGGAGGTCGACACTAGTACCTAGCTACGCGACTTAAGCGACCAGAAGGGTGCTTTTAATTTTAAAAGGGTTCAGTAAACACAGACCGGAAGGAAGGAACTAGGAAGTGGATTGAATGTAGGTAGGACTAGGTAGGTACCTACGAGCGGGCTGCGCTCTACTCGGCGCGAGCCGCTAACGACTCGCAACCGGGGCTAGTGTTAAGCTACAAAGAGCTTAGAAGTTGTTCGTGCTCACAGAGCGCTAAAAGTCGCTCCTGTGGGCTGCGGGCAGCTCTAAGCTTGCCCGCAAGGACTGAAACCTCCTTCAAGTTGACTCCCTGAATGGCGGTAATAACCGTCTTCAGGTCGTCTCCTAGTGACGGGGTTTTAATGCCCTCTTGGGGCGGAAGTGGGGTCGCCTTTGGCGGGTTTGCATTTCGCGGGCCCCATGCCGGGGCCCGCCCGGCCGGTGCCGGGCCCGATTTTGAAAAATCGGGGAAATGTTTGGAGGATGATATGGGCGGCGGGGCCGCGCGCCTCGGCTTGGGACCCTCTGTATGTCCCTTAGAGGGCTTGCCAGAGGGCTGGGGTGCACGAGGGCACCCTCTGTAATTGGCTGTGTGGCCGACTTGGCCGCACAGCACACAGCCGGGAGGAGTGCTAGGGTCGCGAGTGCAATCCCTAGTATGGTGGTCAAGTAGACACTTGACGCACCTGGGCTTGGCCGAACAGTTGGCAGCTGCATGACCATACAGCTGGCAACGGTGGCACTGCCCTGGAATTCCACGTGAACGTGGAGGCTCGGCCTTGACATTAGAGAGGCCGCACACCGTGAGCTCTCTCTTAAAAATGCCTCTGGCAGTCGGAACGTTCGCTAGTACGACCAGTGCTAGCGGGTAAACCTTCCCGTTGCGACCGTGCATCCTGTGCACAGCCTCAACAGGGAAGCCCTGAGCCAGCAGGTCGTCCCTAACTGAGTCGCAGGAGACCTCAGATGGCACTCCGCGTAAGACCGCTCGTACTTTGCGCTCACTGGGGAGCGCGTATGTATGAAACGGAATATTTTGGTGGGATAAAAGTCTAGTAAGACTTTTGAAATCATCAATAGACGGTACGTCTATTTTGATTGAAACACCCGTGTTAGTAGCACGGGTGTATTGCACCTTTTGCTCGGCGCAAAGTTTCGAGACTTCGACCCACTTGCCTTTTTCACGAAGGAAAACAGGCGGCGGGCCGTTGGCTCGGGTCGGAGCGGGGGTGCCGCGCGGGGCGGGCTTGCTGGCGGCCTGCTGAGAGGCAGGGGCCGCTTTAGGAGCGGGAGGGGGTGTGGGGGGTGGCGGGGAGAGAGGGGAGTCCCTGTCGAACGACGAGGGAATTACCTCCATCTCTACCGGAGCAGGAGAGGGCGGGAGAGGCACCTCCTCATCGTGAGACGAGTTGGCACCGGACACGTCTGTGTTTACGCTATGTGCGTCCTTTTGACGGCGCTGAAGGCGCCGTATCCGCTTTCTAGTGGATTTGGACGGGACTTTTGGGTGGGTTGAGCCACTAGACTCAACAAGTGTGTCCGTCGACTCTGGAGAGTCGCCGGAGGAGTCGGAGTCCCGCTGGGAAGCGGTCCTCTTTGACAAAATGGAGGCAACTGACACAACGTCAGCCCTGTCAACGCCTTTTTTGCGTTCATCGAGGTATTTGTCGATGACTAATTTAGCCATATCTTTGTACATGGACTCGGTGGAAGCTGCGGGACAGGCCCTAGCTAAGGTGATGGACTCGGTGCACATCGAAATGATGTCTTGGACTTCGCAGGTAAGCTGCTTGGTATCGTTCACATGGAACCATAATGCCATAGTGGCGAAAAAGCCTCCCTGCCTTGCGGCAGGGGGGCGGGGGGAGTGACGTTAGACGAGTATCGCTAATTTGGATAGCCGTTCAGAAGGACCGTCTCCCTTGGCGAGAGCCAAGTGCACTGGGTTCGGGTCTTCCGGTTTCACTGGGTTCAGAAGGAACCCAGCAACGTACCGGGGCGACGTTTACCGGCTTCGTATCACACCTGTAGGTATCCACCGGTAAAAAACCGAGCTATTACAATTGCTGTGAAACCCAAAAGCTATACAGCCGAAGCTATACAACAGTTGGACTCCAAAACAATGTGTAATGCAGCGACGTACTCGACAAAACAGTCGTAGTACAATACAAACCAGAGAAAAAACACTCGCGACGCGAATAAAAAATTGAGACGGAGCGCACACGACTAGCGCGCGCGACAACCGAATCGGAACTCCCTTGTACTTGTTCAATCAACCAATTATATATTTGGACTGACATTTCTACTATTACTACTACTATAACTTCACGCCAAATCCCTTGCGGGGTAGGCAGAGAGAACCGAACGCCACGCGATTCGATCCTTACATACCTCACTCGCTTCTTTAACATTCATTGCTCTTTTCATGCATGCTCGCCGGTTTCTAGGGCTCCTGACATCACCTGATAGAACACGACCAATTTGATCATGGTAGGTAAGTCTTGGCCTTCCTCGGCTCCTACATCCCTCCACTTTTGCATTGTATATCTGCTTCGTCATTCTTTCATTTTTTTTCTGACATTTCTGTTTTGCATAATAAACCAAGTTTTCACTCAACCTAACTCTATTTCCAAACTGGGTGTTTTATCGATCAGCTCTGTATAAATAGATAAGAACCCTGGCCTCGCAAACTGTCATTGAATAATTGAGATCTTTGCATCAAAAGAAGGGCATATGAAGTTTGTGATTATTGTTTTTTATACAACGTCGAGTTGTAAACTGGTATATGTTAACATGATATAAAGTTACCTTCCTGTAACCTACTTCTTGCAGTGCAAGGTGAAATCTTACAAAGTGACTCTACCTCATAGAAAACCGTAGCCAAATATTAACTCCGGGGTGAATTTGCATAGCAGCGAGTGAGTAAGGTTACCAGTAAGCCAGACCACCAGCACCAGTAGTATTTTTTTATACGACCTCAGGAAGCATATAAGAGCACGGTCCACCTGATGTAAAGTGGTTACCGTAACCTAAGAATGCTTGTAATACATTAAGTAAAATTCACGCGATTCCTCCTCTGCTGTTAACACAGCAGCTCCCTAGGCGCTTACTGGTGACCTCACTCAGACGCAGGAACACCACAATCCTCTAAGGAATTGTTATTTGGCTACGGTTTTCTGTGAGGTGGAGGTACTTCTCCGGACATGTTAGTATAGATGTATATATGAACAGGTAAAGACAAATGATTTCGCCGCCTTTTTCTTCTTCTAACGGTTATACTACGAGTATCTGAGACTACGGATTTTGTGAAGAGACTGATTTTTATATATATATATTTTTTATTGTCGGACAAATTACACAGCGCCATCTAGCCCCAAAGTAAGCGAAGCTTGTGTTATGGGTACTAGGCAACTGATAAACATATGTAAATACATTTTTTTTGTAAATACATACATATTATACATAGAAAACACCCAGACCTAGACAAACAAACATGTTCATGCACACAAATGTTTGTACTGTGTGGGAATCGAACCCACGAGCGTTGGTGTCAAAGTAGCGTAACAAGGCGTTTCACCACTGCGCCACCGAGCTCGTCCTATATGGAGCGGCTGTCATCAGATCTCCATAAACCAGAGCGAAAACCAGATCTTTCTTAGGTTAGGTCACACGTCTTTTGAAATATAATCTCTTGTGCGTGCGATTTTACTCACGATGTTTTCCTTCACCGCTGCACAAGTGATAATTACAAATGTGTACGTAAATACAAAATTACGAATTTAGTTTTACATGTGGATTCGAACTGAAGACCAGTTGATCAACTTGCCGGATCTATATGGTCCGGGCTATCACTGCATCGTACAGTGGCCCAGTGAATAAATAAATAAATATAAATATTGTTGGACAAATTACACAGCGCCATCTAGCCTCCAAGTAAGCGAAGCTTGTGTTATGGGTACTAGACAACTGATAAACATACGTAAATATTTTTTTTTTAAATACATACTTATTATATAACTATATAAATAAATATAGAAAATACCCAGACGAATACAAACAGACATGTTCATGCACACAAATGTTTGTTCAGTGTGGGAATCGAACCCACGCGCGTTGGTGTCATAGTAGCGTAACAGCGCGTTTCACCACTGCGCCACCGAGCTCGTCGATACTTAATATTACAAGAGTTAATATAAAGAGGCTACTAATCGCTTTACATCAGGTGGGACATATGTTTGTTTGGCTCGTATGCCGACGTAGTATAAAAAAATATAAAAAAAAACCTGTCTCGCGACTGCTTTCATAGTGCAGAGCAACGGGGATGCCGGGGACTAGCGGACGTGTGTATCGTGTGCCAAGTTTGGGATTACTTTAATCACCAAGTTTGGCATTCGGGTTGGTGATCCACCTCCACCATAATTCTAGACAGTACATTTTCTTATTGGCAGAGCTGCGATAGCCAGCGGAGTCACATTACCCTCAAAATTGTCGTTTGGGGTAGACTGATATCATCCAGCTAGCGTTTAGACGGTAATAGTGAGAAACTCCAAAATCGACACACTAATAGCTAACATATTGTAGTTTTGTATCCTTTAATTTGAAATTTAAATGTTCGTTGGTGAGGAAGAATGGTCCAAAATCGTTCCAATTAGAAAAAAAAACATATGGGAAAACGTATGGCCGGCCACTCTGCAGTGCACTCCCATCAACAGAAAAAGTAACAGCACTCGTCGCTAGTAAGGTAAAGGCGAGGAAGGGGAACACCTATTACGAGCTCTAGCCTGTTGAGCAGAGCTCAGTGCCGTATAAACTCGTGGAATATAAGAAGTGAACAGAAAGATAAGACGAATGAGCACATATATGTGAACATATAAATAAAAGATGCTTGAATGTTTTGTGTATAACAGAAATTAAATGAAACCTGGGTATAGCAGAGAGAGCAAGGTAGTAGAATAATAGCGGTCGAGATACGAGCATTGCGCATAATTTGCGGCGCAACGCTAGCTGACCGCGTTCGTAATGATGATGTAGGAGAGTTGGTCTGAAAGAGAGCATCAGTGTTAAGACAAGAAAATGCATTTTCCGTCAATTCGGACATTAGAAAGAATGTAGGATGAAAGAATGACAAAACGAAAACAATGCAAAAGAGGAAGTATACAGGAGTCGAGAAAGACCAAACTCACCTGTCATGACCAAATTGGTCGCGTTTTATCAGGAAGCGACGTCAGGAGCCCTAGGAACCGGCGAGCATACGTGAAAAGGGCTATAAATGTCAAAGAAGCGAGTGAGGTGTGTAAGGGCCGCGTCTCATGGCGCTTAGATCTCTCTACCTACTCCGTATATTCACACATACATACGAAAGAAAGGGGACTCTAACGGTCTGCCCAGTAACACGATGTCTTTATGACCTAAGATGGACAGAGACACTGACGGATCCAGCTTGGTTTGTCAGCGTTTGGAAAATTTCGACACATCTTCTCGTCCAAAATACCTCAGCGCCTGAAGAGCAAGGCCTTCGAACAGTGTATGTTGCCAGTGATGACAGGAAATAGACGTGACCCTTACCTGTGGGCCTTCAAGGTTGTTCAGCGTGCTACGAAAAGAGCTGTGTTCGGGGTTTCTTTGTAGGATAGAATTAGAAATGAGAATATACGTAATCGAACTAACCGATACAGCCCACAGCTTGATTGATCAGCAAGCTGAAGAGGCAGCGCCGGCCACCTAGTTCGTAGAACCGACAACAGCTGGGGGAGTTCTCGAATAGCGTCCCCGTACTGGTGCACGCAGTGTGGGACGATCCCGTACCAGATGGAGAGGCCTTCAGATGTTTGTAGGTAGTCGATAGTTGCAGGTGGATAAAGATAGGCTGAGATGATGATGATGAATCGTACCAGTGCAGTGGGCCGATTCTACTAAAAACTGCAACTGCACTACAGCGCGGCGTGTGTCAAAATGCGTACATTTTGACGTTTCGGTATTCTGTTAAACGATCTGACAGCAGCAACGTTGCAGGAATGTTGCAGTAAATGAATCGCTATTCTGTTAAAAAACCTGCACTGCAACTGCACGTTTCCTGCAATATAATCGTATTCTGATAAATGGTTTTGACATTTGTATACCGGTGACAGATGTTTTGAAGGAGTTTACTTGCAGTTTTGTTAACGTTACCCTTGAGCAACTTTTGCGAAGTGAAATTAATATTCTGAGGCGGTGAATTATATTTGCTTTGTTTTGGGAGATGTTTGTGGATAAATATAATTTAGTAAAGAAGGTTCGAAATACCTTCACTCCGGCAACCAAGGTGAATAGTGAAACTATAGGAGTCAACATTAGTAAAATTCAGTTTTATTAGATTGAAATATGGCAACATTTCAGGTTTTAAGTAGCGTAGTTGCAGTGCCGTTGCAATGCAGCATACGCGCAGTTCCAGCGCAGCAGCAGTGTAGGATATTTTAGTAGAATACACCTATCGGCACTGCACTATTCCTGCACGACTCAAGTGACAGGCGTAAACGTGCAGTTGCAGTTATTTAGCAGAATTGGCCTGCAGGTACACGTCTGCATTTTGCATTTCAAGCATGGATTTGTCGATTAGGTATAACTTTAATATACGTGCTAATCAGGAAAAAAGCAGCCAAGTGTGATACAGATATGCGCAGGGACGCTTTCGTAAAAAAATATTTTCGTAAATTATTTTCGCTTTGTTTTTTTGTGATTTAACTACAAATTTACGGTTTTAGGATTTTCCTTTACTTGCGCTATATGACATTGCTTTTTACCAAATTTCATAATTCTAGGTCAATGGGAAGTACCGTATAGGTTTTGATTCCCTTGCGAGTGTCAAAGTATGCGCATAAACGAGGCATAAACAGCCGTATCTTTTGATTGCGTTGACTTAGAAATTTGATTTTTTCACTGCTCGAACGGGTTGTAGACCTGAGTGTTTGGTATTAATTTCATCCCGTCCCTGAGAAAAATGACCTTGACAGATGGACATACAGACAGACAGATAGACCGACAACAAATTGATCCAACAAGGTTTCCGTTTTTCCTTTTCCGGAACCCTAAAAAGCACCGAGAACTCCCCCTACGAACTAATAGATTTCCGGATGGTCTGTGCTTTCTCTATCATTAACGGGAATGTAGTGTTGATAAAAATAATATTCACAGCACAATAGCTGAAAACCTAGTTTCAAAGTAATCCATGTGCAATGAAGCCGCATTCAGGAGAGAAGGCTCCGCCGTATAATGGCTGTATGGAGAGCCCATTGTCCTCATTGTACTGTGCTCGGCTCAGCTGGACGTTTCCCTCTGAAATTAATATGTAATATCCTGTAGTCTATGGTCCAAGGATTTACCTCACATTATCTTAGGGCCAAGAGCTATGAATGTTAAAGAATCGAGTCAGGTGTGTAAACATCGCGTCTTTTGGCGTTTGGTTCTCTCTGTCTAGTGTTAGTTAGTGCTGAAATTTTGCACAGGGGTGCCTTTTATAACGTAGGGGACGTTATAAAAGGCACCCCTGTGCAAAATTTCAAGTTTCTAACCCTTATAGTTTAGGCCCTGCGTTGATATGTCAGTCAGTCAGCTTCTCCTTTTATATATATAGATTATGTTATACATTATGTCCTGTTAGAGTGTAAGTGAGGTCACCAGTAAGCTCCCAAGGAGTTGATATCGCGCTAGTGATACTTAATGAATTACATCAGGTGAGCCATGTGCTTGTACGTTTAGTCTAATCTCTCTTTAAACAGAGATTACACATAGCTCGATTGAGGTAGTACCTCCACCTCATCGAAAACTACAGCCGCATAGCAACTCCCGGGAGGGATGGTGTGTTGACTGAAGTTAGCAAGTTACTGAGGAGTTGTATGTTAGCAGCGGGGGTTGCAATGTACATGTGATACTTTCTCTATTACGAGGGTTCATAGGCTATGGTAGTTACTTTCTAACAGGTGGGCCGTATGCTTGTAGGTATGCATCCCGACGTTGTATAAAAAATCGGCCAAGTGCGAGTCGGACTCGCGCACGAAGGGTTCCGTACCACTATCTATAAAAACGGCAAAAAAATCACGTTTGTTGTATGGGAGCCCCCCTTAAATATTTGTTTTATTTTAATTTAATTATTTATTCTTAAAGTGAATATATAACTAAATATTCTGTGAATATTTCAAGCGTCTACCTGTTGCCGTTATCAATATCGAGCAAAAACGAGCAAAAAAATCACGTTTGTTGTATGGGAGCCCCCTTAAATATTTATGTTATTCTATTTTTTAGTATTTGTTGTTATAGCGGCAACCGAAATACATCATCTGTGAAAATTTCAACTGTCTAACTATTACGGTTCGTGAGATACAGCCTGGTGACAGACGGACGGACGGACGGACGGACGGACGGACGGACGGACGGACAGCGAAGTCTCAGTAATAGGGTTCCGTTTTACCCTTTGGGTACGGAACCCTAAAAAAGAACTTTTAAACCTCACCTCATACGTGGTACACCCTGTCAGCTACCTAACGCGACTCTCAGAAAAGAGAGGAAGGACGCAACGACGTTTACAATCTTCTTCTTCTTCCTTGCGTCCTTCTAACCTAGTTATCCCGTTTCCTAATTCATTACAATCGGCGGGGTCCGCTATGGCAAAGATGCAGATTTTATACTCGTGAGGCAGTCATTGAGCACCTACGAGTGAATTTAGTTTCTAAATAAAATATTTTTTACAGTATTTTGTCATGTCATGTCATGAATTCAGCAAACGCCCAGCGCCATCTATCGTAAATTATGGTTATGTACAGGGTTGTCGCATGAAACAAAACGAGCGAAAACGTCTGTGAATGCTTTGACCAGTGTCGCTATCTATGGCGTGCTCTTTTAACTAATTAATGATGAAACACTTTGCATTTCTGAAAACCACACCTGCAGGTTTGCATGTTTCTTTGAATTAAATATAGATGGCATTATAGTGAAAACTTGAAAATTTATTGTGCAGTTGATGATTCCTTATATGAAAACATGCATTTTAATTAGTTAAATACAGTGATTAGTTAAAAACATCGCTCGTTATATAGATCATTTTAGTTAAAGCTAAAATTGATAAAAATTATAAAAAGGAATAATTATGGAATCTTATCTGTTTTTTAGCGTGCCATACTTCAATGCATGTTGGAAAAACTATTTCATCTATCAAAATCCTTTTTTACCGTAGAGGTGTCAAGTCGAAAGTAATATCAAATACTCAAGTCTGTTAATCTCTTTGAACAGTAAAAAAAAAAACTTCTACGTCAACGCAATCAAAAGATTTTTTGTAATCTATTATCTTTCTTTTATCTTAATTCACAAAAACAGTACATAATTATATTGTTCATACAATGGTATGACAAATTCAGACAACTACACAACTTTCAAAAGGATGGGGTTACATTGCAATTAAAGTGTACGTGACATCTGAACTGGTATGAATGAACATAATTGTATCTCAGATGCCACTAATATTCACGAGATGATATGTGGATTATGCTGCAACTTAAAATTTTAGAACAATCTCCGTTTAATTATTGATAATTAATACACTGCTAATATAAGAACACTGTACCAAAATCAAGAATATCGTGCAGTAATAAAATAAAAATAAAAAATCAAACACATAGATTACACAAATAACCAATTATAGAATGCGCAAGCTTGCATTGCCAGAGGAACACCTGGCTCGTCAATTATATAACAATTCTTTTTTTTTTTAATATGTCGGCCATTTTGACCATGTTCCTTACGAGATAGGAACGGTGTTCCTGAACATTCCGATTCTACTTTTTTATGCTGAATCCGAATCTGAAGTCAAAATTCGAATATTAAAAAAAAAAACGCACAGACAAACATACAGATTTCATATAGGAACGGTGTTCCTGAAAATCAAACACATAGATTACACAATAATAAAAAAAAGATAAACTAAAAATAAGGTACAGTCGATCGCAGACCAGGCGCAACAAGATTGCATTTAAACCTTGCGAGATGTTCAATGCAGTGCAGCTGTTGCGTCCGATATGTAGTCCACCGTACCGATAACAGTGGATTTTGTAAGAAAATTAAGACAAAGTTACAATAATATTTTCAGTCTCGATCCGTACATTTTTGACTGCGTTTATGACCCGTTAATGCCGAATATTTTGAAACTCAATCAATCAGTCAATTAGATTGGCAAACAAGCATGCGGCCCCCATCAGATGGTAAGCAGTCACCGCAGCCTATTGACGCTCGCAACACCACGGGGATGTCAATCTTGTGACCTAAGGATGTTTCGTCACAGTACCCAGTAATTTCTCTGTCATATCTCACCCTTCAAACCGGAACACAGCTATGTAAATATAGCTGCTTGGCGGTAGAAATAGGTGTCACAGAGGTACCCACGCAGACGACTTTTATACAAAAGTGTGGTTATGTACCACTAGTAGGGTTGGCTTGATGCACCTTACCTCTCTTAAAATCACCCATCCTAAGACAAAAGTCATGTTCATGCACGTAAATATTTATCCTGTATGGGAATCGAACTCACGAGCCTTGGTCCTGAAGCTCAGCTATGACCTCATATATCGTAGTCATCGGGCTCGTCTAAATAAAAATGCCTTCTTCATCTTTTTGTATGATGTGGTGATTGAATGATTTAATATATAATTTAAAAAAATAATTGACAATTTAAGGTAATAATATAATAAATCTAAAAGAATGAATGACAAAAGAAGTGTACGTGTAAGTGATACACACATATAGATCAAATTAGTGATGTGTCGAAAAGGGCCAAATCAATAGCACCCAAAACCGAAGAGCATGCATGAAGAGGTTGATGAGTATGGAAAAAGAGAGAGGGGTATGTTTGAATCGATGCATCTGGCATTCCATAGTCTCTGCCTATCCCAATGGTAGACAGGAGTGATGATATATATGTATGTGTGTCTTTATAACCATTTTTATCGCGGATTTAAACTCTTCTTCATACCCTTCACGGGTTTTTTTTATCATCGTCGGTAGCATACCAGTTATATAACTATATCTATCTATCTATAACTTCACGCCGAATCCCTTGCGGGGTAGGCAGAGAGGACCGAGCGCCGCATGACTCGATCCTTATATACCTCACTGTTTTTGACAGAACTTATGAGCTGACTAGGTATATATAACGGTGTATGTTTCATTCCGCGTTACATAGCTGCTGGTAATTGGTTTGAAAAATATAGATAACATAAGCAAAATTAAATTAAAAAACCCCCGACGTAAAAATAACCTATATGATATACTCGTACATAGAAACACTCACGATTAAGTCTCCTTTTAACCAAAAAACAAAATCAAAATCGGTTCATCCATTCCTAAGCTACGATGCCACAGACAGATACACACGTCAAACTTATAACACCCCTCTTTTGCGTCGGGGGTTAAAAACGAGAGTATTTATCAGCCATTGAGGAATTTATGAACCAAAAAGTTTGATTAAATTTCAATATTCTGGCCTCATTAGCGCTTTATCAGGGATTTCATGGTGGGGGGTGATTCGATGTGGAGCTAATTTATGAGGAAATTTGTAATTTCCGGATTAAGGCTGTATGATTACGATAACAGAGCAGAATTTGTTATCACGTTAGATTATCCGGTGCTTTACCTGCGTAGTACTCGATTTTTCAGGTTTGATGTGGCAACCCTAAATATATCCCAGGTAAGTAGGTTCTTCGCGCGCTTTTGACGAGTGACATTGTTGTTATACTTGAAATTTTTACAATTCGGTATAAAATTAGTTTTGGGTGACAATTTAGATAGTATTTTGTAACATAAGTGCTAGTGAAATTATACAGTAATGGAAAAAAACTCAAATATAACACGTTTATGCACCTTTTAGGAGACGTGAAAAGTTCATCAAGAAAACCTTGTAAGAACACTATCGTTTTACGGGTGATATTTAAACTGGGTTGATGGGGTCTAGTTCTCTTTTTCCCAAGTATTGTTTCAGCATAGTTCCTGAAGCTGGAACATAGAATTAAGATTTTCAAATGGTTCTAAACTGAAGACTTGGCTGTATGGGCTAGATCCCTTTGCCTTTCCCCTCGAGGATAAAAAGAACCAAAGAACCCAGGTCTTTTGCATGCACAACAAATGGACAGACTGACAACCTATCTATCTATATCTTTATGAACACTGATAGTCCAGTGGATAAGGAATCAGGCTATTGAGTAACAGGTCCCCGGTTCGAATGTGATGTAGCACTAAATTCATGTTTTCGGATTCATGTACATACTAGTTGTGCCCGGCACCGCTTCGCTGGGTGTTTCTTCCCCTATTTTTTATATGTCACACACCTACCAACATTTTTATGTTTTATATTACATTATATAGTATTACGACGAGCTCGGTGTGAATAATGAAACTTTGACACCAACGCTCGTGGGTTCGATACCTACACAAGGCAAACATTTGTGTGCATGAACATGTCTGTTTGTCTTGGTCTGGATGTTTGTCTTGGTCTGGATGTTTTAAGAGAGGTAGGGCGCATCAAAGCAGCCCGTCTGGGGAAGTACCTCCGCCTCACAGAAATCCGCAGCCAAATAACAACTCCCTAGAGGGTTGTTGTGTTCCTGCATGTGAGTGGGGTCACCAGTGGCCTATCATAGCCGAAGGTGGCCGTTTCGAATCGAATCATTTTTTTTTTAGCTGAGACTTCCATAAATGTACATATAAGTTTTATTAATATTACATTACTTTATAAAAAAAATGCGTACTTATTTGTAACAGAAATTATGGCCGAACTAGGTATATACTCACTTATATATCAATGTTTAAAATGATTTGCGCCAAATCAATACCTGTCTATTATCATGAGAGGACGTCAGGAGCCCAAAAACCAATGAACGCGCATGAAAAGAGCTATGAATGTCAAAGAAGCGAGTGAGGTATGTAAGGACTGAGTCATGTGCTGCTCAGTTCCCTCTGCCTACCCCGCAATGGACCTGCTGTGGAGCTATAGATAGATAGGCAGATAGTAGCTATGATTCTGGTTTTTAGTCAGGAGGCGGAATACATGGTGTATTTAATTTTTTAATTAAGCGTCTGTTTTAATATTATTAATGTAAGCAAAAAGAACACAGGAGTACTAATTAAGTTAGATACTAATTGTGTTTTCATGGAAGCAAAAAACCTTTTTTTTGAAAATAGGAATTTACTTCCAGCAAAAAAATGTAACTGTTACTGAGAGCTTACTTACTCTTAGTCGAGCTCGGTGGCGCAGTGGTGAAACGCGCTGTTACGCTACTTTGACACCAACGCTCGTGGGTTCGATTACCACACAGGACAAACATTTGTGTGCATGAACATGTCTGTTTGTCTTGGTCTGGGTATTTTCTATATTTAATTTTATCTATATAATAAGTATGTATTTACAAAAAAAAGTATTTACGTATGTTTATCAGTTGTCTAGTACCCATAACACAAGCTTCGCTTACTTTGGGGCTAGGTGGCGCTGTGTAATCTGTCCGACAATATTTATTTATATTTATTTATTTATTTACTGAATATCTATTTTATTAGGTGTAAGTGGCTCAATGTCACCTTTAGAGTCAAAGCCAACCTCACCTGCACGTGGTGCACCCTGCATACCAACAGACGAGGCTCTGGCGAAAGAGGGGTAGCGCACGACGTTAGCCCGACTGAGGAAGTACCATCTCACAGAAGACGGCAGCCAACAAACAACTCCCTGGTGGGTTGTTGTGTTACTGCGAGTGAGTGACGTCACCAGAGGATGAGGAGTTGCTGTGTTGACAGCGGGGGTGGCAACGCGCTAGCGACATGCTTTTTGTTGCTAGCGCTCATAGGCTACGGTAACCGTTTCGCATCAGGCGGACCGCATGCTTGTTATTTCTTGTACAGACAAAGGGTTTGTAAGCTATACTGTTTTGCAAATACACGGGCAATAATAATTTTCTCTATAGGTACATTTTTTAGTCCATTAGGATTGGCGGAGTCCGCTGTCTAGGCTTAAGGATTTGGCGATTTGATTATGACATCGAGCGTCTGCTGTCGGACCGTCACAACCCAGAGGGAAAATCAGACCTTTCTTAGGTTATGTTATGTCAGGTCACAAGTATTTCGAAATATAATTTCTTGGACTCACAGTTTTCCACACGATGTTTTCCTTCACCGCTGAGCGAGTGGCAATTTCAAATAGTACATCTGCAAACACGAATTTAGTGGTACATGACAGGATTTGAACCGGTGACCGATTTATCGCTAAGCTGGTTCTTTATCCACTAGGCTATCACTGTTTTGATAGTCCGCTTATCTCAGGTTACTCCTCATTTTAGGTAAGAGAGGTAGGGCGCATCAAAATAGCCCGTCTGGGGAAATACCTCCACCTCACAGAAAACCTCAGCTAAATAACAACTCCCTAGAGGGTTGTTGTGGTCCTGCATGTGAGTGAGGTTACCAGTAAGCTCCCAAGGAGTCGCTGTATAAGCACCAGAGGAGGTATCGCGGGTGATATTTAATTTCGCAAGCGTTAATAGGCTACGGTACCCGCTTTACATCAGGTGGGCCATTTGTTTGCCTCCCAACATAGTATATATAAAAAGGTAAAATCATTTACTAATACAAACGGTTCATCTTTCAGTTGTCTTCGACCAATATTTCCAATCAGAACTCAACATCACGACCAAAATGATCCTGTTTTATCAGAAAGTGATATCAGGAGCCATAGAAATCGGCGAGCATGCATAAGTAGAGCAATGAATATTAAAGAAGCGAGTGTAGTTTGTAAAGATCGAGTCATGTAGCGCTCAGTTCTCTCTGCCTAGCCCACAAGGGATTTGACGTGAAATTATAGATAGAACTAAATTTACCACGACCCAACACAACAAATTAAATTTTGGATCCAAGCACTGCATCAAAATTCAGTTCGCCCCGATTGAAATCACTTCAATTTTATTTATACGAGTATGTCAAAATGTCAAAATGTAAAAAAGCATCCCGTCTGGGGAGGTATCTATCTCTACAGAAAACCGCAGAAAAAATATAACTGCCTGGAGAATGGTTGTGTACCTGCGAGCCAGTTAGGTATCCAGTAAACTCCTAAGGCTTAGCTGTGTCAGCTGAATAGGTGGCATAGCGCGAGTGATAATTAATGTGTTGCAAGAGTTCATAGTCTACGGTAACAGGTTGATTTCAGGGCCGTATGCTTGTAAGTCTTCCTACCTAGTTAAAAAAAAGTCTAAATAGATTTGCCTAATATAGTTGTCTGCACTGAAAGACTTTATACTCATGTACTCACGCCTGTTATCATTTGATAGGCGTGCGCGGAGATATCTGCGTGCGTCTTAGATATATGAAACTTAACTCGTTATGAGAGAAAGAAAATGTGTGCTCGCACCTCTCTCTCTTGCCCCTACAGTAATATACGAAACGTTATTCTCTCTCTTTCTATTTTCACTAACTTATATCTCCCTCTCAACTTCCGTTCGCCTCGCCCGATCACACTTTTCGTAATGCTCTCGTCACGCAAAGACGTTACTTCAAAAACTGTGGTTAATAAAAATAGATTGGGATGACGAGGTACCCGCAGAAGTCGTACCACTGTCGTATAGTTTTATTCGTGATTTGCAATGTTTGCCAGAGATTCGTATTCCTCTTTGTTTTGTTGCGAACGATGCCCGATACAAAGAGCTGCATATATTCACTGACATATCTCAATTCGCGTTTGCTGCCTTTGCATATGTTCGTTCATATGATAGGGCTGACACTCCTCCAAGCCTTTGTTGATTATTATATGCTAAAAGTAAATTAGCACCCATTTAAACGACAAGTATACCGAGACTTGAATTATGCTTTGCATTAATCGGCGTAAAGTTACATAATACTCGTAGAATAAACTACTTGAGAATGCGCAAGCTTGCATTGCCAGAGGAACACCTGGCTCGTCAATTATATAACAATTCATTTTTTTTTTTTAATTTGTCGGCCATTTTGACCATGTTCCTTAAGAGATAGGAACGGTGTTCCTGAACATTCCTATTTTACATTTTTTTGCTGAATCCGAATCTGAAGTCAAAATTCGAATATTCGAAAAAAAAGCGACAGACAAACGCACAGACAAACATAATTATAGAATTCATATAGGAATGGTGTTCCTGAAAATACTTTACGTCTAGAATTTGACATAGTTTACTTTTGGACAGACTCGACTATTATTCAGGGATGGCTACGTGTCGCCGGACTTATTTAAAACGTTTGTACAAAATCGAGTCACACAGATTAACGAATTAATCGGTGATACTATTTGGTGTCACGTAAGGGTCAAGGAGAACCCTGCCGATTTATTATCAAGAGGTGTCAACCTTGATTCGCTTAAATACGACAGTCACAGTTTATTGCAGGGCGGTCCTGCGTTTCTGCTTGAATCAAATGTAACATGGCAAAGCGATCATGATGAGTCGAGTCAGACCTTCGTCGAACTAACCGAAGTAAAAAACGTTAGTTTGTTGGTTACGAACTCAAACGAATTATTTAATTTCGACGGATTTTCGTCATTCAATCGTCTGCAAAGATCCGGTGCATATTTATTGCGATTCATTCATAATACGCGCAACCCTAACGATGACACAGACAAACAGAACCCGTTCCTTATCGGTAGACAAGCTTCACTCGTCCGCACTTTTGTTGTCGCGTATTACTCAACAACAATTATTTCCTAATGAATATCATAATCTTAAATCGAATTTACCTGTGAAAATTAAGGGCAGTACTCGTATAAATAAAATATCGGGCTTAAATATTTTTACGGATGAATTTAATGTTAAAAGATAAAAATTCTTTATTTGCCATTGGGCCCTCGCGGGCACTTACAGTTTTTGAAATATAATCTTGTTATATCTTATTTAATTCTCTTTTTACTTTTTCCTTTTTTTTTATCTACTAGCATTTCGGAAATGACCATTGGCGAAGAAGACATGCCGAAAGAAACTTGCCAATATACGTCTCTTTTAAAATTGTCAATTAGATATTACAAAAACAAAAAATATATAAGCATATTGGTACAATAATGATATCAAATGGTAAAATTAAATGGAATAGTTATTTGAGTAGGTGGCAGATTATCATATGCTACTGAGTTTAATTACGACAAAAAGCATCCAGTGTTGTTTTTGAGTAAACATCGGCTTGCATTACTTTTCGGCTCCTACATCCTTTCACTTTCGCCATTCTCTCATTCTGCACTCTTTCTACATGTCCGAACCAACGGAGCATGCCGTTCCTTACCTTAATAGGTACCGACACTCTCTTTTCAACCAACTCTCTTTCTCACGTCATATCATCACGAACGTGGTCATCAAGCGTCCCGCCGCAAATTTTGCGCAATTCTCGACCGCATTTATTCTACTTTCATGCCCAGCTCTCTCTTCATACCCAGCTTTCACTTCCATAAATTATTTTATAATTTATTAAGTTTCAAATAGGGTTATAAAAGCGTATTGATAGAATATTTCACACTTATTGTAAGAAAAGCAATGCTACATTATTTTGTTTTCTGTTGAACTCTAACTAGATTCGCTAACTCTGCGGTAACGAGGCAAAAAACAAGAAATTTTATCTTGTTACTGAAATCATACGACAGAGGGCGTTGCTCTCTATTTGTATTCTGAACTACAAAGAGCTTTCATGGTTAGTTAACTTCCAAGGAGGTCCAACTTTCATATTCGAAACGTACGTGGAATATCTTATATTTGAGGGAAAATAATGGGGTGTCTGTTTTAAGCATCTGCCCTGCATTCCACTAATGATCACAGCATTATGAAGGTTTTCTTCAAGCGTTATACTCACTATACCATACCTCATGAAGGTACTTGGAGGGTATTGTTCTGTGAAATAATGAAATAGAGCGGGTTAAGGGGCATATCGGCCAGGCAAAAACTGAACTGCTTGTCAAATGTTCATCTTTTAAAAATATGCATGGGTAGATTCCCCGGACCAGTTTAGAAGATCGGGCCAGATGGCTCCTATTGAAAAGTAAAAGGGATATTTCGGCAAAATCGTATATTTTTTATTAAATATCTGTATATTTTAACTCCAAACGATAATTATTTTAACAAAAACAATCCAGAGTAAACTTAATGACGAGCTCGGTGGCGCAGTGGTGAAACGCGCTGTTACGCTACTTTGACACCAACGCTCGTGGGTTCGATTCCCACACAGTACAAACATTTGTGTGCATGAACATGTCTGTTTGTCTTGGTCTGGGTATTTTCTATGTATAATAAGTATGTATTTACAAAAAAAAATGTATTTACTTATGTTTATCAGTTGTCCAGTACCCATAACACAAGCTTCGCTTACTTTGGGGCTAGATGGCGCTGTGTAATTTGTCCGACAATATTTATTTATTTATTATTTATCATCGCAACAAACTTTTAAGTACATAAGTAGCTAGCCTAACAGTGCAAGATACTGTGGTATTTCAGGCTATATGTGAAACTTTTTTTTTGTACAACGTTGGGAGGCATACGGCCTGTTGTAAAGCGGTTACCGTAGCCCATAAACGCTTGCAATAAATTTCGTATCACTTGCGCGATGCCACCTCTGCTGCTAACACATTCCTTAGGAGCTTACTGGTGACCTCATTCACATGCAGGAACACAACAACCCTCCAGAGAACTTTGCGATTTGGCTGCGGTTTTATGTTTTCTGAGAAGGTACTTCCCCAGATGGGCTGTTTTAAGCACCCTACCTCTCTTAAAAACACTCAGACCAAAACAAACAGATATGTTCATGTGAACCCACCAGCGTCGATGACTAAATCGCGTTATTATCTACTGCGCCACCGAGCTCGTTAAAGTCAGAAATATATTCACGATACGTGATTGATCTTATGACTATTACCCCACAGGGTCCTACGGACTGATAAGGTTTCATATTATAGGATCGGCAACGCATGAGTGACGCCCTGGTGTTGCAAATGTCCATAGGCTACGGTGACTGTTTCACATCAGCCAGGCCGTATGCTTGATTGCCACCTTAGTGATATAAAAAAAAATCACTATCACCTTATAACTACACAACAAATGAATATACGATAAAAACGGCGGTGATACCGAGGTGCAATCGTAAAAAAAATATTCCTGAGATTAAGTACGGAATAACCCAGGAAATACCAAATAGTTCAATTTAAAGGGTAGCGGAAACAACCCCATAAGATTACTCACGTGCAGTAAATAATAGTGAACAACTGTGTTACTTAAAATGCACCCCGCAATACTTGCAACCAAAGACTTCTATGTATACTACATACATAGTAGTCTTTAGTATTCTAGTAGTAGTCTAGTACTCGTAGTATACATAGAAGTCTTTGCTTGCAACATGTTAAATAATGGATAATTAGGCTTTAACTTTGATATTCTATTTGGGTAGCAAACCCTCACTAAGTCTCACCACGATAAATTTGTAGTTTTTTTATATAACGTCGAAAAGCCTACAAGCATACGGCCCACCTTATGTAAAGTGGTTACCGCCTATTAACGCTTGTAATTAAGTATCACGTAAAAGTAAAAATATTAAGTATCACTCGCGCGATCTCGCTCGTGGGTTCGATTCCCACACAAATGATTGTCTTGTCTGGGAATTTAGTTATTGATTGATATCATAATAGTACCTGTCAAAATAACCTGAATTGAAAAAAAATGTATCCTCTTTTTTTATAAACAATGTTTTTTTTTTTGATACTTAGTAGAAGCTCTACAGACTGCAGCCGGCTTCATTTTTACACAATGAAAATAATAATAAAACCAAACTCGAGTTATTTTTTTTATACCACAGGGATGTTATTCGCGCGCTGCCAATCCTGTGACCGAAGGCTGTTTCGCCACAGTACCCAGTAATTCCTCTGCCATATCTCACCCCTCAAACCGGAACACAGCTATATAAATATATCTGCTTGGCAGTAGAAATAGGTGAGACAGAGGTGCCCCCGCAGACGACTTTTGTGCAAAGTCTCCCTCTGGTAAATGTCCCACAGTTCCTTTCGCACTGGTAAATATGTACAACAATGGACATTCTCCTTTTAATAATGTAACTTTTTGGACACATACATTAACTCTACTTTAAGTCCAACTAACAAACATTGCAAAACAAATACAATTTATATATCTTTAACATGAAACGACTACGAATTAGAACTTGCAACGTAAAGTAATCTTTAAACATGCAGGAACAGAATTCAATTCTGTTCTAAAAATTAAATTAACTTTCGTTGTGCGAGGGCAACTTATTCAAACCCAAAAAGTTAGATTTGAGAAAAAGTTACACTGACTCAGTATAAAATTACCATTCAGTCTTCAGTTGATGTAACTTGAAATTAAGTGAATTGAAAAACTTGATGGTTGTAAAATAACAAAAAATGTTGATAAAATGCTTTGAAGTATTTTGTTCTGATGTTCAAAGTTTATGAACATAGGTTGTTTGCATTGAAATGAGCCGATAGCGGAAAATATGTTTTTTATATTCATTTATTTATTGAAAGAATAAATGTTTTTTTAACATACAAGATTTTACATGCAATTTGATCTAACCTGCTTTGTGTGCTTCCGCCACCAATTAGTTCATGCGGCCTAGCGCCAGCCAGCACCCACCCACTACTGTTAGTTGATGCAACATGCCGACGCTCCGGTAGTCTCTGCCTCGGCTGCTGCGGTCGTCCGCCATCTGGAACAGAATACGCATGCCCCCACCACCATCGTCGCCGCCACGACTGGCCTGGTCGTCGCTGCGACACGAGTTTCGCCTCTCCACGAGGCATCATCAGGCGCTGTAGATGTTAATCGTAAGAACAACATGCAACATGCATAAGTGACAAATCTATCGCAGTGTCGTCCCTTATATTGAACTGAGGGTGGGGGTGGATGGTGTGAGTGAAAAGATATTTAATAGAGGGGAATTATTTACGTCAATCTGTTTGTTCATGAGTGTAATTTTAGAATTTCTAAATAGAAATTATTAAACGTAAAAATCATGTTCCAGATGGCGGACGACCGCAGCAGCCGAGGCAAAGACTACCAGAGCAGCCATGGCAGCGTCGGCATGTTCCATTAACTGACAGTAGTGGGTGGGTGCCGGCCGGCGTTAGGCCTCACTACGGAACCAATTAGTTCCGTGGCGGAAGCACACAAAGCAGGTTAGATCAAATTGCATGTAAATTTCACTTTCGCAAAATAACGCCTGAATGTATTAACTATACAAGAATTTGTCGTGTAAATCGATGTGACCGGCTTGTGGCAGATATGACGGTGGTTATGGCTACGATAAGGCAATGTCGTGGGTTAACACGGTAGTTGCGTTAGATTTTCGCATTATATAAGCATTTGTGTTCATCTGCTTGTCTTGGGCTGGGTGTTTACTATATATTGTGATGTATAATGAATAATGATGATAAGTTGCTTAGTATCACTAGTAAAACTTTGTTTGTTGGACCGGAAATAATAATAATTAATTACGTAAGGCATACTGTGAGCTCCGAAGTTGGTCATTTACTTCTAAATTAATATTATAAAGAGAAAAGATTTGTTTTTTTATGCTTAAAAATTCTTTCACATATAGAAAGCTACATTATCAGCGAGTAACATATATATTTCGTTTTTAAAAAATTAGTTATCCACACGAAAATTACCACAATGTAACTCAAGATAAAATAAGAGTTAGACTCTAAACATCTGTGTAAAATTATTTCTTGTCAAAAAAAAGATTAATCGAACCCACGACCGTTGATGTTAATAATCATTGCTAACCACTCAATCACAGCACTCGTCAATATATATTTATCAATATTTCGGGAATGTTTAAAGGACTTTGGTATTTATTTTATACAACGTCGGATACCATAAAAGCGTACAGTCCACCTGCTGTAAAGGGGTTACCATAGGCTATGAACGCTTGCAATATATTAAGTATCACTCTCGCGATGCCTGCTTCTAACACAGCAACTCCTTAGGAGCTTATTGATGGACATGCCCTCAAGCAGGTTCAGTCACGGATTTCAACAGAATAGAGTATCTACTACTATCAGCGCTACTTTGACATTCTTGCAGTAGAAACACAGCAATATAACGAAAAGGCAGAGAAAACATGAGAGTAGAACAACCGCGATCGAGATTTTGGTCAAAATTGGCGTAACGTTCCTTGACCACGTTCGCAACTTTGATGTAGGAAAAATAGTCTAAAAGAGTTTAAGTGCAACTCGTTAGGAGCTTAATGGCAACCACATTCACACGCAAGAACACAACAAACCTCTAGAAAATTTATTTGGCTGCGGTTTTCTGTAAAGTGGAGATACTTTCGTGTTTATGCATACAAATGTTTGTCCTGTGTGGAATCGAACCCACGAGTTATTAGAGGTGTTAGAGTAGCTTTGCTATCCACTCCCCACACTCATTTGAGCTGAATTGCAGGTGCTGCAGCACGGCACTGCTTCTCTAAGTCTCTCTTCCGAAACGTGAGCATTTTTTGACTTAGGGAGTCCTCACATGTCTCTCACTTTCACTTCATTCTAGGGCTGAAACATTAGGTATTGTTTCAAAATCGAAAATTCGCGAAGCATCTTGTTTATTTCAAGCAATAACTGCGTACCATCAGGAGGGCCCCGTACTAATGTCACCTTTATGACATAAAAAAGTATTTTTTTTAACGGGACAAGCCCACCACTCATATCCACCACTATATCTCCTGTGTAGCCAGAATTAACAGCGGCGACCAACAAAAAGGCAATGAACTGTGAAGTTCACTGCCGTCCCGGGGGTTAAACTACAGCTGCCTTGGAACTCACAACGAATTTAATCAGAAGAAATTTGTAGGAGTAGGAAGTTTTGGAATTGACTTCCCCTCTTTGCAAAGTGAGAGACAGCAATATGACAAATAAGGCTAAATGCCTTATTTGTCATATTGCTGTCTCTCACTTCAAAACCTCAAAGAGATGGCTAGTCAAGAGAGGCTCAACTGCCGTGCGCCACGGTTTATCAAGAATCTAACACTATTGGGACCTAAACTGTGAGTTGTTACCTAAAACATCGATTCCAAAAATATAGATTGCAGAACCGCCTAAATGCCCGGTAATTCTCCCTTGTCGCCACCAAATTAGAATAGTATACTACCCCGGATGTGACACGCAAGGAATTTAGCATATCGTCCCACTCCCGACGCCAGAGATCGCACTCCCAGAGAACATGATGTGCTGTTTGCTCGAATACATTATTTGTCGTAGAACACTCGCATAAAGGTGATGACACAAGTCTAAACGAAAAGAGCTTAGCTCCAAAGTTTCCATGTCCAGCTAAAAATTGCGCAACGGGATGATCGACTTCTAACCACTCTTTACTTAATCTGTCTCGCACTGATTGAAAGAACAGATACAAGTGGCGTCCTTTAGTAGAAGTTTCCCATCTTTCTTGCCATTCAGACAGTAAAGTTTCAAATGCCTCGTCAATTGGTTTGAATAATCTAAGTATTTTGTCCATATCGCGGTGTTTTAGAAAGTCAGGGTGTATGTTTTAGAGGTGTAGTACATTGAAGCCCGGCGTTGAATTTCTAAGTCAACTGGTAATATGCCTGCCAGCACTGGTAGTGCCTCGGTGCTCACAGTTCTATACGATTTACATAGAAATATTAATATCTATATAATAATAATAAATCAAAAAGCATTTACGTAATATGTATTAGCAATAACTAAGATGTGTTTCTTAAAAAAAATATATGTAAGCAACATTATTTTCACATTTGCAAACACCGCCACTTCCTAATTAAAATCTAGGTTCAAGCTAATAAATCCTAGATCTTACAGCGTGCTTCATCCAGGGAGAGTTTTCTTTTTTTACTACTCGTAAATTTGTTTCTTTTTGTACTATTTTCTTTACTCCGACTCTACTAAAGACTGGGGCTTTAAAGAATTTCTACTAAGGAAACAGTACTTTACAGCACCGTTTGGTGTAAATGTTTGCTAAATTTGTATTCCTTTGTATGTAGTACCGACTGTGCTCGGGGTATTGTGTTGTGTGAATTTTTTTTATACTACGTCGGGAGGCATGCAAGCATACGGCCCATCTGATGTAAAGCGGGTTCCGTAGCCGATTAACGCTGGCGATATATTAAGTATCACTAGCGCGATGCCTCCTCCGCTGCTTACACAGCAACTCCTTGGGAGTTTTACAGACGGGTTACTTTGATGCGCCCTACCTATCTTAAAACATCCAGACCAAGGCAAACAGACATGTTCATGCACACAAATGTTTGCCTTGTGTGGGAATCGAGCCCACGACGGTGGTGTCAAAGTCGCGTCATTCACGACTGAGCCACCGAGCTCGTCAAATGTCGTTATTATCAGTCACTCCAACAAAACCAGTATCGGGGTAGGTAGCGGAGAACGTCAATCCTAATGGATTGGGAAACGGAAGACATGAAAAAGAAGAACTATGTATTCTTCTTCTCATATATTTGTTTTATATAACGTCGGGAGTCATGCAAGCATACGGCCCACCTGATGTAAAGCGGTTACCCTAACCTATTAACGGTTGTAATACATTAAGTATCACTAGCGCGATGCCTCCTCTGCTGCTAACACAGCAACTCCTTGGAAATTTTACTGGTGACCTCACTCATACGCAAGAACACAACAACCCTCTAGGGAATTGTTATTTGGCTGCGGTTTTCTGTGAGGCGAAGGTACTTCCCCAGACGGGCCGCTTTGATGTGCCCTACCTCTCTTAATATGCGTAACACATACATATGCATACCTACATGCATATATATAATAAAATAATATGTTACCTAAATCTCATGTATTTGGATCAGCTCGGTGGCGCAATGGTTAGTAACGCTACCTTGATACCAACACTCGTTGGTTTGATTCTAACACACGATAAATGTTTATGTACATGAACATGTCTGTTTGTTTAGGCTGCACTGCTGGTGCGTGAGGTCTCCTGTAAGCTTCTAATAGGCAGTTGCATTAACAGCGGAGGTGGGATCGCGCGAGTTATACTTAATGTGTTGCAAGCGCTTTACATCAACAAATTACGCAAGATTTGAAAAGACGGGCTCATTCCTTCGTGGGATCTCTACCAGCTAACTATGTATATGTAATAGAAAAGCAGCAACTCTGTAGTGCCTGATGGTATTAGCAATGACTGCTTCAAGGGTCGTAGATTCGATTCCCACACACTACAAACATTTATGTACATGAACTTGTCTATCCGGGTGTTTCGAAATGAAGCTGGATTGGTGTTAGCTGTTCAAGCGTTCAAATACTACGGCAACCACTGTACATAAGGTGGATCTCATGCAAATGCCTACTAATTATTTTTTAAGCGAGCTAGGCGCATCAAAGCAGTACGTCTGGGGGAGTAACTCCACCTCACAGAAAACCGTAGCCAAATAACAACTCTCTTGAGAGTTGTTGTGTTCCTACCTGTGAGTGAGGTCAGCTAGAGGTGCGAGTGATAGGTACTTAATGTGTTGCAAGTATTTATAGGCTACGGTAAACACTTGAGATCAGGTGGGCTGTATGCTTCTATGCCTCCCGACGTGGTATAAAAAAAAGGAAAAAAAAAGATGCCTGCCGATGTTGCATGCAATTAATAGTCAGGATTTTTTCTACGTGAATAAATAACATAATAGTGTTCTCCATATATTGTGATAATTATGGAGTAGACAAGTATATAAAACACCAATAAAAACACAACAGACACAGTAAACAACCTAATAAATGTCTAGATTGGCCTAAAACTTCGTCTACTAACGACCTACTTTTGTACGACTGCGGAACTGTGACATTCACTTCTTTACGACTTGATATTACGATTGCTGTAGTTGTATACAGGATGTTTTAAAAAACATCAAAATATTTTAGCGGATTATCTAAAATAATATAATAATAATATTGTCGGACAAATTACACAGCGCTATCTAGCCTCGAAGTAAGCGAAGCTTGTGTTATGAGCACTAGACAACTGATAAACATACGTAATTACATTTTTTTTGTGGTCTGGGGTAGACCGGGACGATTATGCCAGTGCTGGTGTAGGTATCGTACTCTCCTCTCGATTAGCCACTGGTGTAAGAGATTACTGTTTGGTAGGGCCTTGACTTCTCTGGGATCGTATAAAACTGGTCATCACGCGAGTATTTATGGTTACAGTATACGCTCCGCTCAGCGTGTGCTCAAGAACTAGAGAAGTTTTAGGGATCTTTGAGGGATGTTCTGAATTTAGCTGAAGGGAATGAAAGAGTGATTATGTGTGGACCAAGGATGCAAGGTCGGGTTGCTGCAGGAGAGGGTCCAATAGGAGGTTCCACAAAATCGGTCCTCCTATGGACCCTTGGACGCACCCTTTGGTAGTGGACTGCAAGGTTTACTCCTCAGCGTTCCTCACTCTGACCATACTATCGCTGAGATAGCTGTCGATCACTCTCCTCAAGCCCAGAGGACAATTTTCCTCAGCCAGTCGTAGCTTGATGGCGGGCGACCAGGCGTTGTCGAAGGCTCCCTGTATATCCAGCGAGACGAGAGTGAGCATTCTCTTCTGGTCAAGCTTGGTGCAGATATACCCCACCAGGTTATAGAGGGAGTCTTCGGTGCCCCTTTGTAGTATAAACTCGTACTGGCGAGTACTTAAATAATGGAGTTATGAAGTAGCAACTAACTTAAAAAAAAAAGAAATTGAATAACGAAATGCATTTAATGATGTTTTGCTGTTTACCAGCACGATTTAACATAGGAAAAAAAGATAAAGAAAACCTCAGAGCGAAACTCGGTCGAGTACTATGTTGTAAAATATGTTGAACTAATGAATAAACATATTCCTATGTGTATAAAAGGTCGTAGACTAACTAATAATTTACGTTTAGATGTTGTTTGACAAGCGATAGACACGGTTTAAAGTCAAACACCACAAATACTTGTTTAACTTTTGTCTTGTTTGACTTTATATTCTCCCGTACTTTGTATTGTACTTCGGAAAACTTGTGGATTTTATTGATTTTATATCGGCGACATCGGTTGTATGCACAGTTTAAGTGAAAATATATATCCATTATGAACAAGTGTTCTGAAGGTCGTACTTCGTACTAATAATTATTTCGCGATAAAGCGTTCTTTGACAGTCAATGGAAATATTTCAATACTAACACCGCGATCACTTAACTTTATTCTCTTCTGTATTCTTTATTGTTCTTCAGAGAACTCACTTTTAGACACGTCTTACGTTTTTTAAATCAGATTATATCCTTTTTTATATGAATTTTTCATAGCTTTAATATCTCTTTTTTAATCTACCAGCATTTCGAAAACGACCATTGACGAAGAAGTGCCAAAAGAAACTTGCCAATATAGGTCTTTCAAATCATCAATTTATATTACAATAAATATATCTGAGTGTACATGTTAAAGATATATTAATACATGTGCTGAACCATTTCCAGACATCTCTGTCAGTCAAATATTCATCGATTCTGTAATAACCCTTCCTACATAGAGTATTTTTGATGAGTCTTTTGAATATATAGTCAGACAAGGACGGAATTTATTATACAATCGAATACAATTTACAACAATAGATCTATTAGTCTTAGCAAGCCGATATACTAACACACGCAATCTACACCTGCTTCTAAGATTTTCACAAAATGTTAAAAATGACTATATTTTTACGAGCATACATTCTGTTCTCATAAATATACTGAGAGGTAACCGTGAGAATATTTATTTCTTATGCGCTGTATATATATATATATATATATATATATATATATATATAATCACGAAACAGATATACAGTGCTAAATTTAAAGGATGCAGGAGCCAATGAAAGCCAAGAGTCGTGATGAATTGGTGATGTTTTATCGTGAGTGATGATGATGCCCTAGAAACCGGCGAGCATGCATGAGATGAGCTATAAATGATAATCAAGCGAGTGAAGTGTGTGAGGACCGAGTAATGGGTTTGCTCGCTTCTCTCTGTCTCTAGAGCCCCCGCAAGAGATTTAGCGTGATATTCATACATACAATATAATTTGAGGAACGCTTATACATGCATAACCCCTTTTTTATGGGGTAAAAACCCGTTTAAATTCTATTTTAGTCGTAATCGTGTCTGCCATCTAAGCCTTGACGATGATATTGACTGTGACAATTTTTTTTTAACGGGACAGACTTACCACTCACACCCACCACTGTGTCTCCTGTGTAGCCAGAATTAACAGCGGCGACCTGTACCTGTGACGGTACAGTGACGGTACCTGTAGTGTTTTTACTCACAAACAGCTCGTCACTTTTGAAACTATATACAATTATATAGTATTGAACTTGTATATCCTACTTATACGAGTATTATAAATGTGAATGTCCGTTTGTGTGTTACGCTTTCACGCGAAAACACACATATTCTTGGAGATATCGGAAGTAAAGATACTTTTTATTAAAAAATAAAAATATATTTTTTCAATTTCAATGCGAGCGAAGCCGCGGGTAAAAGCTAGTTAAAATATTTTTTTTTCCACCTGATTCATTTGTTGTTTCTTTTTTTTAGGTTCGAACAAATTACACAGCGCCAGCAGGCCCCAAATTATGCAAAGCTTGTGTTATGGGTGCTAGAAAACTGATAAACATATGTAAATATATATTTTTTAATAAATACTTATGATACCGAAAAAATAACACCCAAATCAAGATAAACAGACCTGTTCATGCACACAAAGGTTTGTGTGGGAATCGAACCCACGTGCGTTGATGTCAAAATAGCGTTACTAACCACTGCGCCACTGAGCTCGTCATTTGATATGTTGCACGGTACAATGCAAGGTACTCTTCCGTAGACGGGTTGCTTTGATGCGCCCCACCTCTCTTTAATCTCATTCTTCTTCTTCGCGTTATCCCGTTTCCTAATCAATTATGATTGGCGGGGTCCGCTACCTAAGCCTTAGGATTTAGCGAAGACACGGATTTTTACAAGGAGCGACTGCCGTCAGACTACCACAATCTCGAGGGAAAACCGAATCTTTCTTAGGTTGCGCACGACTTTCGAAATATATTTTCTTGGACGTGTGAGTATCCTCACGATGTTTTTTTTCACCGCCGAGTAAGTGATAAATATGTATATAAATCCGAAAACACGAATTTAGATGTATATGCCCCGGCCTGGATTCGAACCGGGGACGATTTGCTCAATAGGCCGGTTCCTTATCCACTGGGCTATAACTGCTCTTAAATCTCACTCTCATTATGTGTACAAAATTTCAACTTCCGAAGCTCGGAACAAATTGACTATAACAGACATATACATAAAATCAAGAGTTTTTCTGCGAGGATTTGGTTATTTTATTGTGACATACAGAACTAAAAAAATATCATAATCCATTGCAACGATAGTGGTACGCAAATGTAAATATTTAAAATTATATAAATGCAAAATGTTAAACTGTAAAACGCAAAACATTTTTCCCACAATTTATTTCCTGTTGCGACGTCTGTACGTCGCCTGAACAGGCTTCGCATTGTTTGTGTGTTGTGTCAGCGTACACAAGCTTCAGTTGAGTTTTGTGAACATTTCTCAGGACTTACACGAGAGCATTTACAAATGTTGAAGCTAGAATAGCGATACAGAAATGTAAATATTTTGACAACACGTCCATTCAAATCTATTCAGTGGGCAAATCTAAAGGCAGCTATGTTAATATTGGGGTGTCTAAGGGCTCTATATTGGGCCCCTTTTTATTTTTAGTATATGTGAATGATCTGACCTATATGGTGCAGAATATGGCGAATATACTACTATTTGCAGATTACACTTCTTTAATTTTTAATGCTATTCGCCGGTGCCAAAATATTGACTCAGTAAATAGTGTTCTATCTGCCATTATAAATTGGTTCGCATGGTCTTTTATTAAACTCAACTAAAACCAAATGTATAAAATTTTGTCACAACAAATGTGGCTACTGCCAATACAGATGTTCTCATTGACAATAAGAAAGTAGAATTTATTAATGATACTCTATTTCTTGGAATTACAATAGACTCCCAATTGCAGTTACTGGCCAGTTTATTTATGTCCCACATAAATAAACTATTATATTACTAAAAGTATTTTAGTAGTATTTCGTAGAAAGAATGGAGGATGAAAGAACGACGAAGCGGATATACACCACAAAAGTGGAAGGGTTTAGGAGCCGAGGAAGGGCAAGACTTACCTACAATGACCAAATTGGTCGTTTTCTATCAGAGGTGATATAATGAGCCTTAGAAACCGCCGAGCATGCATGAGAAGAGCAATGAACGTTAAAGAAGCGAGTGAGGTAAGTAAGGATCGAGTCACGTGGCGCTCGGTTCCCTCTGCCTATCCCGCAAGGGATTTGGCGTGAAGTTATAGATAGATAGATAGAACATATGAACTAAGAATTCGCCGAATTAATACAGAAATCGCACAAAATTGCGCAATTGCGGAAATTACGAACATTGCGCGATCCGCGGAATTACAAATCACTGCTATTGAAATGGGATTCGTAATTAATTTCCCGATATTTGCCAGTTATTGGGTTTTACAGATGTCGACTTCGTTTGTTTTAATGATCGAACTTGATTGACTTTCATGAGTTTATTATTAAATAACTTCTCCATGGAAGGTTGTTGTATTCCTAAGAGTTACGAGTAAGCTCCCAAGGAGTTGTTGAGTTAGCAAATAGGGTGGCAACGCGTTTGCCAGCGTCCATTAGCAATGGTAACTTTATATCAGGTGAAACTTTATGATTGTTTTATAAAAAAAAAACGAAAGATTTTGCGGATGATGTCCCAACGAAGGCTCTGTTTTAAGGTGCGCTATGTTTACTTTTGTTTTTGTATTCAAGCCGGGAGGTATACAAGCATAGACCTAACCTCAAAGACTGTGTCAAAGTCACGATATTAATACCAGCTAGGACCTATTGATTCGGTTTAGAGACGAGCTGTGAGAATTGTTGGTGATCCTAGGTTTACGGACGGTATTGACCGATTATGCAACGAGTTGTATATGTATTCTAAAGAATTGTTCGATATGATTAGACGAGCTCGGTGTCGCAGTGGTGAAATGCGCTGTTACAATACTTTGACACTAATGCTCATGGGTTCGATTTCCACACAGGGCAAATATTTGTGTGCATGAACATAGCTGTTTATCTTGGTCTGGGTATTTTTAAGAGAGGTAGGGCGCATCAAAGCAGCTCGTCTTGCTTTTGACATTTCAAGAGGACATTTCGAATATTGTAAATAAAATTTTATTGTACATTTAATTACCTTTCATATATAACTTTTTAAAAGTTGTTGTTGTTGTATTCTAATGAATATGGTGTTCCAGGTATGTATGACAGAGAAATGTTTTTTGAGCATGCACTTGCCTTAACTTACGCGTACGAATATTAACAATCGGATGGTGTAGAAACATAAACATATTCTTTTTCAACTTTTAAACAACTTTTAAAGAGAATACAACAACAACAACTTTTACATAATTATCAAAAAGTGTATCATTAATTACATCAAAAGTTTTTGACAGAACTTATGACCTGACTAGGTACTTGCTCATGCACACAAATGTTTGTCATGTGTGGGAATCGAACCCAAAGCGATGGTGTCAAAATCGCGTCATTCACAAGTGCGCCGCCGAGCTCGTTAACGGTGTTAAGATAAGAAAACTCATGCTCCGAACCAATGTCGGACATGTAGAAAGAATGCAGGATGAAAGAATGACGAAACATATATACAATGCGAAAGTGGAAGTACTAACCTACCATAGCCAAATTGATCGTGGTTTATCAGAAGCTGGTATCTGGATCCCTAGGAAACGGCGAGCGTGCATGAAAAGTTATATCAATGTTAAAGAAACGAGTGGTATGTAAGGACCGCGTCCTATAGCGCTCGGTTCTCTCTGCCTACCCCGCAAGGAACCTGGCGTGAAGATATATGTACATACAAATACATTTAAATTTAAATTTACAAGTGAAATTTTGGGGTACTGTTTTTATAGTGACTGAGAGAGATCATGGAATAGAAAAGTTTATTATACATTATTGATGAAGCCCTGCTGCGTACTGTCAATCCATTTATGAGGATTGTACAGCATCTGTGATCACTTGTGGGCCGGTTTTAATGTCTATATTGACGTCAAGCAGGGTTGCAGGCTTTTGGCATGGCTGTTCACGTGCTTTTGGCTTGGCCGTTCACGTGCTTTTGACTTGGCCGTTCATTTTATATGAGACTAACTTCTGTCCGCGGCTTCCGCATGGCCTAAATCATCCTCTGACGATTTTAAGATCATGAAATACTATTCCCACCGCAGTATTTCTTTATATCTCGTAGCCAACAACCATATAAAAATGGGTTTGTTTGTTTAAAATAACAAATAAATATTGCCGGACACATTACACAGCGCCATCTAGCCTCAAAGTAAGCGAAGCTTGTGTTATGGGTATTAGACAACTGATAAACATACGTAAATACATACTTATTATACATAGAAAATACCCAGACCAAGACAAACAGACATGTTCATGCACACAAATGTTTGTACTGTATAGGAATCGAACCCACGAGCGTTGGTGTCGAAGTAGCGTAACAGCGTGTTCCACCACTGCGCCACCGAGCTCGTCTAACTCGTCTCTTTTTTACATGGTGTAGAGGTTTACACCCCATTTACTCCTTAAGGGGTTATTTTCGAAAAATGCTAAAACACGTGATTCGTTATTTGTATGGAAGAGTATTTATACCAAGTTTCAAGTTGACACACATAAGGGAATACGTTTTATTCATACTATCACACCCATTTTCATCCCTTTAGGGATGGAATTTCGAATAACCCTTTCTTAGTGGGTACTTGCACCTCACAAAAAACAGCCTCCAAATTTCATGCCTCTAGTCAGAAATTTAAATTTTGTATGTATAGATAGTTGTCTACAAAGAATATGTTTATGTTTCTACACCATCCGATTGTTAATATTCGTACGCGTAAGTTAAGGCAAGTGCATGCTCAAAAAACATTTCTCTGTCATACATACCTGGAACACCATATTCATTAGAATAAATGACAATTAGATTTCCGAATTTAGGGTAGGGAAATTATCCATTTTATTAGAAGATGCTGAGTTGCTAGCAAGAGCTAAACAGCAAATGCTAGTCGAAAAATATACGAAGGAATATTTAGAACTTAATATGAAACAAAAACGAAGATAGTGTTATTTGAAGGATAATGAATGTAAGATTGTAAAGGTTGTGGTGTTGTAGCTAATAAGCGAATGAGGATCCGTATCTTGGATGCATTCTTACAAGGAATTGATAGTACTCCGCGAATGTGGAAAGATAGACGAGTCCTGGGATAAATGTGAAAGGAGCGCTAGTTAATTTCTTGGCAGTAAAACTTGATCGAAGTTACGCATAATACCACATCAATCCTTACTCATCCCACTGCAGGGATACGGGTCTCCCTTCAACCGAAGGGGTTTAGAGCATACTTACCCTAAATTAGCTTAGATTAACGACAGTTATCTATCTCACGTCTTCCAAAAAGTGCATAAACGTGTTATATTTGAGTTTTTCATTACTGTATAATTTCACTAGTACTTATGCTACAAAATACTATCGAAATTGTCACACAAAAGTAATTTTATACTGAATTGTATAAATTTCAAGTAAAACAACAATGTCACTCGTCAAAAGCGCGGGAAGAAGTCTTAACAAAGTTACCGTCAATTAATAATCAACTAACAAAAAATAAATGTTATTTAAAAATAATTAACGATTATACAAGTATATATGACGTAAGTATTTTATTGTATTTGCATACTCATTTATATTAAAAAAACATATTACTATATCATGTGCGTTTGAAGGTGTGTGTGCCTCTATGTGTATGCTCGTCTGTAACTGAGCCGTATTAGAAGTGGAGACGACTGCTTTTTCTATAGTGGTTTTACCAGAGGGAGACTTTGTACAGTCGTCGTCTGCGTGGGTACCTCTGTCTCAACTATTTCTACCGCCAAGCAGCCAAATTTATATAACTGTGTTCCGGTTTGAAGGGTGAGATATGGCAGAGAAATTACTGGGTACTGTGACGAAACATCCTTAGGTCACAGGATTGGCAGCGCGCGAGTGACACCCTCGTGGTGTTGCGAGTCAATAGGCATCTAATAAACCATCTAATAAATAAAGAAATCTTTTCAGAAATTAATTTGTCACTTATCACCGATCTAAATTATGACCTGAAGAGATGGAACATATCCAACGTAGGGAATGATTTCAATAATAAAAACCGTTAACATCGCATTGAGTTTAAAAGATCACCAGGTGTATGTGAAATTGGCTAAACAGCAAATGTTAGTTTATAGATTATGATAAGCCATACATACTCTCTCCTAACAAATCTTTTATTACAAGCCTTACAATCAAAATCCCACGGGTATGGTCCACGGGTAGGTATTAGATTATCACAATGTAAGCAAATATTACACTTTTAATATCGTTCAACTTAATGTCCTATTTCCCAACAGTCTCATACGACTCCCCGCTTATTTCTCGCACGAAAGAACGTCATTTGCTTTATGACAACAAATGTGGGCTTCAAATGAAAAAGTATATGCATATGTGAATGAAGAAATATAATAACACTCCTTACATCAAATCCACGTGAGTTACCCAAAGGGAGCTTGTTCCAAAGATATGCTTGACAGTGAGGCAGATACGAGTACAACTCGTATCTACTATGGGATTATCATATAATTGTCTGTATTACACATTTAATATTTTTTAAATGTAAATCATTACTTGAAGTTATTTTACTGCCTATAGCAATATATTTAATGATGTAAGTAAGCTTGTGTATACCTGTAGATATAGTTTTTGAAGTTAAAATTTTTATGGTAAAATAAAACTAGAATTATTATTATTTGCATTAGTGTAAGTAAGGCATACTGTTACTAGCCTCATAACTATTCTCTTTTTAATAGAATTTTCAGAAGTATATTATATGTTGAGGCGTATAAGGATATTGCTTACATGATGTATGTATATACATACATCATCTAAGCAATATCCTACACTATATGTGATGGCAACCGTAGTATATGAACACTTCTACTTCAGTTCTAGCGTTGACACTCTCGTTGCTAACATAGCACTTTCTCAGAAGAGTACTAAATATATTCTCCCCGAGGCAAAAAGAATAAAATTCTGTGCTGTGAACTTGAACTTTTTTCATTTAGTTACTCAAAAGGAATCATATGGATCCTTTTAAACAAAAAAGTATCTACACTTTTTAAAGGATAGATTTGCTATTCATATTTGAATATATTTTAATGTGACGATTTTAATGTGATATCTTGTATGACGTATCTGTTAGTAATACATCACGCCCAATATACACGCCACCCAAGTTATCATATAAACATGCGAGTATGACAAACGATAATAATATTACTTTGAAAACGGTGTTCATTATTATTTTTTTGGCTCGATTGTAAACTTTCTCTGAAATAAAATTTATATTAAAAAAAATATATATTTATAAATTAATTCGGAGGACTATTATCTAAAGAGTGCATTATTACTCTTTTTTGTTACAAGGCATTTAAAATACCTGCCTACTATTGTTTTAACACCATATTTAGCTTAATTTGAGCAAGTCTAGTTGTAGTGTTCCAGCTATCGCCACTAAAATCAATCTATCACTTAAGTATACTTTTTTGAATTCGGAGTATTTAGTAGTATTGTCTTAGGTTTTCGCGATTGTTACACATTGAAATTAAACTATTTTTAACGGAAGTATCGCGTGTTTTATTTATTTTGTTGTAACCTGACGTTTCGAACGCTTTGCAGCGTCCGTGGTCGCAGGAAAGACTAGGTGGTATTTGTCTTACATTAGTTATTCAATTATTACATCTACCGACATGGATGGATTAATTATATATGTTCCGATTCACACAAAAATCGCTTCACAGAGTATTTAGTACTTTAGTAGCTTGGTTATGTGATCATCGAAAATTATCCTGACAGTATAAAAATGATCCTGATAAATTTTGCCGCTAACGTATCCTAGAAGATTTCTATTGAACTTTGCAAAGTCCCTAAAGCAAAACATTAAAGAACATTATAAGGAATCCTTTTCATTAACACTAAAATATATACATCACTTCCTTTAATTCATAAAAAATATGATTATGTAAACAAAAATTAAAAGGAACAGATTACAATAAAACTATTCATATTTTGCATTGTTCTTAATATAACTGGTTTTCTTCTTATATCCAAAATATTTCTTTATTGTCCAGTGTTATTTGTGCAAACGTGTATAAATATATCTATACATATATAAATATATATACTAGTGCGAAATAGATTATTGCTGATAATTTGAAGAAAACAGGTTAGTTGGAAATCAAGCATACGGCCTGCCTGATGTTAAATATATAACCATTTGCCAGACTTCGTAAAGGCCCTCCAAAATAGTAAATTTGATAGAAATGTGAAAAGACTACTTCTAGCTAAAGCTTATTATTCAGTTAAAGAATACCTAGAGGATAATATTGTCTTAGGTTTTCGCGATTGTTGCACATTGAATTAAACAAATTTTAACGGAAGTATCGCGTATTTTATTTATTTTGTTGAACCTGACGTTTCGAACGCTTTGCAGCGTCCGTGGTCGCAGGAAGACTAAGGTGGTATTTGTCTTACATTAGTTATTCAATTATTACATCTACCGACATGGATGGATTAATTATATATGTTCCGATTCACACAAAAATCGCTCACAGTGTCCGAACATTTTTTAGATCTTTGGGTTTGGGACTTGATTATTTTTAGGACTGGATCGGCTGGATCCCAAGCAGGTGGTACTTGCCAACCATCTTCTCTATTGAAATTGGGGTGTTTTCTTATTTCAATAGCCTCGCGCAACATTCTCGGCATGTAGCGATTCTCCTTGGCGAGGATTTGTGGTTTATCGAACCGGATGTAATGGTTTGGCTGGTCCAGTGTATGTTCACATACTGCAGAGTTTTTATCGCGCCTATTCTTCATGTCAGCAATGTGTTCTTTCACACGAGTACCTACACTTCTCTTTGTTTGCCCTATGTATGATAAACCACATTCGCAGTCTAATTTGTATACTCCTGCATCTTGTAAGGGGATATTAGACTTGATAGGTCTTAGAATTTGACTGATCTTCTTATGGGGCTTGAAATAAGTTTTAATTGAAGCTCGCCGTAAGATGTTGCCAATTTTGTCTGTGACTCCCTTTAAGTATGGTAAGATGGCAGGTTGACGTTCAACTGTAGGTGGCTTCGGGCGGCTTCTGTGACGCATGCGAGGGAGTTTGTGACTGTTGCTCCGCAGTACTTGTTTGACATGTTGGAGTTCCTCCTCTAGATGCTCAGCGTCGCAGATGCCTTGTGCTCTCTGAAACAAAGATTTGCCTACGGTAGCTAATTGACATGGATGGTGGTGTGAGTTACCATTGAGATATTTGTCTGTATGGGTGGGTTTCCTATACACTGTGTGAGTAAGTGAGTTGTCAAGTTTCCTGGTAATTAATATATCAAGGAATGCTAGTGAATTATTTGCCTCTAATTCCATGGTGAATTTGATTTTGTTGTTGATGGAATTAAGGTGGTGTAGGAATATAGACACTTTATCTTTGGGTATGACAACAAAAGTATCATCTACGTACCGTTTGTACATCTTCGGCACAGCCGGTGCCATCGACAACGCTCTCTCCTCAAGGTCTTCCATGAAAATGTCAGCTACAACAGGAGAAATGGGAGAGCGAGCTCTCTCCCATTTATTTATTAGAGCCAGCTCTCTCCCATTTCTCCTGTTGTATTTGTTCGTTAGTTGTATTATTTCAAGCCCCATAAGAAGATCAGTCAAATTCTAAGACCTATCAAGTCTAATATCCCCTTACAAGATGCAGGAGTATACAAATTAGACTGCGAATGTGGTTTATCATACATAGGGCAAACGTCAGGTTCAACAAAATAAATAAAATACGCGATACTTCCGTTAAAAATTGTTTAATTCAACCTAGAGGATAAATTGTAAAAATATAAAGTATTTAAATTGTGGTATAAATATATTGTTAAAAACTATTATGAATAAAAATTTGAAATTTACATAGTTTACATAATTGATAAATGAATGACATATCATAATAAATAATATAATATAATCTCTTTAGAATAATAATCAATCGATAAATGTTATAATGTAAGTAAATTATATTGTAAATTGTCATAGTATAATGTAAATTGTCATAAGTAAAATTATATCGTAAATTGTCATAAATTTGATAAAAATAATAATTATTGTAAGGTCAAATCACGTGTGCCTTGGCAAGGTAATTTATAATATATTGACCATTCCGTATACCACTTTTAATAGTACTTAATTAATGTTATAAATTGAAGTGATTATAAATAAATAAATAGTCACCGTAGTCTATACATTTGTAACACCATAGGTGTCACTCATGCGTTGCCGACCCTCTCAAACCTCTTCACGTCTTTCTCGAAGAAACCCATGTGTATTCCCTTGGAAAAGCCTCGGTTGGGAGCTCATTTTATAACTTGAGAGTTCTCTGGAAACTTCTCTGGAACCGTATAGTAGTAGTAGGAGCGAACAATTCGATTTTTTATTGATAAGATAATTACTAAAACTTGTCAAAAGTTACTAAAACAAACAAAAAAAAGAAATTTGATTGTCAAACAGAGAAGAAAAATATATTGAATTAATTTGTGTTTGTGTATTTATATACAGATTAATACTCATTTTCTACATTCTTTTTTTCGTCCGAGTTTTTTCCTACACTCTTTTATTATTTATTTATTTATTGTAAATCAAAATTTACAGCATTACAATAACAAACTATGGCGCTATAAAATTCATACTACGTTTCATAATTTAATAACAATATTTCATTAATTCAATAACAATTTGGTAATTATATATTTCATATATATTTTATAAGCGCCTAGCCCCGTGAAGTCATGGACTTCTTTCGCGCGAATCCCGGTCTTCCGTGGGAACAGCTTTTTCTTACTTTCCTTCTTTTTCTTCGACTTCTAAATGTGGTATTCTGACGTTGAATAGCATAGAACCTTCCTCAGCAATTGGTTTGACAAATGGAAAAAAAACAATTCTACCGGTAGTTCCAGAGATTAGTGCGTTCAAACGAACAAACTTTCCCGCTTTCTATATCATTATAGACAATAATTAATTAATATTTGCTTACAGTGAACATTCAGACAAATACCCTGTCGTGTTATAACTAAAGTTATTTATTTTTTAAAAGGGCTTAACTGATGGTAACAGGAATGCCTTTCTTCATTCAGTTTTATTTTACAGGAAGAATTATTTAAATTTTCACTGCTTATATCCTCGCCGATCTAAGTCATTTACACCGCAGAATCGCGAGGAAATAATAACAATATAGCTATACAATTTCCTTTTTTTTATGTCGTCTATGAATAAGTCGTAAGCCCTGTCTAAGCCAATTAGAGATTGACTAGTTCCTCGACTTATCCGAGTACTCCAGTCGAAACTAAGTTAGTTCACTAAATCAGCAAAATTACGTTCCCCGAGAGCCAATTATGAATTTCCAACAATTTACTTGCTTCAATTTAAATGGAATTAGATGGATTTGGTAAACTATGTTGGATTAGTGACGATACTGTACCTTTACGACATGTTGGCGACGTAGAATTAGCAGATATTGAAGATGTTGAGCATGGGTGTTTAATGGTTCACCATCATCCTTGTTAAACTTACTCGCACATGGTCTTTTCGAGCGATTAGCAAATGAACTTATTGAATTAAGCAGAGCAGATCATTATATATTAAAAGTTAAACGGGACCCAAAATAGAATTTCGTGTCACCCTGATGTTGACATGAGTTTTGATACAACTCTATTTATGTCAACAGTCTGCATTCTGCATTCTGTCATATAAATTAGATACAATAAAATTTTGAGCTTCATTTCTAACCAGTAAGTTCGTAATGAAGACGTGAGAGAAAGAGTTGGTCTGAAAGAGAGTATCAGTGTTAGATAAGAAAGGGCATGCTCCGTTGGTTCGGACATGTAGAAAGAATGCGGGACGAAAGAATGTCGAAACAGATATACAATGCAAAAGTAAAGAAGGATGTAGGAGCCGAGGAAGGCCGAGACTAACCTACCATGACCAAATTGGTCGTGTTTTATCAGAAGGTGATGTCAGAAGCCCCAGAAACCGGCGAGCGTGCATGAAAAGAGCTATGAATGTCACAGAAGCGAGTGAAGTATGCAAGGACCGTGTCTTATGGCGCTCGGTTCACTCTGCCTACCCCGCAAGGGACTTGGCGTGAAGATATACATACATATACATACATACATACATTTCTAACCCCGTAATGGCATAAATCGAGTAACAATGTCCGATGACCGACATAATCAAACCCTTTGGAATAATCATAACAGCGTCGGCGTAGGTGTCGTGCTTTCATTTCGCTTAGCCTCTGGTGTGAGAGATTACAGATTCGAAGGTATCTCTGGCTTAGATTATGTCCATGGCACTGGTACTGTGATTAAGTCAGTGACTAACTCAGCCGCTCCAGGTACCGTGAAGACATTACCATAGGTGACATTGAATGAATGATACGAAGTTTGAAAAATGGGAACTCAGTGGTAATTGATATAATGTGATGTAATTAGGGGTACTAGACATATTGGGACTTTTGATTAAAAAGCTGCGACAAGTAGTTTTAACAGTTCTCTCTTGATGTTAACCAAACACTACCTAAAGGATTCTGAAAACAGAATCAGGTGAAAATCTGAGGGTGTCAAGTCAGGGATATGGTGTTTGATCCATTAACACTTCCCAACCAAGCTCTCTCAATATTTGCTGAGTGGCTAAAGATGTGTGTAGTTTGGACTTATCATAATGAAAAAACCACACCCTTTCTGTTGATCAACTTTTTTTACTTTTAAAATAATATATTTTTTTTTCTTATATTTTATAATACGCAAAAGCTTTTCGTCGACCAACATTGATTTGAGAACTGGATCTTTTTTATAAAAAATTCTTTATCACAATGGTCAAACATAATCGGACAGTTCCTTTCCGTCATGCCATTTGGCTATAACCGTATTTTACGTGATACAATGCAATCTATGGGGTGAAATGTGCAGGAAGCTACAGTAGCCAATTTGGTAATGGGTGGGTGTGGTCGAAACACCATCAGTATTATGACAGAAGGTATTTATTTATTTTTGTAAGCGGCAATCAGTTATGAACGTTCAGTCCTTATGGTTCCGTGCTAGAAAGGGTAAAACGGAAACCCTAAGAGACTTACGAGGTAGGCAGAGAGAACCGCTTCACTCACTTCAAAAATATTTCTATCTCTTGTCATATATTTTTATCAGTGCTTAGGGCTTTCGATAAAGCTCGACCAATTTGGCTTTTTTTGTCTTTTATTACTTTATTGCCGGCAATAGATAACTGCTTGTCAGAAGGCGAATTTAAGGTCAACTGAGATATTTGGTGTAGGGGTTTCATTTTACAAGTATACGACAGGCATACAAGAATATGACCCACCTGATATAAAGTCAGAATTGCTGCACCCGACAGGATCTATAATCCTTCCCTAATTATATTTACGAGTATAAGACCAAATGTACACATTATACTTGCAAGAAATGATATAAATAAGGCCACAGTAACCTATGAAAGCCTGCAATATAGAAAGCATTTCACTCGTTACCACCATTGTTTATATCACTGTAACTAACTTTAGAAGCTCATTGGTAACTTCACTGATTCGCAGGAAAACAACAACCCTCCACGGAGTTGTTATTGTAGCTGCAGATTCTTGTAAGTTGGATATAGTTGCCAGTAGGTCAGATTTGATGCACTCTACCTCTCTGAAAACACCTAGATCACCAAGAAATGTTTATGCTCACAAATGTTTATCCAGCGTGGCAATCAAAGCCTTCGTGTTAAAGTGACAATTGTCGCCACCCGACAACTGGTCTAAATATTATAGATCTCTCTAGCTGTAGAGAATCTAAAGTTTGTGAACTTGTGAAAAATATTAACACAAACCGGATAATTAATTTAATTAAAAAAAAAATATAGGTCTTCCTTAGTAGATTGTGGATCTGTCCCCGTCTCTGCGGAACTGGTGACCTCACACAGGATCACAACGACAATTCAGAGAATTATTATTTGGCTACTTGTTTCTATATCCAGCTACTTGCCTGTGTGTCTGTGCGTCCATAAAGAAAAGTTTGCACTCAATTTTGAACTGACAAAGTACCAAAAATAATTTATCACCCATTTCATTAGCTAACTTGCCTACGGACAGAATACCATCTCGTGTAAATACTTCTGTAATTTGAGCCTAACCTAAACCGACTTTGAGTAAAATTAATGAAAAAAGTGATTTTTGTAGGCTGACTCGAAATAAACATAAGTTCAAGTGAAATTAGTGAAGCAAAGTCGAGGCTTTAATTATACTTATTTTAGGAGCAAAGAATAGCCCAGTCGATAAGGTATCGGCCCATATACTAACTGGTAGCCGGTTCGAATCCTGGCATGTATCACTAAATTCGGGTTCAAATCAAATTTATATTTTTCTTAAATAAAATTCAAGGTTTCCTACAAGCATGCGTGCATGGGAAGAGTTATGAATATTAAAGTAGCGGGTGAGGTGTATAAGGACAGAGTCATGTCGAGCTCTGTTGTCACTGCCTACCCCGCAAGGGAATTGGCGTGAAGTTAAGTTTTGTATATAAAAATGCGATATAAAATCCAATGGGCATGCAAAAAAATGCATGCATGTATGGGAAGTGTGCTGGATTTCTACGCCTTAAAGCGTGCACGTTATTTCACGCAACTCGAAACTTCAGCGATCGTAAATATGACTAGATTCTGACTAAGCGAAAAAAAAAAACGAAATGTACCGGTTTAGCCATTTTGTAATTAGGTTTAACCATATTAAAACGCAATATATTTTAAATTTTAAATCTGTGACCCACTATATAATTATTTGTATTTTTAGATAAAAGAAAAAAATAATCATACTTGCATGTTATAATGGTTAAATCATACCTGAAAAGTACCTCTGACGTAGATTTTTGATAAACACCGTAAAGGAATTGAGGTCGTATTAATAAACCGTCAATAAAATAAATGTTACTCTATACTGCATTTTATATCTAGGATGCACCCTCTTAAACGGGATATAAAGTTAAGCGGCGTACATAGATTGTTTTTATTAACAACGTTGAATTTAAGATCAATTCCAAAAAAAAGCGTTCATTACTGGCAATGTATAATTTAACCATGTTTATGTTTTTTTGAAACATATCTTGTATTTATTATCAATGTATAAGTAACCAAATTTTTAATTATCACTTATTGTGGTCACTTATAGCAATAATCAAAATTATAAATACAGAATACATCTCAAAAAAAACATAAATATCGTTCTACAGTGCCAGTATTGAGTGATTTTTTTGGAATTGGTCTTAAATTCAACGTTGTTAATAAGAACAGAATGAGGGCGCCACTAAGCTTTATACGTTCTAAAGCCTTGCTTTCATATTTATTAAAATAAGGCAGTGTGGGTAAATATTTAATTTTCATGAGAAGTAAACCGTAGAAAATGTTATTTTTCTGCCAGTTATATAAAACATAATAACGCTAATGGGTATAATGGGCTTTATGAAGAATTTTCTTAAGCCTGATTTTACTTTTTATAATTAACTAATGAATTCTTGGTTCCTTTTTGGGTTCCGTACTTCAAAAGGAAAATCTGAACCCTTATAGAGTCACTTTGATGTCCGTCTGTCTGTTCGTCTGCCTGTCTTACTTTGTTCAATATGTATAAACTAAAAAAGTTCCACACTAATTCGTACGTTTTCTTTAATAACTCAGCAGATGAATTAAGGGAGTTAGTGGTAAGCTATGGAGAGCTTACAACTATTATAACAAAAAGCAGTATAATTAAATTAATAACCAGAAACAATTAAAAGCTACCACATATTATTATCATGTGTTAGTTTAAAAAGTATTTTGAATGGCTTATTCAATTGTTCCGCGAACTCTTGTGTTCAACGTGTACATACGTAGGTACCAAATCAAGACATTTTAGATGTATATCATACGAAAATCAAATTAACATTTAAAACTAACTTATTAATGCAATTCTACTAATAAGAAATATAAGTCTGCTTAACTGAGCACAAACGATTAAAATTTGGGGAGTTACGCGAGCTCGTCTCGCTGTAACTCTCCCCTATGTGTAGATGTTATCTTCTTAACCTTTTGACAAAATTTGCCATTTTTCTACATGATACACTAGTGTGTCTCGACACACATTGGCGAAAAAATGACATAGACAATGGTCGAAATAGCAATTGCTTTTAATAATAAATTATTATTATTTATTTATTGCTACAAAACTTATTTAAATCTATGCTAATAATAAAGTTGAAGATTTTTTGGTTGTTCGCTTGAATACGCCAATATCAAATACCACCGGCCCGTTTATAAAAAAATATTTTTGTATTTACGTGGCCAATCCTTGAGAAAGGTTATTTTAACATCCCGCTACGCGGCGGGCGTAATAGTAATGTAGGAATAAAAATCTAGGAATATAATAGATAAGCAGGTAAAGAGTTCAATCATTAGTGCAATGTACATACCTAATAAGGATTACGATGCGCACACCCCACATGAAGTTGTATTTTATCTAGTCTCATCGTGCCACGTACCGAGGTACACACCACACTTTAACATTCTTCAGCTCCGCTTACGTTCACTTATTTAGAGAAAATATTGACTTTAAATATAGAACTATAACAATTTGCCATAATACATGTTATTAAAAACAAAAATAAATAAATAAATAAATATTGTCGGACAAATGACACAGCGCCGTCTAGCCCCAATGTAAGCGAAGCTTATGTTATGGGTACTAGACAACTGATAAACATACGTAAATACATTTTTTTTTTGTAAATACATACTTATTATACATAGAAAATACCCTAAATTATAAATATAAAGAAATATTATTACTTCAAATACGGAAACCGTTATGTGGCAAGCCGAGCATTACACTGAAGCGAAATAAAGTCATTCTACCCTCCGTACTAGTAATAACTGTGCGACGGCAGAGTAGTATTCGTTGCCAGAATCTAATACAATTCACAGTAAAAGCAAAATTTTTACATAAAATTTTACGTAAAAATCATTTAGATTCATTCATTCATTCAGAGTAATGTATATAACTAAACTAATCTAACTTATGAAATATTGTTTACTTACGAATATTAAAGAAAAACATGAAGACGGATATTGTAGTCAAAGAAAAAATATGGAATATATAAATATATACCTGTATGATAAGAATATATATACAAGAAGAATATATATATATATATTACTGTTAATGAGCAATGAATGTTAAAGAAGCGAGTGAGGTTTGTAAGGATCGAATCATTTGGCGCCCGGCCCTCCCAACTTATCCCGATAAATACTGGGATATTGATGAAGCAGTTTTGAAACAGATCTACCTACTACCTGTTTAACATCTGTGAAACTTTGATTGTCATATTTTATAGAACATTCATTATCTCGTGGCTTATATATTTTTAAGAGGTTAAAGTATGAAATTGCCGATTTGTACTGAAAAATTAAAACTTGTATTTTTCTAAGATGTAACATATTTATTTAATCAAAATAGTTACCCTCATTATCTATACATTGCTGCTATCTAATCGGAAATTTGTATATGCCTTTACGATATAACTCTGGTGATCAAGATTCGACATACTGTGTGAAAGCATTTTATACAGCCTCCTGGGAAGTTTTTTTTTTACCATGTACAAAATTGTCCAAATCACGATAAAAATGGTAGTCAGCAAGCGCAAGATGCAGCAGCAGGAGCAAGGTCTGGCGAGTACCGAGGCTGACGTATGGTTTCTAACTGCAGCTCCTGTAGAGTTACAACGGTTTCTCGTGCAGTGTCTTGCGTTATCATGGAGCAATAATGGTGAAGATCGATTCACGAGTCGGGGCCGTTTCACTGCCAGTTTCGCCACCATTGTTCGAAGTTCAGTACAGTAAACATTTGCTGTTATTGCTTGGCCTGACCTGAGAAAGCTATAGCACTTTTCGTCACATGTCACAATTTGATCCAATATTCCTTCATGTCTGTACCGATACAACAAGGCAACACAAGTTTCAATACGCATTTCTTTCTGCAGATCAGTCAAATCATGCCTTTGTAATTTGAGCATGTCTCAACTGTTACTTGCTCAAATTCCAAAGGTCTGCAATCACAAATTATTATATAATTCTATAATACCATTGAGGCCTAATGTCTATCAATATCCAAACTAAATATTGTAATTTTTAACACAATCATCACCTCTTATTGAAGACTCTCTATTAAAGCAACTGACTATTTTATAATTACTGATGCTAAACGACATTTCACTCTTTTTAGGGTTCGGTACCTTAAAAGGAAAAGCGGAACCCTTATAGGATCACTTTGTTGTCCGTCTGTCTGCCTGTTGGTCTGTCTGTCAAGACATTTTTCTCAGGAACAGGTGGAGCTATCAAGCTCAAATTAATGAATATCAAATAATGAGGTCCATAATCCCTTCGAGCAGTGAAAAAATCAAGCCTCGTTTTTGCACATATTTTGACACTCGCATGGGACTCAAAACCTATAGGGTACTTCCCGTTGACCTAGAATAATGAAATTTTGTAAGAAGCACTATCATGTAGCACAAGTAAATGAAAAAAATCCAAAAACCGTTAATTTGTAGTTCCGTCATATATGAAATACTTTTTGTGAAAATAATTTGCGAAAATATTTTTTTACGGATTTTTTGAAGAGCGCGAGTCGGGCTCGCACTTAACGGCTATTTTTAACTAATGCTTAGTCAAACATAAAATATCAATGTTGTATTTATCCAAAAATAATTGTACTACAAAATGTAGTCAGTTAGGAAAGCCTTCAATGTTTTGGTGTACAAGATTTAAGTTTTGCTTCCCTTTTGTCTCATCGAGCGGATTAAATCTGCAGTCAAATCGGTAACGTTACTTTTAGTTTGTCGTTTACAATGTAAACTGTTAAGACTATTGACATTGTAAACCACTAAAATGGATATGTTAATTCTAGATTTATTTTCGTAAGATGTTACATATTTTTGTCAAATAAAAATCACTGATAAAATTACAAAATTAGTGTTAAAAATACAAAATTTACGTTATGACAACATGTTAAGTGGTACAAGTTGTTAATATTGTATATATTAGTAATCAATTTTGATGGCTGGGAAAATGTATAAGGTAATGCGCATTTACTTTTAAATGATACAGTTTGTCCAATCCACTGGTTACATCCTTTTTTTGTACTTTATTTGCGACTGTCTGCTTCGATGTGTGTGTAAAGAGGGGTAGGTCTCTTCAATGAATTGTTTATTCGGAACAATTTTAAACGTATATATTTTGAAAAGATTATTATAACTATATGCATAACGAAAATAACAATGACAATAAGATGCATATACAAGTATGTAGAGGTCGACAGACGAATCAGTAGTGGTGTGGTGACACATGAAGAGTGAAGACACTGGCCGCGCGAGGCTCCACGTCGTTGCGTCCCCCTGCGCCCTGCTCCCCCGCTGTGCACAGGCACGTACTCACGGCGACGGACTAGGAGCGTGTACATGCCCCCCGCCTTGGAGTGACAGCCTCCAATCTTGATAAGTCACCCGTCGTAGTCGTAACTCCCATCTGGGTTGTATCGTCTGGCAGGAGCGGACACAGCTTAGGATAAGACCGCCGTATCTTTCCATTGGCAATCTTTATGTCGGCCACACGTGACACTCCGTCTTGTCCGGTGTAGGTCCGTATTATACGGCCAAGGCGCCATTTCAGAAGCAGCAGGATGATAAGATAAAAAGATAAAAATTCTTTATTTGCCATTGGGCCCTCGCAGGCACTTAGACACGTCTTACAGTTTTTGAAATATAGGTAATCTTATTGTATCTTATTTAATTCTCTTTTTACTTTTCCTTTTTTTTTTTATCTACTAGCATTTCGGAAATGACCATTGGCTAAGAAGAAATGCCGAAAGAAACTTGCCAATATAGGTCTCTTTTAAAATTGTTAATTAGATATTACAAAAACAAAAAATACATAAGCATATTCATACAATAATGATATCAAATGGTAAAATTAAAGATTACAGGTAGTCAGTGCTGAATTATTTCCAGACATCTTTGTCAGTTATATATTCATCAATTCTATAATAAGCCCTTCTACAGAGAGTATTTTTAATGTGCTTTTTGAATACATTGTCAGGAAAGGACAGAACTGTTTCAGGCAACTTATTATAAAATCGAATACAATTTACAAGAAAAGATCTACTAGTCCTAGCAAGCCGATGTACCGGCATACACAACTTATTTCTACTTCTAAGTTTTTCACTGAAGTTTGAAAACTACTTTAAATTTTTACGGGCATACATTGTGTTTTCATAAATATATTGAGAAGAGGCGGCAGGTTATCTTCTTTTATAAGAACTAGTGTATTCGGAAGTAAATTGTCCTTCCTCGATTTCTATACTATTCCTGATTAATAGAAAAATAGTATTGTCTTAGGTTTTCGCGATTGTTACACATTGAATTAAACAATTTTTAACGGAAGTATCGCGTGTTTTATTTATTTTGTTGAACCTGACGTTTCGAACGCTTTGCAGTCTTCCTGCGACCACGGACGCTGCAAAGCGTTCGAAACGTCAGGTTCAACAAAATAAATAAAACACGCGATACTTCCGTTAAAAATTGTTTAATTCAAAGAACAATAGTAGTTCCGTTATCCACCTGTATATTCATAATTTGGTCTATCATTTGGCTATATGTTGCATATGGCATATAATAACTAATAATATTGCCTTTAACGTGGTTACTTAACGAAGGGCCTAGATTAGAACCTATTCTGTCTGAGAGTATAATGGTTCTGCTGTTAGAACCTGAACTGCTGCCACAAATACCTGAATTTATATTTTTTAGTTAGGCTATCCATTGAAACAGGCCGGGTGTCACTGACCATAGATATATTTGCATTGCTACAAGTGCAGCGACTCAAAGATTCAAAGCGATCTGCACTGTATTTACACATGTCTACTAGTTCATCCAGTGGCATTTTTTTTTTAATTTTTAATTATTTCTTTATTTTACTATGAGATTTAATTAAGTTTTCGGTAACATGTGGAGACCCTGTTGAGGGAGAGATAGAAGCATTGTTGACTACTTCTTCATGTATTTCTCGTGGACACGCATTGCTCTGTAACTTGTCGATATTATTTAAAAGCTTGTAAGCCTCTCTCAACTCCATTCTAAGCCAAAAATACGCCAGACGACTTCCTCATGAGTATCACTGCATTGGTGGAAAGTATCAACAGTTTTCTGAAGTTAATCACGCTGGTCGAGGACATCATGGTGGGTAATAAAAATTTGAACAAATATGTACATACTTTTTTATTTGTTATTTGTATCGCATATTTGTTGAAAAAATAAATCATTTTCTCGCATAGTATCAACCCTTAGCGCGAGTGAGATAGGGTTGGCAAAATTGCCAAGCTTACTGTACCCTCCCTATTTTATACGGAGGGTACATCGCACATGATACTGAAACGTCGATGTACGATACAGAGTCGTTATGGATAGGGTAGTTTCATTTTAAATTAAAAACTTCTTTAGCATCGTTGTGATTTGAAACTCTGTGATACGAAAAAGTAACACTGAAAAGAGACAATCATGTACATCTACATGATTTAATGAGATTTAATGAGCGACAGAATGAGATAAAAGTATATTGTGCAACTAGTGCGATAAGTTTATTAAGTAAGATATGGTAACAACTCGAGCGAATGACTGAATTTATATATATATATATAAATTCGGCGTGAATTTATATATATATATACATATAAATTCACGCCAAATCAGAGTTGGCAGAAAGCACTGAGCGCCATTTGACTCGATCCTTACAAACCTCACACGCTTATTAACGCTGTTAAAGTTAATAAATACTTATATTTGGATTAACTTTAACGCTTCTTAACGCTGCTTAACATTCATTGCTCTTCTTATATTTATATTATACATGCTCGCTCGGTTTCTAAGGCTCCTGACATCACCTTCCTATAAAACACAATTTGATCACGATCAAGTTGGTAGGTAATTCGGGGCCTTCCTTCTAATTTCGCGTTGTATATCTGTTTCGTAATTCTTTCTTTCTGCATTCTTTGTACATGTCCAAACCAACGGACATGCTTCTTCTTCTTTTAACACCGACATTCTCTTTCAGAGCAACTGTGTTTCTAACATCATCATTGCGAATGCTTTTATGCCTTCCGATGTTGTATAAAAAAAATCAAATGCGGTAAGCTGACAACCTAAGGACACCACTCAACATTGACACATTTTTCTGTGAAACTTTGAAGTATCCAGAGCTTTTCCACTTATTCATGTTCATTCCATAACGTTCGCGGAAGAATTCCACACCAGAGATTGAGCAAGCACGACATCTGCGCCCGCGCTGGCAGGTTCATGGTGGTCCAATCCGAACCACAAGTCATTTTTTTTTTATACAACGTCGGGAGCCATAGAATCATATGGCCCACCTGATGTAAAGCGGTTAACGTAGCCTATTAATGCTTGTAATATACTGAGTATCACGCGATGCCTCCTCTGCTGCTTACACAGTAACTACTTAGGAGCTTACTGGTGACCCCACTCACACGCAGGAACACAACAATCCTCCAGGGAGTTGTTACTTGGCTACGGTTTTCTGCGAGGTGGAGGTGCTTCCCCAGACGGGATGCTTTGATGTGCACTACCTCTCTTAAAATCGTGCCCACGTGAAGATCATCATGCTTATTCCTGATCCCAGGTATTAGTGAAATATGTGCATTTGGCGATCTCTCGACTACATTCTTCTTCTTCTTCCCGTTATCCCGTTTTCCTAATCCAGTAGAATTGGGTCCGCTACCTAAGTCTAAGGATTTGGCGAAGACACTGATTTTTACATGGAGCGACTGCCATCAGACCTTCACAGCCCAGATGCCTCCTCTGCTGCTTACACAGCAACTCCTTGGGAGCTTACTGGTGACCTCATTCAAACGCAGGAACACAACAACCCTCTAAGGAGATGTTATTTGGCTGCGGTTTTCTGTGAGATGGAGGTACTTCGCCAGACGAGCTGCTTTAATGCACCCCACCTCTCTTAGAACATCCAGACCAAGACAAACAGACATGTTCATGCACATAAATGTTTGCCTTGTGTGGGAAACGAACCCACGAGCGTTGGTGTCAAAGTTGCGTCATTCACGACTGAGCTACCGAGCTTGCCAAAGAGTGGTACATGTACCGCTAGGATTTGAACCGGGTACCAGGTGGTCAATAGGTCGGTTTGATCTCCAGTGGGCTATCACTGCTCCTAACCCCTCACTATATGGGGATCTCTCCACTGTATATAGCACGATAATGGAGATGTTACGCTAAGTCTGCTCCAAATTCGAGTGTACCTCTTACCACATCCGTTTACTCGTCAATTTTTTCTTACATCCTTGAATTCCCAGTGTTTTTTTCTCAAATGCTTTTCCTCGCGGGAGTTCATATTTTCACTTAGGCCAAACCTCGGGGCCCGTTCGACAACTTTACGACGTCTGATAAAACTACTCGGCGTGTACATAAAATATAGTAAACTATGCTGTATGTAGTGCGATGCCCTTGCGTTTTGTTGTATAGCTGAAATATTTTAATATTATTTGCGTCATGAATCACAGTCATAAGAGAGAAAAAATATGCGACAGATTTGCTACATTTACATATCTTTTGATATTAGATTTTGTATTTTCGTATACTAAATATTACCAATATTACAATAAATATAAATAATATAATTCAGTTGAAACATATATAGATGAGCTGGCATTTTCCATATTTAAAGTTTACCATTTTAACGAACAAAAATATGTATTTTCTTAAATTGATTTAAAATATTACTGGCTTGATTAAGCTGAAATCTATTTAGGACTAAGTTACATTGAATACACTCATAAAAATAACTACTATTCTAATAATTATTAAAAATAATCACTTCAGCAATTCAGGAAATTGAGCACACACACCCAATATACAGTAGCACGCACTGATACATACAGATGGATGCACGCACAGCTAAACATGCATGCATGTACGAATACGCACAGAAAAATATGCGTGCAAACGTACGCACAAAAGTATATACACATACACGGATACCACTTCAGATATGGTCATTCCCTCAAATATAGTATGGAAGACTCACGAGACGTTTTAAATGAAACTTATCAGCATAAGTTCATTTTCGATTTTCGAAGCAATTACCAGACTACGAAGTTATTTATTTATTTTACTATATTGACCACAATACGGTTGGTTCAAAAGGCGGACTTACTGACAATGGACAGATTTATTGAACAGTTTCCGTCCACGGAGTTAGTGATTTTGGGAGACTTTAATGCCCACCATGCTGAGTGGCTTGGCTCTCGGTGCACTGATTATGCGAGGATATCTGCTCATGAATTTGCTCTGGCCCATGGTTTCTCTCAGCTGGTTCATTCTCCCACGAGAATACCAGATATAGAGGGCAATGCAAGCTCTCTGCTGAATCTTCTGCTGACTACACGTCCAGATACATATGCATCCTGATAACTGCAGGCTTAACCTTGGGTGGTTTTAATTTATATTGCATAAATATTAAATCGTGTTTGGACGTGACCTAAAGAATATGTAATAAGCAAGTCAATGTGTCATGAGAAATAGGATTATGATATGTGGGCTCAGATGGCTATTTTATTATTATGATTGTATGTTTTGATTAAACTCTAAAAAATAAGAGAGCACTCAGTATTACAGGTAAAATAAGTATTAAAATCACCCATGATAATGTGATGTGGGTATTCCAAACAAATGGGTTTCTAGAACGGTCTCAAGATAAGAGTAGTAATAAACATTAGGCGGACAATATACAACTCTCAAAACGGTTTTAACACACTTAACGAGTATTTCCAAAATTAGGAACTCGGCCGAACAAGAGTACAATGATGGACAGTAAGCCAGAAGTGTGTATGGTATTTTTTTTTTAACGGGACAGGTCCACCACTCATTCCCACCACTGTGTCTCCTGTGTAACCAGAATTAACAGCGGCGACCAGCAAAAAAGCAATGAACAGTGAATTTCACTGCCATCCCGGGGGTTAAACTACAGCTGCCTTGGAACTCACAACGAATTTAATCAGAAGAAATTTGTAGGAGTAGGAAGTTTTGGAATTGACTTCCCCTCTTGTCAAAGTGAGAGACAGGAATATGACAAATAAGGCATTTAAAAACCTCAAAGAGATGGCTAATCAAGTGAAGCTCAACTGCTGTGCACCACGATTTATCAAAAATCTAACACTATTGTGACCTAACTGTAAGTTGTTACCTAACACATCGATTCCAATAATATAGATTGCAGAACCGCCTAAACGCCCGGTAATTTTCCCTTGTTGCCACCAAATCAGAATAATATACTACCCTGGATGTGACATGCAAGGAATTTAACATATTGTCCTGCTCCCGGCGCCAGAGATCGCACTCCCAGAGAACATTATGTGCTGTTTGCTCGAATTCATTATTTGTCGTAAAACACTCGCATAAAGGCGATGATACAAGTCTAAACGAAGTTTCCATGTCCAGTTAAAAATTGCGCAATGGGATGATCAACTTCTAACCACTCTTTACTTAATCTGTCTCATACTGATTGAAAGAACAGATACAAGTAGCGTCCTTTAGTAGAAGTTTCCCATTTTTCTTGCCACTCAGACAGTAAAGTTTCAAATACCTCGTCAAATGATTTGAATAATCTAAGTATTTTGTCCATATCGCGGTGTTTTAGAAAGTCAGGGTGTATGTTTTTAGAGGTGTAGTACATTGAAGCCCGGCGTTGAATTTCTAAGTCAACTAGTAATACGCCTGCCAGCACTGGTAGTGCCTCGGTGCTCACAGTTCTATACGATTTACATAGAAATATTAAAGCGAGACGCTGACTTTGCAGTAACTTACGTCGTGCAGCACCTATGGTAGCCCTATCAGCCCATGCAGGTGAACTGTACGTAATACATCCTAAATATGTGGCTGTGTAAATAATTTTTAATGTTTTGAAAGCTAAGCCCCACGTCGAGGTGGATATTCGAGTTAATGCATAAAAGTTCTTTTTGGCTTTTTCTCCAACCTGCTTTATGTGTTCAATATAATTAAAACCTTTGTCTAACAGTAATCCAAAGTAACAAACCGAGTTTTTATTTGTAACTGATACTCCATTGAAGTGGAATCGCGGCGGAACCTGCAAATTTCCCTTAAGCAAGAGCTGGTATGTTTTGTGGGGTGCGAAATCGAGACGGTTACGATAACCCTAGTCTGAAATGAGGTCAAGGCAAGTAATGGATTGTTTTTCTATACTTGATCTGGAATTAGCAAATTAGCTTTTATTAATAAGAGGCCGTCATCGGCGTAGCCAGTTAAACAAGCACCCTTCCGGTAAGGGTAGGCTAAGAAAGTCATCAAAACCGATATTCCAAAGATAGGGCCCCAACACCGAACCATGAGGACAGCCCTGTGTAAGCACCTTTGAAGCAGCATAATGGCCAAGTTTTAATTTAGTTGTACCATTAAATAAGTATGGTCGAATAAGGGAGTATATATTGCTATGGTAACCTCTCGCCTTTAGTTTCAGCAACAACATTGGCCACTAAACATTATCGAAGGCACCTGAAATGTCCGAGAAAATACCCACAACGTATTTACTATCCGAGAGTTCCACAATTTTACGCACCGCGACTGCCGCATCAACAGTAGACTTGCCAATGGTAAAGCCGTATTGATTTTTACGAAATTGAGGACCACCGGGCAACAAACGTGGTACAATTAAACGTTCAAGTAGTTTACCCAGCGATGGTAGTAGGGCGATAAGACTTTGGATCGTCGGGTTGTTTATCACCGCTTTTTGGTATTATTTTTATAATACCACTACGCAAAACTCCAGGAAAGTTACCTTCTACAAGACACCGGTTTAATACCTTTAAAATAGGTTCAGCAGCAACTTTGAAAACGTCATTGATCATTTTGTTTGAGATTTTATCATCACCAGAAGCTTTATTTGTTGGTAATGCTTTAACAACATGTAGAAATTCGTCCATTGACACCACAGTTGACATTGGAGTGGCAGGGCACAGATCTACTGCAGCCCTCATCTCGCGATGGTAGTCACTGTCGTTATCGTTACATGCAAGCCGTCTACACAAAATAAGTAATTCTTTTATGGGGCAATGTATACGGTTCTATAACAAACTTCCCAGCAATATAAGAGAATTGTCAATTAACAAATTTAAAACTACTATTAAAGCCAAATTGTGTAGCAGGGCATATTATAAAGTATCTGACTATATTAATGATAAAAATGCCTGGGAGTGAGTCGATCCAATTATAATGTAATTAATAAAATATGTAAATTTGTTTGGATACCAAAAGAGGGATGCCTGAGTTTTTTGGCAGTATTTTTATCAGTGCTCACCTAGTCATAAACTGCACGGTAGGGAAAAAAATTGTGACGATTCCAAACAAATGTAGCCATTTTTACGGAATAAAAAGATTTTGACTTTGACTATGAGGACAGTCATCCGGAAGCAAAGCATGCAGAAGTGCATCAGTAGTCTCCTCTATACCGAGGGTGTGGGTATTATCAAATTTAATATTAGAAACAAAGGCCTGATCAATGCGCCTATTTGCCTTAAGTTCGTGATACAGGGGAGAGGTGTGTATGGTATATCGCTACGAAGATAAATTGCGACACACCGACCACCCTGCTTAATGCGATCTTTACGAATTAAAACAAACCCAGGTAGGGTATACGACAGAGAGGATAGACATGGCTTAAGCCAACTTTCTGATATGATAATAGCATGAAAAGGAGTATATGAAAAACTATCGAGAAAATCGGAAAGTGGGAAGGGATACTTTGAACATTGATATGGAAACAGTGGGGTGTAGCAACAACAGCTTTGTCTATTAAATTACGTAATATCACTGGTTCAAGAAAACTATCACTACCTTCATCAGATGACAAGTACAGATCAACAGTGGGCTTGCGTGACAGCACACATGATCAACAATTGACGGATTGGTATATATATAATAACATAAATACATATACAACAAATCTAAGATACAAAACTATTTAAAATAACAATCAAATACCTGGCAGTCATTCTCTCAAAAATGGTATGGAAGAACTCAAGAGACCTTTTAACCAAAACTTATCAGCAAAACTTGATTTTCGACTTTCGAGGCAATTACCACAACTTTTCTTAAAAACTCCGACATTTATCAACTTCAAACTCAGTGGGTTTACGATTAATGAAGCCAAATTCCTATTTTTCTTGCTCCGTTACTACTTTATCACTAGGTCATGATCACATTTACCGCATAAATGGAAGGCCCCGCATACAAAATACCTGCTGAATATATTTCACGAACTGAATGTGATTATAAGTGGCATGACTGCAGCATCGAGTCAAGATTATACTACATTATTGTCGCCCTTTTAATACGAAGAAAACGCAATATAGTGCAAAATTTTGGGCAAAAATAATTTCGGTCCGCCACCGAAATTATTTTTGGCTGGTTATATTGCTCGGATTAATGGTGAAGTTTTGTTTGATTAAATTTAAATAATTCGTTCATTATGTAGCTATGATGTTTAATGGAACGTAACTACATATAAGAGAAATGATACAGAGAAGAGAACAGATAAAAAAAAAATCAGATGACAGCAGCAGCCGAAGCAGAGACTACCGGAGCAGCCATGGCAGCGTCGGCATGTTGCATCAACTAACGGTAGTGGGTCACCTACCCACTACCGTTGATGGTGCCTACAACGCCTGATGATGCCTCGTGGAGAGGCGATACACGTGTCGCAGCGACGACCAGGCCAGTCGTGGCAACGACGGTGGTGGTCGCATGCGGTTTTTGTCCCAGATGGCGGACGACCGCAGCAGCTGAGGCAGAGACTATCGGAGCAGCCATGGCAGCGTCGGGATGTTGCATTTACTAACAGTAGTTGGTGGGTGCCGGCCGGCGCTAGGCCTCACTACGGAACTAATTGGTGGCGGAAGCACACAAAGCAGGTTAGATCAAATTACAGATAAGAGAAATGTCAAACACAAAAACTATTACGTCGTGACAGATGTCAGTACTGTTATACATTTTATTTTGGCAATACCATTAGACTTTTAACATCTCGTATCAAATTGCAAAGTAGACAGGTGGTTAAAACGTTACAAATTATTGAGACAGAGTGTGCTGAAGTGCGGATTTTGTCTAGGTGGTATCGTATTACTACAAACAAACTATTTTTGTAAGTACATTTTTTTCGCGTATTTCGGAAACGGCTCAAACATTTTTTTTTTAATTTTGTGTCTAGATAAGGTTTTTTTTAAGTTTATTATATTATTTTACACAAAAACATGAAATTCAGCGAGCGACGCTCGGTTGAGCCGGTGCTGTATATAAATATAATTAATACAAAAGTAAATGTTTTTAATTTAAATGTGCTAAAGATAAATACTTATATACTAATTAATGGCTAGTTATTACACATATTTATGAGGAGCTTGGTAGCGCAGTGGTTAGTAACGATACTGTGACACTAACGCCCGTTGATTCGATTTAAGCACAGGACAAACATTTGTGTGTATGAACATGTCTCTCTCTCTATCATGTTTATTGTGCGTTAAGTGTTTAGACTAGCAAGGCGCATAAATTCAGCCCGACTGAGGAAATATATTCGCCTAACTGAAAACCGCAGCCAAATAACAACTTCCTGGATAGTTGTTGTATTCGTGCATGTGAGTGAAGTCATGTACACCAGGAAGCTTCTAATGAGTGACTGTTTTAGCAGCCGATGTATCATCGCGCGAGATACCTACTTAATGAACTAGGGTGCAAAGGCAACGTTAACCGCTTTATATCAGGTATGTCTTATGCTTAAGGGAGGTAGGGCGCACACAAAGCAACCCGCCTGGAGAAGTACCTCCACCTAACAGAAAACCGCAGCCAAATAACAACTCCCTAGAAGCTTGTTGTGTTACTGCGTGTGAGTGAGGTCATCAGTAAGCTCCCAAGGAGTTGCTGTGTAAGCAGCAGATGGGGCATCGCGCGAGTGATATATGTTACAAGCGTTAATAGGCTACGGTAACTGCTTTACATCAGGTGGACCGTATGCTTGTATGCCTCCCGACGTTGTATATAAAAAAAACGCATGTCCGAACAAATCGAGCTAGCATTTTCTTTTAAAAAAAAATCTAATCTAAATTACGTATAATGCCAAAGACGATTAATCTGCTCTCAACTCGAAAGAAACAGAAGACAGAAAGGAAATGTTTTCTTAATTTTTTAGCGTAATACTTAAAAAGCGCGTGGGAAAGAAATGGCGAGTCGTACAAACGCCTGCTCTGTGTAATCATTGTCCGTTCGTATTTTTAAGGAAAACATCTTGAAGCAAACTCTCTTCATTATAAGAAATGTCATTTTACACTCCGCGCGGGTGGATTTTCCAGTTCAAAAAGATTCTAATAAAATAGAGAGGACAGTAGCTATGGGATGACGCTCATAAAGGAAATAATCCATGGAGTACAAATGAGAACGATATGACGTAGTAACTAATTCACCGCTACGGGTCGGGAGGTAGAGTAGAACGCGAAGCTCTTATTGGCTTTTTTTTATACCACTAAGGTGGCAAACAAGCGTACGGCCTGCCTGATGGTAAGCAGTCACCGTAGCCTATGGGCGTTTGCAACACCAGGGGTGTCACTCTTGCGTTGCCGACCCTGTAAGAACCTCTTCACGCCTTTCTTGAAGAACCCCATACTGTAGTCCCTTGGGAATACCTCGGCGGGGAGCTCATTCCACAACTTAATAGTTCTCGGTAGAAAACTCCTCGTGAACCGCACAGTGCGCGACCATTACGGTTCCAGTGTGTGCGGATGAGCTGTGCGATTGTAAAACGAGGCTGTTGGCATAATGTCAAACAACTCCTCAGAACACAACCCATACAACCGGTAGAATACAACGGTGGCTTGTTCGCGAATCAACATCGGACACTCATCGGCTTATTGGTTAAAATATTCTTCCATTGGACAGTAGGCTCCAATCGCTAGGATATTCTTTTGTGAACGAGGAATACCCATGTCAACTGGTTAGTGGTGGCGCCACAGCAAAGTTATTTTTAATACCGCTAAAATGGCAATTTTTTATGGCACTGATTCATATTTTGTGATATAGTATCTCAGTACTCACGGTTCTGTTATTAATTTCTCATATTCTGGAACACCGTTCCTATATGAAATCTATATGCTTGTCTGTGCGGGTGTGTCTGTGCGTTTTTTTTTTTCGAATATTCGAATTTTGACTTCAGATTCGGATTCAGCATTAAAAAGTAGAATAGGAATGTTCAGGAACACCGTTCCTATCTCTTAAGGAACATGGTCAAAATGGCCGACAAATTAAAATATATATATATATTGTTATATAATTGACGAGCCAGGTGTTCCTCTGGCAATGCAAACTTGCGCATTCTCAATTGGTTTTTATATTCCATCTACCTATAACTTTAAGTAAAGAGAGAACCGAGCACCGGATCACCAATCTGTACACACGTCACTTGCTTCTTTAACATTCATAGTTGTTTTCAAGTACGCTGGCTTGTTCCTATGGCTCCTGACATCATCTTCTGATGACCTATATCATCGTGGTAGGTAAGTCTAGTCCTGCTCGGCACCTACATCCTTCTACTTTCGCGTTGCTTATCAATTTCGTCATTCTTTCATCTCGTATTCTTTCTACATGTTCTAACCAACGGGTCATGATATTTCTTATCTTAAAACCATCGTAATCTCTTATACCAACCAGACCGTTTCAGACTAACTCTCAAATAATTTTCGGTTCCTTCCTTTTTTTTTGGTTAAAACAGTATTTCAAAATTGAGCCGCGAAATTAGCTCTATTCTAGGTTTATTTTCAGATCGTTAAATAAATAACAGACACGAGGTATTATCCCATAGCCCATAATCAGACTTTGGGCTTACGTTGGACATTTTCTTATGTATTGGCAAGATATTTTTATTATGGTTCTTAAACCTCATTTCGTACAACGCAAAGACAATACAATATAGAGAGGTAGGGCGCATCAAAGCAGCCCGCTTGGGAAAGTATCCCTACCTCACAGAAAACTGCAGCCGAATAACAACTCCTTAAGGGGTTATCGTGTTCCTGCGTGTGAGTGAGGTCACCAGTAAGCTCCTAAGGAGTTGCAATGTTAGTAGCAGAGGTGGCATCGCGCGAGTGTTACTTAATGCGTTACAAGCGTTTGTAGGCTACGGTAGCCGCTTCACATCAGGTGGGCCGTATGCATGCAAGCCCCCGACGTTGTATAAAAAGAAAAGAATAGTATAGTTGAGTCGTCTATCTGTCTATAACATCACGCCAAGTCGAAGTAGTAGAGAGAACCGAGCGCCACGTGACTCGATCCTTACACACCTCACTCGCTTCTTTAACATTCATTGTTCTTTTCATGCACGCTCGCCGGTTTCTAGGGCTCCTGACATCATCTTCTGATTGAACACGACCAATTTGGTCAAAGTAGGTAAGTTTTGGCCTTCGTCGGCTCCTACATCCTTCCACTTCTGCGTTGGTAGTGGGTGGGTGCCGGCCGGCGCTAGTTCTCTTGAATTGGTAGTAAGCAGGTGGAAGGCAGGTAAATTGCATGTAAATTTGACTATCGCAAAAAACGCCTGAATCTATTAACTACTTAAATTTCTTGAATGTGAAATGTTTGCAACAAACCAATACAAAAGTGGCAGTAATTCGTAGTCGTGACTGTTTACGAAGACTCTTGTTTGAAAAACAGTATATTTGCAAAACCCTCGTAAGACCCAAACCTCACCCTGTGTTTGGCCAGTCATTGTATATTCACAAGGTGCTTGCTAAATTTGTTATTGTGTAGTATTTTTTTTTTTACATCAAGGTGGAAAATAAATTATCGCCATATTCACTGTAGCTTATGGATGCCTATACTGCTACACTGTATTCATTTTGTCTTGAGAGATGAACCACGAAACCATGAAAACTGTTATTTCAAAGTGTAATAAAAAGAAGTTACTTCCATATAAATAAATATATAATGATTTTATAATGTCTATCTATCTATCTATAACTTCACGCCAAATCCTGTACGGGGTAGGCAGAGAGAACCGAGCGCCACGTGACTCGATCCTTACATACCTCGCTTCTTTAACATTCATTGCCCTTTTCATGCACGCTCGCCGGTTTCTAGGGCTCCTGACATCACCTTCTGATAGTACACGACCAATTTGTTCATGGTAGGTAAGTATTGGCCTTCCTCGGCTCCTACATCCTTCCACTTTTGCATTGCATATCTGCTTCGTCATTCTTTCATCCTGCATTCTTTCTACATGTCTGAACCAACGGAGCATGCCTCTTCTTATTTTAACACTGACGCTCTCTTTCAGACCAACTCTGCTTCTAACATCTTCATTGTGTATACGACAAGCGGTACGCCACAAATTTTGCGCAGCGCAGATTCCGGTCAGTAAACTAGTCAATTAAAGATGCGCTTTATTATTAATTTCTCGTCGTGATTTAAGTTTCAAAGCAAAACCATTCTATAGTATCTTCAAAGCTTATTTCCGTCAGGGTTGTATCCATTACGATAAACATACATATTTAGTAAATAATATTGTCACAGAAGGTAAATGACCGTTGGCCACTGGATCTCAAAAATCTATCGTGACAGATTTGTTTACATAAATTTGTATAAAAACAATCTTTTATGAAATGTAGCTCCAACAGGTTAGAAAAGATACTAATATTTATTTGCATATCACTGCGATCTGTGCTTAATAATAATTAAAAAAGAATTGACAGCATTTCCACCATAAGAGCTGATTCAATAATTCTTTTTAGGTATTCGATAAATTGTAATTTTTCTTGATATTTTACTTCTACTTGGACTCAATATTATCATTTATTGTTCTTATACATTTTGTTGAATAAAGTTATTAATATAAAAAAGAATTGAATAACTTAAAAATAATTGAACAACTTAAAAATAATTGAGTACCGGCCATATGCTACAAAAATTAAATATTAATAATAGCGTTTTTTTTATCAAATTCAAGTTTACAAATAATAAATGACATAAAACAAAATATGAGAATATTAAAAACTCAGTATATCAAAAAAAAAATCTTAGCTCGTAGCCTTTTTCAATCATGTAAATGTCACGAAACCTGAAGGTGCGAAATTATCCGGTAATTTATAAAAACAATATACTCGTATGTATTACTACTGCAACATTGAGTTAATTTTATTACACTATATTTTAGCGTTCATCGGTTTCACATAAAGGCAGTCCTACGAGCATTGCTTTTATGCACAATCGATGCATACGGTGGTTTAATATTTAATCGTCGATGGATTTAACCTTTATAATGGACACATCACTACAATAGTTCTAACTGTCACACATTGTGCATTACCGCTCAAACAGCGCTGTAAACGGAATTCGGAATGGTGTTTGACAATTCTGCAGAGCGTTCATGTTGATTGCTTGATCAAAGGCACAGCACAAACACAACTTCAGCACAAACACACATAGGTACATATGGAGCGCGGTAGATATTGGGGAATCCATTTAATTTAGCAACCGTTATTCAGCGGTTAATGAACATTAGACAACGTTAATTTCGTAAAATAACTGACTACGCGACTCCACCAGAGTGGATTTTTTTTAATAAAACGTCGGAAAGTGTATAAGCTTCGCCCTACCTGTGAACGCTTGTATCACAAAAGAGAGAAAGAGAGATTTTTAAGAGATCTAGGACGCATTAAACCAACCCGTCTGGGGAAGTTCCTTCACCTCACAGAAAACTGCAGCCAAATAACAACTACTAGGGTTTCCTAAGCCTAAGGATTTGGCGAAGATACCGATATTAATATGGAGCGATTGCCGTCAGACCTACACAACCGAGCGGGAATATCAGACTAATCTAACACCTTCCACTCACAAAAACGAGATCAATGGGAAAATATTTTAACCATTAAACCGATAAGGGACTCAATGGCGATATATACTACTCTGTGTAAAAAGTATCGGGAATATGTCAATAAAAAGACCCGCGTAAAAGAGGTCGTTCTAATTTTTTTACTGCATGTTGGTAGCACTGTACTGATTTAGCGCGCAAAATTTGAGCGGGATCTGTCATTTAATTTGTTTTAAACTACACTTTTTGTTGGTCATAGTTTTGAGTCCTCGGCGATTTTTACAATGGAAAATATTGTTGAACAAAGAGTGTGCCTTAAATTTTGTGTTTCAAATGATATTTCATGTGGTGAATCACTAAAAATGTTGCGAAATACCTACGGCGAATCGTGTATATCGAAAACAAGGGCTTATGAATGGTATAAGGCTTTTAAAGAAGGCCGAGAAGTAGTAGTAGACTTGCCTCGTTCTGGTAGACCTTCAACCGCTACGACCAGAGAAAACATCGACAGAATCAAGAAGCTAGTGCTCGAAAATCGACGTATGAGTCTGAGAGAGTTGGCTAGTGAGGTGAACATATCTTTTAAGTCCGTCCACAACATTCTCATTGACATTTTAGGCATGAAACGCGTCGCCGCTCGACTAGTTCCAAAAGAGCTCAATTTTGTTCAAAAAGCGCAGCGAAAGCATGTCGCTGAAGACATGGTTTCCCGAGCTTCTACGGATCCGACCTTTATGAAACGTATAATAACTGGCGACGAGACATGGGTTTATGAGTACGACATGCAAACAAGCCAACAGTCTTCAGAATGGCGTCTCGAAAACGAGCCGAAACCCAAAAAACCGCGGCAAAGTCGCTCCAAAATCAAGGTGATGCTGACAGTTTTTTTTGACTACCGTGGTGTGGTTCACTCCGAATTCCTTCCAGAGGGAGAAACAGTGAATAAAGAATATTATTTAGGCGTCATGAAGCGTTTGCGTGAGAGTATCCGCCGAAAACGTCCAGATTTGTGGCAACACAACTCATGGATGCTGCACCATGATAATGCACCATCACACACAGCCATTATAGTGAAAGAGTTTTTAGCGAAAAATTCAACAAAAGTTCTCGACCAAGCACCGTATTCACCTGATATGGCTCCGTCTGACTTTTTTTTATTTCCCAAGTTAAAATTACCACTTCGAGGAAAACGTTTTGAGTCGATAGAAGCCATAAAAGAAAATTCGCTGAATGAGCTAAAGGCCATACCGCAAATAGCCTATGAAAAATGTATGGAAGACTGGGTGAAGCGGTGGAGATGTTGTATTGCAAGCGATTGGGCCTACTTTGAAGGCGATAAAATAAATTTAGATGAATAATTTGTATTTTTTGTTTTATTGACAAATTCCCGATACTTAGTACACAGAATGTATATATATATATTCACTAGTATATCACAACTCTTCAACATTGTAAATTTTTTAAACTCTTTTTATCAGAAGGTGATGCCTGGAGCGCTAAAAACCGGCGTGCGTGCATAAGAAGAGCAATGAATGTTAAAGAAGCGAGTGAGGTTTGAAAGGATCGAGTCACGTGGCGCTCGGTTCTCTCCGCTTACACACAAAGGATTTGATTTGAAGTTATAGACAGAAACTTTTTAAAAATTCCTTAGTGATTCTCGCAACAGGTAGCTACTTAACAAAACAAAAGGAAATCCATTGATTTTGAAAACTGTTTTTCTTTACCTGTTAGTGTATACAAACATCAGAAAACACATACACAACTCATATATAGTAATTCTAAGCCAAAGAAGTCCAGTTTATTTCTTAAATAATGATTAGAGTCCTTTCAGATTAAGGACCCAATTTCGTCAAGTGGTCTCGAGCACCCTTAAGCCACGGCGAGCCTTATGGGCACATTTCGGTTTATTCTGGCCTGAAGCACCTACAGGCTTTTATCTAAAAAGCCTATTTACCGAAAGCTCAACGAATGTTTGTTGACTGTTTTTAGTTAGCTTTAATCTGGATTATTTTTTTACATTTGCTTGAATGGCATACAAGCGTAAGGCTCACCTCATGTGGAAATGTGGCTCGGTGGCGCAGTGGTGAAACGCGCTGTTACGCTACTTTGACACCAACGCTCGTGGGTTCGATTCCCACACAGTACAAACATTTGTGTGCATGAGCATGTCTGTTTGTATTGGTCTGGTTATTTTCTATGTATAATAAGTATGTATTTACAAAAAAAAATGTATTTACGTATGTTTATCAGTTGTCTATTACCCATAACACAAGCTTCGCTTACTTTGGGGCTAGGTGGCGCTGTGTAATTTGTCCGACAATATTTATTATTGTTATTATTAATTGTTTGAACTTCACAGTGAGTATTACTCGTGGGTTGCATCTTATTTTTTATATAAAAGAGGTTAAAGTATGAAATTGTCATTTTATAGTAATACATAGGTACTTTGAATTGATATTAAATCTTCATTCACAGTTTTTCAAGTGGTACCTATAAGCTTTTTCATTTAAAAAATGCGCAACATTTAATTTTAGAATTACAATTTATTGAGCTTAGACGGAAAAGATGGATACTTCGAAAATCCGAGTATTTTTTGACTATGAGTTCTAATTACGAATCAATTAGGTTAGGATGAGTCATCATACACGCGGAAATACAACAACCCTCCGGTGAGTTATTATTTGGCTTAGGTTTCTATGAGGTGGTACTTCGGAGGGGCTGTTTTGATGCTCCCTACCTCTCTTAAAAACACCCAAACCAAGACAAACAAAATTGTTCATGCACACAAATGTCTGTCTTGTGTAGGAATAAAGCCCACGAGCGTTGATGTCAAAGTAGCTTTACTAACCACTGCGCGACTAACTTGTCGAAGCTTTCAGAAAGTGAGTATAAGAGGAAAGAAATGAGAAATTTGAATCCACAGGCAATTGGATCAAAACAACTTTGTGTGCTTCTGCTTCCGGTTAGGTGCATGGGAACTAGCACAGGCCGGCACCCACCTTCCACCGCTGGCAGATACATGCCGCCGCTACCATGGCTGCTCCGTTCGACTCTGTTTCAGTTGTTGGAGTCGTCTGTGCGAGTGCCCGCCATCTGAAACATGAACTGCATGCAACCGCCACCGTTGCTCCCATTGCTGCCCTGAATGTCTCTGCGACACGCAGCCTTAGGAGCTGTAGATGTTAGTCGTTCGTAGCATGTTATCCTAACAAATGGGCTAGCCAGAGCAGCAACGTTGGCCGTTTTTATGTTTATCTACATACATATCTTTCTTGAAAAACCCAATTTTCCATGAAAAAAACATTAGAAATTAAAATTAAGGCATTTTTTTTTGTTATATACAACATCGGGAGGCATACAAGCATACGCTCCACCTGATGTAAAGCAGTTACCATAGCCTATTAACGCTTGTAACATATATCACTCGCGCGATGCCTCCTCTGCTGCTTACACAGCAACTCCTTAGGGGCTTACTGGTGACCTCACTCATACGCAGGAACACAACAACCCTCTAGGGAGTTGTCATTTGGCTGCGGTTTTCTGTGAGATGGAGGTACTTCCGCAGACGGCCTGCTTTGCTGCGCCCTACCTCTTTAAACAATGTTAATCAACTAATTTAATAAAACTAATATTAAATCCACTTACTAATCTAATTAACAGAACACAGTTTCATTTGATCGTTGAGTTGTTTGACCGAGATATGAATGTCTGAAAAAAACGTATGCTTTGAATTAAACAATTTTTAACGGAAGTATCGCGGGTTTTATTTATTTTGTTGAACCTGACGTTCCGAATGCTTTGCAGCGTCCGTGGTCGCAGGAAGACTAAGGTGACATGTGACTTACATTGGTTATTCAATTATTATATCTACTGACATGGATGGATTAATTATGTATGTTCCGCTCACGGTGTTCGACCGTTTTTAGGGTTCCGTACCCAAAACGGAACCCTATTACTGAGACTTCGCTGTCCGTCCGTCCGTCTGTCACCAGGCTGTATCTCTTGAACCGTGATAGTTAGACAGTTGAAATTTTCACAGATGATGTATTTCTGTTGCCGCTATAACAACAAATACTAAAAAATAGAATAAAATAAATATTTAAGGGGGCTCCCATACAACAAACGTGATTTTCTTGCTGTTTTTATAGATAATGGTACGGAACCCTTCGTGCGCGAGTCCGACTCGCACAGAGTAACAATTTTGACAATGCGCCCTACTTACTTACCCTCTTAATTACACCCAGGCCAAGACAAACAGACATGTTCATGCACACAACTGTTTATTCTGTGTGGGAATCGAACGCCTGGTGTCAAAGTACTGTTTACTTACCACTGCGCCACCGAACTCATCATCGTGTTTATCGAATTAAGTTCATCATCAGTCATCATCCAACGTATTACTATACCATTTTACTACGAGTATGATTGGTATGTGGAAAGTAATTCAAAATAATGAAGAATATTTTGAACTCTATCCACATACCAATCATAATAGTAAAATTGTATACCAATCACGTTGGATGATGACTTAATGACTCATAGATGGATTTTGATGTTGACACAGTAGTGAAAATTGAATATTGGATATGTTCATGTTCTGATTATTTATATTAATCTTTGTATTGTTCTAGAACTATCAATTTAGTTATAGTTATACTATCATAGTGATATATAAAACATTCCAGTGATAGCTCAGTTGGTAAAGAACAAAGGAAAAAATAAGTGCATCAAATGACATGCGTCGCCCCGCAGTCCTTGGGGCGATAGCTTTCCATGATGCCTTTAAAGCCTTTACGGCTAAAAGTATTGTCTAAGTAGTGAGTAGTCAGTAAAAGTTTGCATTATTGCGGTCTGTAGTTCACAGCTACTTACCCCGCTTCCCGGTGGATGGATGACGAAAGTACTCTTCAGTATTCCTTCTGTGATTCCTTTACACAGGGCGTCAAAATAAAAAATAACCATTTGTTTTTATGCAACGTCGGGAGACATACAAGCATACGTCCCAGCTAATGTAAAGCGGTAAAGACTATGTACGCTTGTAATACATTATGCAGTTCGCGCGATGCCACTTCTACTACTAACACAGCAACTCACTCATTCACACGCAAGAACACAACAACCCTCTAAGGAGTTGTTATTTAGCTGCGGTTCTGTGAGGTGGAGGTAGTTCTCCAGATGGGCTATTAGAAATACCCAGATCAAGGCAAACAGACATGTTTATGTACACAAATGTTTGTCCTGTGTGGGAATCGAACTCACGAGCGTTGATGTCAAAGTAGCGTACCAGCGCGTTTCACCACTGTCACGCGTCAAAAATATCTTTAGATATATACCTAGTATTGCCATAAATACTGAAACAAAGAAAAAAAAAATATATTGCAAATAACATTTATTACTTTTACAGTGTGTTAGTTTAATACATGAATACAAAACAATTTAAAATATAAAAAGCTTATTCGAAGTGGTCTCCATTGGCTGCCATACAGTCCTTTAAACGTTGTGGCTAGTTATCAATAGAAGCACGCACTCTTTCCATGGGAAAATTCTTCACTGCCAATCGTACGGATTGTTTTAGGGACTCCAAATTATTATGGCGTTTAGAGCAAGCCGTACTCTCTAAAACTGACCATAAACCATAATCCAGCGGATTAAGATCGGGACTAGACGACGGCCAGTCTTCAGCTCTGATGAAGTCCGAAACGTTCGTTTCCAACCAAGACTGCGTAGACCGAGCTTTATGACCCGGCGCCGAGTCTTGCTGGAAGGACCATTCTTGGTTATTGAACATGGTGTTGTTAAGGGGCTTCATTACCTTCTCAAGAATGGTATCTTGATACACTTGTGCCGATGTTTTGATACCTTTTTCACAAAAGTATGGCTCAGTCACTCCTTCATAGCTAATACCCCACCAAACCATCACTGAAGTTGGATAGTGCCCTCGTTGGACTCTGTCGACTAATTGCGAAGCTTCCTTAGAGCTATGAGCATAAATACGGTAATTTTGTTTGTTGAAATGTTGCTCAATTGTAAAAATTTTCTGTGATTTTACCACCCTATTCTTTTTTAAATTATCAGTTAGTCAGAAATGACCAGTACGTCTCTTATAGGGCTGCAAGTCCTAAGTCATCTTTTAAAATACGCGACATGGTTCTAGGTGCTATCTTCATCTCCCGAGATAAAATCTTTTGCTTTCGGACAGGATTTCTTCGAATTCTTTTCCTTACTGCTTTGACCACCTTTTTCGTACGAACACTACGTGGACGGCCAGATCTTTTTCTGTCGCAAACAGAGGAGGTCTCATTGTAATTATTAATAGCCCGGTACACAAATATTTTACTAATACCAAGCGCATGGAGAGTTTTTAAAATTGCATTTGGCTCCATACCTACTTTGTGTAATGCAATCACAGCGATTCGGTTCTCTTTATCACCCCACTCCATTTTAATATCACAAAATATTGTACAATGTATTGGCGCCAAAATGAGAAAACACAATGAATAATCATATAAAAATGACAGATTCCAAATTCAAATGTAATATTTTGTTTATTTTTAATTGTAACAGTATTTATAGCCAGACTAAGTATATTATTGAAATATGTAGATAAATCCGGGAAAACAAATTTAGTGATGTATGCCCCCAATGAGATTCGAACTACGATTGACTTTTTGAAGTAAAACTTCTTTACGCACGCTCGACTCGGGGAGTAAGCTGGTGAATGCGTGACGAGAGCGTTACGAAAAGTGTGATCTGGCGAGGCGAACGGAAGTTGAGAGGGAGATATAAGTTAGTGAAGATAGAAAGGGAAGGGGCAAGAGAGGTGCGAGCACACATTTTCTTTCTCTCTTTCTCTCACAGCGAGTTAAGTTTCATATATCTAATACACAGTGCAGGCCTATTGTCTGTATCACACTATGGAGCTAAAGAAGTTTTACTTCAGTCGTGTGGTCTAAAGCACACTTGTTTTTTTTTAACTTTGTATCTGTGTTCGTTGCAGAACCTGATGTTGTAACCTATCGGAAAACTGGGAGTGAACTATAATTAAATTTATCACATCATTTAAAATTACAATTGCAATCTTCTTCTAGTTCGTGTTATCTCATTTCCTAAGCCATAAGGATTGGTGGGGTTCTCCACCTAAGTCTAAGGGTTTGGAGAAGACCCTGATTTTACATGGAGCGACTACCATCAGACAACCCAGAGGGAAAACTTTCGAAATGTCATTTTTGAAGTGACAACTTCTTTAGCGGCGTTGTGCACTTTTTGGGATGAGTAAGAAATGCTAAACTCGCGCCAGGGTCGCGTGACCCTGACTGTAAGATTTTGGTGAGAATTAGAACATAAGTTCGCTGCAGCGCTAAAACATTAGTTACCTCTAATTAAACAATTAAAACATGAAGCGCTAGATCGTTCATAGGGGCATCTTTTACTCGCGGCCAAAACGTTGTAAGCGCCTTGAAATTGTTGGCGAATTGAACGAAACGCGTAAACGTTTCGTTCAACGTAGTTTATGAACATCGCTGTTTGGTTTAAGCAGCGCAGGGCGCTTGCGCGAGTGTGCGTGTGTGTTTGAGTTTTAGAGATTGGCGATGATGATGCTGGTAATGATGATGGTGAAAGAGTCGTTGAAATTATGGATGAAGGTTGATTTATCTGAGAGATTTTTTTCTGAGAGACTTTTTAATATAAAATAATTGTAATAGTTCTGGAGTGTTAAATTTTTAATGTAATATAAATTATCATGTTTGTGTACGATAGCGTAATAAATGAATATTGTATTTTACCACATACATGAACAGTACTTTTATACTGATAAATAAAGCAATTAGTGCGAAATTGCAAATATAGAACTTGAACTTGAACTTGAAATTATTCCCTAACCATTCCAAAAAATTCAAAAATGCACAACGTTAATGTTCAAGTTTTCACTTATGCCGGCACTCCCGGAGTGCAACCCGTTTTTTTTATGTGTGGGTTCCCTCACGACCATTTCCTTTACCGCCGAACATGTAATAAATATGTACATAAATCCGAAAACACGATTCTAGCGGTACATGCCTTCGCCAGGAATTGAATCGGTGACCAGTTTGTTTATAGGTTCCATCTCCACTGCCATCAGTGCTATCGCATCGCATAAAATTGTGATTACAATATGTTTTATAATTAAACCCTTTCCGTTTGAGTGTCCTGCGCGAAATCACTCGAAACATCTTCAGAGCTAATTAGAAGTTTGTTGAGAACTATAACATGATACCCACTATATGCCTACAGGATGAGTGGCTATATTACGTGGAGAAGAAAAACCCCTTTTCCGAAGGTATATAATAAGTGACGCTTAAAACAAACAATAATCAAACGAGGTATATAACCGAGGTAGTTAACGCTTTGCGAGTAATGAACTAATCGCTAGAATAATCTGCAACAGGCCTGTATCGTGGTTATGGACTTGTGCTAACCGAGCGGTGCCTCGTTTACACTATGTGTTCTTTTAAATTCACTTGAACCATAACATATCAACAGTAATAATATATCAATAGTTCTTTTTAACTTGAAACTTTAAGCCAAGGAGGAAGGTCAAGACTTACCTACCATGATCAAATTGATCGTGTTTTATCAGAAGGTGATTTCAGAAGCCTTAGAAATCTGCGAGCGTGCATAAGAAAAGCAATGAATTTTAAAGAAGTGAGTGAGATTTGTAAGGATCGATTCATGTCGCGCTCGGTTCTCTCTGCCTACTTCGCAAGGGATTTGGCGTAAACTTATAGATAGATAGAAACTTTAAACGCGCAGTGATCGCTTATATAAAAACCAGATCATTAACTGACTAGTTCCTAGTTAGATCATGGAGTGGGCATTACCACTAAATTAGTGTATAATAGGGGTATTTTCTGATTTACGAATTTACTAAAACATTCGCTATTATTGAATTATTCAATTCAAACATACGTTTGCCTGACATTTTCCCTTCTTTTGGGTAATTTCCTTAGGAGCTTACTGGTGATTCCACTTACCTGTGGAACACTACAACTCTCTGATATTTCGATAACATTGCAGGCGTCATAGTCTCGCAACAACAACCTGATCTTGCGTAGTTCAAATGTATTTGTCATATGTATTTGTCATATGAGCAAAACAATACTGACACCAACTTTTCTTTCCCTGACCAACTCTTTCAGACCTGCTTTTTTTCATATGTCTTCATTACGATTCACAAGTTCTTGGTGGGCTGGTGTGTTCTGGGAGTGAGTGAGATCACTAGTAAGCTCCTAGGAAGTTGCTGTGTTACAGCAGAGGTGACATCGCGCGAGTGATACTTAATGTATTGCAGGCGCTCATTGGCTACGATAACTGCTTTACGTCAAGTGGGCCTTATGCTTGTAGGCTTTCCGAAATAGTATAAAAAAAAATATCTCTACAAATGTTCAGAATTAAACAATTTATTAACTGAAGTATCTCATATAATTTCTCCCGTATTTTCGGTGTTTGAAATTTCAACTGCTTGCCCCAAAGTAAGTTCCTAAAACAAATTTTTCTTTCTCTTTATTTTAGTTGATGTAACTTGTCTATAGTTTCAGACAAGTGGTCTAAACGCCCCTCGCCCAGCATAAAGCGTCATTTACACGAACCGCGATAATCGTATACAAGCCTTGGTTATTACTGCGGTAGGTAGTGTTATTGTGTACACAACCTAATTTCGGAGCGAAATAGATAGGGTATAATAGGAAAATGTAGCATTTTCTTTGAATAATTAATACAGAATTGTTACCTACAGGTCCCCGGTTCCTGGCATGTACCTCTAAATTCATTTTTTCGGATATGTAAGTATTTGTTATTATCACTTGTTCGGCGGTGAAGGAAAACATTGTGATGAAACCCGCAAATCCAAGAAATTATATTCCGAAAGACTTGTGACCTTACCTAAAAAAAATCTGGTTTTTCCTCTGTATTGTGGAGAGCTGACAGCAGTCGCCACATATAAAAACTAGGGGAGCTGGGCCTGCGGCGCATTGGCAGAGCTGCTTTTGCACAATAAGTAAATAACACCAAGCTGCGTAAGCAGAGCTGCTAACCCTAACCCTTGTGTCAATAAATATTTTGACAATTAATTTGACCCGGAATATAAATTTGCAAAACTTATGCATACGCACTCCAATAGACTTTGTATTGGAACGGTTTTTCGGGCGATAACATCACTTATCGATATCCTTTATTGAGCTAATCGAAATTTAATCTATTTTAGGGGAATCTACAATACTTAAGGTACATTCACGTCGAACAATCAGCTCTCTAGCTTCTAAACTGAAGGAGTACTACGTGTAACAGTCGAAAACCGCAAAAGTGCAAACAAGTCAATTTTCTCGGTTCTAAAGCTTCGCTGGCTAACGCAGCTCTGCAAAAATCAGGCCCGCTTAGTAAGCCTGCGGATTTGGCGATTAAAAAAAAAGAAGATACTCAAATAGAGCGATTGCTGTCAGGCCTTCACAACAAAAAAGGAAATCAGACCTTTCATAAAATAGGTAAATATGTAAGTATTTGTAATTATCATTTGCTCGGCGGTGAAGGAGAACATCGTGAGGAAACCAGCACCTCCAAGAAATTACATTTCGTAAAACGTATGACCTAACTAAGAAAGATCTGGGTTGCACTCTGAGTTGTGGAGGTTTTTGACCGAATTGATGCGTTTTTCATGTTTTGTTGGTGAGTTAGGAGCCCTAGGCATCAGCATAGCATCGCATAGGCGAGCGTGCATGAAAACAGCTGTGAATGTAAATAAAGGGCGTATTTAAGGACCGCGTCTTATGGCGCTCGAATCTCACTGCCTAATCCGCAAGGGACCTGACATGAAGATATACATACATACACACACATCTTTTTTCTTGAAGAATTCCATGCTGTAGTCCCTTGGATAAACCTCGGCTGGGAGCTCATTCCACAGCTTGAGATTTCCCGGAAGAAAAATTCTATGGAAACGCACAGTACGCGACCATTACGGTTCCAGCGTATGAGGGTGAACTCCCCGTCGTCGGTGAACGGTGCGGTAATAAAAAGTAACTGTCGGCGTAATTTCGAACAATTCTTCAGAACACAACTTGAGCTCTAGGCGCGATGTATTGTAAATATTCATGGACTACGGTATCCATTTTACATCAGATGAGTCTTATGCTTGGAACCCTCCCGATGGCGCGTTAAGCCGCCGGTATTAGCTGGTGTTGGTAGGTGACAATAGTTAACCCAGCTTTCTGATGGCTTCAAAACATTGGCCTCCAAAAATTTAAGATAGAGTCCTTATTTATAATGCCTTTAAACCCTTCAGATGAAGGATGACTTATATTGTAGCAGTGGATGAATGTGGTGTGTAGCGAAGTGAGCTAAAATCGTAGATACATGTGGCCCTTTAGGCTTAAGTAGAGCGACAAATTATTGTAAAGTTAAATGATATTCCAACAAAATGATAAATGTGTAAAAGAGGGCAAGTTCAGTAGAAACGGCATTCCAGTAGTCGGTGTCATCAACAAAAATGTTGCTATGTAACAGGTGTCAATTTTCAAGGCAGATTTTTTTATCCTAGCTACTGTTCAAAAATCAATTTCTTACTTTCTTTGATGTCAAACTGCTAACTACGTTTTTCTAATAACTTATTATAAATTAATATATGATTGAATGAATGAATGATTGAAGAGCTCGGTGATGCAGAGGTTAGTAATGCTACTTTGATACCAACGCACGTGGGTTCGATTCTCATACAGGACAAACATTTGTGTGCATGAACATGTCTGTTTGTATTGGTCTGGTTATTTTTAAGAGAGGTGGGGTGCATCAAAGCAGCCCATCTTAGAAAGTAGCTCCGCTTCATAGAAAACCGCAGCCAAATAACAACTCCCTGGAGGATTGTGGCGGTGCTAGGAGTAAATGAGGTGACCAGTTATCTCCTAAGGAGTGGCTAGATGGAGTGATAATTAATATTTCTAAGCATTCATAGTCTACCATAACCGCTTTATATCAGGTGGGTCGTATGTTTGTTTGAACACTAAGAACATCCGGGATTCCAGGTACACAAGCTAAGTTTATTACGCATGCTAAAATGTAAAGGTAGTAAATCTAATAAGTTAAGGTCAAGGTGAGGTCGAAAGTTGCTTCAAATGTCCTATAATATACATACAGGCCGTTGTGTTACCAATTTTCTTTCCGATCTTGGCTGACACACTGCCATGCGTGATTAATTGCGCAACCCATGCAATACCAAACTTAACTAAATTACAATAACTCTCAACGCTTCAACTTAAACAACTCCAGCTGTGAATAATGTTCCAAGTTCTAGAAATCTAGACCTTGGTAATTCTGCTGTGTTATAATCACGACACAAATCAGTGAAAGTGGTCGCACACAAGAGGCTAACTTTTAAATGGTTATTTATAAACGTTACTTCGGTATTAACCAAGAGGCTGGCAAATAAAGGCAGACTTTCTCAACTAACTCTTTTCAAAGGTTAACGTGTCGGTTTGACTTGGTCTGGGTGTTCTTAAGAGAGAGGTAGAGCGCATCAAAGCTGCCCGACTGGGGATGCACCTCGACCACACACAAAACCGCAGCCAAATATGACCTCCCTAGAGGGCGAGTTACTTTTTCTAAATATGTGATCTATTTAGTCAGTGATTTTTCTCAGGTATGACAAACTTCCAGTGCATTTATTTGTCGAAATATTCGGAACTAATCGTTGTTATATTTGGAAGAACCGTTCGACTCAAGAATCAAGTTCTTTGTTGTAATTATCCTTAATTTATTTATAAGTAAAGTAACATCACACCGCGCGTGCAAATGTGTTCAGTATCAAATCCTTACAACTTTAAGTTTATGTAGCGTATCTTACAAAGTTAAGTTTGTAAGTTACGCTATACGATGTACTGCGGGCAGTGGAGGTAAGAACATTAGAGAAAGTGAAATTTAATCATTCTGTAGCAAGCTACAGTTAATAATGACTTTCAGAACCATATGTAGTGGGATCGATTTCTGCGCAAGACAGTGGACTTTATACATTAACAGATAAGTCAAAGTCAAAATCTTTTTATTCCGTAAAAATGGCTACATTTGTTTGGAATCGTCACAATTTTTTTCCCTACCGTGCAGTTTATGACTAGGTGAGCACTGATAAAAATACTGCCAAAAAACTCAGGCATCCCTCTTTTGGTGTCCAAACAAATTTACATATTTTATTAATTACATTATAATTGGATCGACTCACTCCCAGGCATTTTTATCATTAATATAGTAAGATACTTTATAATATGCCCTGCTACACAATTTGGCTTTAATAGTAGTTTTAAATTTGTTTATTGACAATTCTCTTATATTGCTGGGAAGTTTGTTATAGAACCGTATACATTGCCCCATAAAAGAATTACTTATATTGTGGAGACGGCTTGCATGTAACACAAGATTATGCTTATATCTAGTATTTATGCTATGAGTATCACTCTTTTTACAAAATGAGTCTATGTTTTTATGGATATACAAAAGATTTTCATAGATATATTGCGATGCGACTGTTAAAATATTTATTTCTTTGAATTTTTCTCTAAGGCTCTCCCGGGGACCAAGTTTGTAGATAGCTCTTATGGCTCTCTTTTGCAATAAAAAGATGGTGTTAATGTCCGCGGAGTTACCCCAAAGATGAATTCCATATGACATAATACTATGAAAGTAGCTGAAATAAACTATTCTAGCCGTATCAATATCAGTGAGCCGTCTAATAGTTTTCACTGCATAGGCTGCAGAACTTAGTTTTCCTGATAATTTTTCAATTTGTGGGCCCCATTGTAGTTTGGAGTCAATTGTTATACCCAAGAACACAGTTGTCTCCACAGATTTAGTTAGTCAGGGAATTCCCTGTATTAATATTAATGTATAATAAATTATATAATATGAACGAGCTGCAGTCTGCGCCTTCGTCCGCGCGTATGCCGATTTTTTTTTATACTACGTCGGGAGGTATACAAGCATACGGCCCACTTGATTTAAAGCGGGTACCGTAGCATATTAACGCTTGAGATATATTAAGTATCACTCGCGCGATGCCTCCTCTGCTGCTGACACAACAACTCCTTAGGAGCTTACTGGTGACCTCACTCACACGCGGGAACACAATAACCCTCTAGGAAGTTGTTATTTGGCTGCGGTTTTCTGTGAGGTGGAGGTACTTCCCCAGAGGGCTGCTTTGATGCACCCTACCTCTCTTAAAAATCGATCCCATATCCCGTGGGAACCGCCTTTTGTTTCTTTTTTCTTCTTTCTTATTTCTCGGTTTCTAAGGGCCATATCGTGAAGTTGAATAGTTTACCCCAAGAATTGGCCTATCAAATATATATATATATATATAGTAATCAGACTGATAGTTCTGAAGCTGAAGACTGGGCCTCGTCTAGCTCAGATCTGAATCTCTTAGACTACTACAATTATGGTCAGTTTTAGAGGACATAGCCTGCTCTAAAAAACACACCGGCATTGTTTCCCATAAGAAATCTCTGGAGAAAGCAGTGACTAAATTTCCCATGGAAACAGTGCGCAAATCCATAGATTGGTGACCAAACCGATTAAAGTCCTATGACAAAGCCAAAGGTGGCCTTATTGAAAAGAGACTTACAGAGACTTAAGATCGAGACTTACATAAATATGTACATGTAAGTTTCAAAAGTTACATTACTTCATAAAAAAATAAATACATATTCATTTGTAATAGAACTTATGGCCGGACTAGGTATGTAGCGTGACGGTCACGCGAGTTCAGTGCTTTTTCCCCATCCCAAAAGTGTCCTACGTGTCTATAGAAGTTTTTACTTCAAAAATTGAAGGGGCTGTGTTATTTGCCCAAAATTATGAAATGGAACTCTCGTCAAGGAAATTTTTTGCAATATATTTCTCCATTTATATTCCTACATCTTGTTTCTACGGTGTATACTTCTAATCGCGTAAGTTCTGATATGTCATTAATTAGAATTTAACCCTACGGATAATTTACTATGTAAGTGTTATTTACTCGGAGGCGGTACGCGTTCGAGATATTTGCTTTGATATAGAGAGATAATATTTGGCAGGGCTCAAATTAGGGTTTGTTCAAAAACGGAGCTTCTCAAAGTGGTTTTCGGTAGTTAATCGAAAAAAAAAGAAGCGCTATAGCATCTAGACTTTGTAGAGTTTTAGTAATGAGGAGATGGATGACATTGATGCCCATGTCAGTCTAAATGAACACGCAAGTCAAGCAATGTTGGTCGCAGCTTGAATTTGGATGAGTTCATTCGTCTCGAGTTCTTTCGTGCTCGGAGGATACGTTGGCATTGGCTCTGGCTGTTTTCGATTGATGACAGTCGTTAAGCAAAGAAAGGTAGGGCACAGCCAGACAGGGGAAGTACTTCACAGAAATCAGCAGCCCAATAACAACAATCTGGAATGACTCGCAAGAGTTTGTCAATAGATTTAGTAATAAACAGCCAACCCAATCCGAAACATCCGCTACCTAAAAGAAAGAAAAACATTTATTCGTACACAACACAACACTGAACAACAATATATACACAGCAAAACATATATACAAAGCTAAGCAATAAACACAGCAAACAGTGTTGTGCAATGTAACAAAATGATCTGGACTCAGTATACGTAAACCTAAGGTTTTGGTGAAGGTATTGATTTTTTGATGGAGCGCGTGCCGTCACACCTCCACGACCAGGGGGATAATCAGACGTTTTGAAAGTAAGGTCGCACGTCTTACGATATATAATTTCTTGGACTTGGCGGTTTCCTCACGATGTTTTCCTTCATCACCGAGCTAGTGAACATTTCAAATATGTAAATAAATCCGAAACCACGAATTTAAAATATGACAGGTTTCGAACCGGGTCAACATTCAGTTGGTCAACAGGGCAGTTCTTTATTCACTGGGCTACCATTGATGTGTTTCATGTCTTTTTTTAATGCCAAGGCCAAAGTTCCTATAATTTAAAAACATAAAGTTGAGGTCGTAAGTATTCCATTTTTATCAATATTGGCACGTACGTGCAATGCTAAGTTTTGAATGAACATTTTTTGTTACAAAAGAATAAAGTCTGCCAAAGCCTGTGTACCTTCCCCCCCCCTATTCTTGTTTCTTTTTTCCTTATTATATTATTTTTGTTTTATGTATTTTTTTAGTTATTTATTTATGTATGCGCTACAGAGGGGAGACTCTAATTACTACATATATATATGAATAGCTTGAATATATAACTGACTAGGTACCTGTGTACAACTAAACCCCGCCTTCTGATTTCATCTACTTAACCCATTTCCTCGTTACCACCTCACCTACTTTATGCCTCTACTTATGTTATGTACAGAGCTACTCTATATAATATTATACTCTACCTTTATATGTCTCCCCCTCCTGTTTTATTGGTTTATTAACTTAGATATATATAATGGTCCTACCTATGTGAACCCCACTCTTATAGAAATATATCTACTGAGAACTGTTCATGTATTGAACATAGTAATTTGTTTATCTACCTCCTTACCCCGCACCTAACTACTCCTGTACCTAATCTTTACCTGAACTACCACTCGTGTATTGACGATATATATATACTAGAATCCCTGATTTTAATTGTAACTATTTCTTGACCTAAAAATCAATCTACTTAACTAAACTTATTAATTAGGTGTCTCGGACTGTGTCACGTCGACCCTCAAGTTAAATTATTGGCAGTGATCGTTTTAGTGGCAACTACATTGTGAGCAGCAACCCAGAGTCCTTTTCGTGGCTGAGATGGCTAAGCAATTCGAGAACCCTACCAGTTAAGCTTCCTAAATAACGCAGCACCGCAGTACTTTAAAGAGTAACTATTCCCTAAGGCTATCTTCCTGTCTCTACTCAATATGTTTATATATGTGAAGATCCAATCGTCCGCTCCGCGTTTAGGTGACTTAGCTTGGGGAAATTATAAAATATCAAAGATTTAATGTGTGCTTTTCTTTACCCCTCTGTCTCAATCGGACTGTTAGAATTGTACCGTACCCTATCGGATTTTGATTGGTTCTTTATTGCTTAGGACCAGCATTCTGACAGATGGACGCGCGTACCAAAGGAGGTTCTGAAGCATCAGATGACCCTTGTAGTTAGACGTTGATTGGATTATAACTAATGTCTATGCATATTCATATAACACTGTAATTGATTTAATGATATCCTATTACTAGGCAGGGACTTTAGAATCTTAAGAGAACCCTCAGAATTAGAACGTAAGTCTCCTAGATTTAGCTATAGTTTAGCTATCGATCTAGTAGGCATTTATACTCCTCATTAACATTCGAATCAGAATTAAGTATAAGATTAGATTGTTTACACCACAGCTCCTATCGGACTCACAATGCCGTGGCGAAATAACCTATGGAGTCACTTTGTAGTGTGAATGAATGTTGTTACTATTTCGATGTTCAGTTCAAGTTAACGGTTCCGTAAAGCGATGACAAGGTAAGCTATAGTTATTTTCGGTAGTGAGATAATATTAGTTCCCACCACCAGGATTCTATTTGGAAATCAATTATAAGATAGAGAATACTCTTGCTTGCGCTAGCCCCTCGGGCAGTGGCATATATTCTATATTAAATGATATGAAAGAGGAAGGTTAGTAAGCAACCTATATTCAATTTAGAGCTCAAATATAAGATAGAGAACGCTCTGGCTCGCGATAGCCTCGCGGGGCAGTGGCATATATTCTATATTAAATGATATGAAAGAGGAAGGTTAGTAAGCAACCTATATTCAATTTAGAGCTCAAATATAAGATACAGAACGCTCTGGCTCGCGCTAGCCTCGCGGGGCAGTGGCATATATTCTATATTAAATGATATGAAAGAGGAAGGTTAGTAAGCAACCTATATTCAATTTAGAGCTCAAATATAAGATAGAGAACGCTCTGGCTCGCGCTAGCCTCGCGGGGCAGTGGCATATATTCTATATTAAATGATATGAAAGAGGAAGGTTAGTAAGCAACCTATATTCAATTTAGAGCTCAAATATAAGATAGAGAACGCTCTGGCTCGCGCTAGCCTCGCGGGGCAGTGGCATACGCCCCATCCAAACGCGAAAGCAGTAGCGATCATCCACTTTACATCGCTTCCTCCTCGCGAGACAAGCTACCAAGCCAAAGACGTCTCCTTGCGAGGCTGAATAGCCAATTGAAGATTAGCCACCCTCGTTTAAGTTTACAATATATTAATGACAGGCGTGATAACGGCTCTTTTGAATGCCTACACACGCTTTACATATTTCAATAAGTTTACTATACTTTATTCATATGTTGCAAGTTATAAACCTCATAGTATGAAATTTTAAATTTACGTTTGATTACAATTTACAAGTATTTCATAATTCATCACTAGCATTAACGGAGCTTTGAAGGAAGCACCCAATTTAGGTCTACTATCAAGTAATCGACTCTTATGTTGGCAAAGTTACCATTTACTTTAGACAATAACCACTAAGTCAAATTTTGGCATTTCGCCTATTTCTAATTTGAATTCTCAATTTCAAGGTAAGTATCAGTTATAAGAGCACAAATCCCATAATTCTGGCCCGATAACCGAACCCAACGATTGTATAAGGTTATTTGAGCACAATCTAACTGAATTGCAATCGGTCAAATCGCCACTATGCCACCGCTATCAATTATTATAAATAAGGCAAATCCCTCAGTTGCGCCCGCAGATAACGTATTTGTTTATAATAAAATGTACTCTGAGCGTCATCTATACATTTGTCAGTCTTGTAATGTAACAGCTAGGGCGCTTTTCTCAGTCACCACTGTCACACGGGGTCTATTGCCCAGACTTCTAAATTATATAGACAACAATTAATCAAGTAAAGTTTTCTGCTCTTCCGGCAGTAGTGAAGTCTCCTCACTTGAGAGACGTTAGTAAGTTTGGTAACGGTATTTGCAGTGTACTACTTCGGGATATCGCCCTAAACATTAGGCTAAATTCGACCGAACGCAAAACCGCCAGACTAGTGTAATCTATTATGAGTATTAAGGTTAAGTCTTGAAACAGCTCAATTGTTCTGTCTGACCTTTGGTTGTCTTAATGGACTTCAAAGTGGTCCCTACGAGGCTTATAACGTTTCTGATGTAGAAACTTGGATCGCATGTCAAGGTTCTAGAATGTCAGCCCATTCCTGTTACATTCAGCGCTCTTTAGAAACGCCTAGAAACCCTTCTTATCCGCGCAGTTATTGCAAATTCCAGAGGAACTACATAACACTACACAAAACCGTTAATAGAAGCCGCTGGGTGGTTACCAGTCCTGGAGACTCGGGTTGTGTTAACCCATCGCCGCTCGACAACGACGCATGGGTGAGAGTGTTAAATTCTGGCGAATAAATTACTTCAGATTAACAAACGCGAATAAAACTCGTCGGCTGACCAGAATAAAGCACCCTTTGAGCTCTGAACATGTAACGCACAAAACTATTCGACTATTTTCTTTACGCCAAACGTCCTTCAGTTCGCATGAGCTGCCAAGAAGCAAGTTAATAGTTACATATCTAAATTGTGTTCGATTAGGTAGGCTGGTTGAATTATTGAATTCACTTAAATGTTTGCACTACTTTATTATTGAATGGTAAGCATTAAGCTGGTTTTGTATATTAACAATTAAATACTCTGACCGTGCCCGAACCGTCCAACATTTGGTTGTCTTAAACGACTGCGAGGCTATCCCTACGAGGCTTATAAGGCTTCTAAGATGTGAAAATCCCTTGCCGTACCGCGGGAATCCGAAAGACAGCATTACCTGTTTCAATCGGCGCTCGTCCGAAGACAGAGACCCCCTTTCGGGCGCGGGGATGCAAATTCTCAAGGAACTACATAGATTCACTAGAGAAGCGTTAATGAAAACCGCTGGAAGAGTTTACTAATCCTGGAGACTCGGGTGAGTTAGATTCCGGCAAATGTACTACTTTAATCTAGTAGTCGCGTATAGATTATCGGTTGACCAGAATAAAGCTCCCCTCGAGCTCTGAACATGTAACCCACAAAAAGATTCAACTATTTATCTCTAAGCCAAATGTTTTTCGACTCGTAACCACAGTCAAAAGGTAATTTAATAATTTTAAGTATGCAATGAGCATAGAATCAGGCTACCTGCATATCTATGTTATAATTAAGTTGCAGGCCCCAAGACTACGCTTTATCTAGACACATGCAGCCTATTATTTATTGCCCACCACCGTGACTCTACAACCACTAAAATATGAGCCTATTCTCGCGACGCGCCTACCCTCGTACTCCTTTATTCTCACCGCGAAGGTACTAACATCACGCCGTAGGATAATATGATCACCCGGACGTCTTACCGAACGAAACCCTTGATTCGACCGCTTAACGTAACCGCTTGCTACCTATCACGCACGTCGCGATTAGCTTAAGAACTAATCAGTAATTGTACCTACTGTCCCTATAAATGTCGTCTGACGCGCCTACCACGCTGTATGTTAACTAACGCGTATATTCATCGCGACTACCTACCTATCTCCTAACTAGATCTTAATAAAATGTGTACCTACAATATCTAATCTAAGATACTCGTGTAAAATAACTTCTTGAGTTTGTATTACGTTAACCGTGTGATGTGTAAGGTGGCTAAGCCCAAATCAACGATGTACAACGTTGATTTGCTAATTGAAACTAGGGTATGCAAGGTAGTTAGCCTCGACTTTGTCTATTGCCTATAACTGTGTGTACGTCATGGTCCTAACCTAATTGGGACACGAACCATGACTCCTAACAGAGGAAATAAATGTGTGTGTATATATACATATATAAATAAATGAGACCAGTATGGTTGGGTTGCGATCAATCTCCATGGCCCGCATACGCTGGACGGAATTCACTTCGACGAGCTCCTACCACTTTGAAAGCTCGCGAACCCAAGCACCTGGGAGACGTAACTGATCCCTTTAAGGGCAAAATCAGTCGCTGGCCCGTCCCACAGCTTACCAGCTTCCTACGCCTACTCTATACGAGACTTCGTAGGCTCCGTGAGGTATCAATCTCGTATTTTTACGAAGTTACGTCCCTAAGAGAGCTAAATTTCTTCAGTGTGAAATAACACAATCCCTATTTAACCAAATTGTCGATGTTAGAACTCGCCTGACAATGTTGGTTAGTTAACTAGGTACCGCCGCCATACTCAAAGGTCTGTGACCCTTGGAATTCTGGCCACTTCGTACAACACAGTCAAATAACCAACACTAAATCCGATGAAATATTAGAACCCGATTTATGACCTAATTACTTAACCGCGATCACATTGAATCAACATCCCAGCGCAGCGTCACAAAAATCGGCAGATGTACCGCCAATTCCGTGCACAATGCTCAAGATAAAGAATCAACGCTATACTTAAACAAAATTAACACGAGAAGTTAAATTCCATAAAAGAAACCCCCTTCGCGGACAAATAATGCTACGTTTCAATTCCTAGAATTTGCATATCACAAAACCGCGCCATTTTGATTGCTCAACATGCCCCACGCTACCACCATCGGCGCCTGAGCACCGTAGGTTCGGCCACGCTGCACACAATTTGAACAATCAACCTGAATTTTAGCGAAATATTAAACACCGGTTTATTCAATATTAAGTTAACTACAATTACATTGATTCCATGCCCAAGCCTAACGTTACGATCAATTAGACAACTTAATTGTCCCATATCTCGCTACGCAGCTCAAAGGCAAGGAATCAATGCCGTTCTCAACACAATATTAACACAAAGAAATTAAAATAAATAATAAAAAGAACCGTTCCGCGATTTATCAGCGATACGCCTATCACCCCAGAGATTCACACCGACAAAAAGGCCCTTCACGAACAATTATCGATACGTCTTATTACCTTAAAATTTCACACTAAAAAAAGCCATGAACTAACGAACCACCCGTTTTTATATCATTCGCCTACCATCAAGCCTCTTCACCCCTCTCTGCGTATCTCTGTCTCTCTTTCCAAAATATTCTAGAAAGTTCTATAGCAACTCGTCATTCAATATTCGAATCTATTTCATTCCATTTAAGTAGTTTATACTGGTTATGAATCACCACACACCTTTTATCTCAGCCTCGTAACCGCTCGCTGATTGGTAGTTCAAGAATATCACGCCACTTCGTCTGGTATATGTCTACCCTCTTACAAGTTAACATTTTTCCTAAGCATACAGCCGTGATACCTTCAATAACATATTATCACGCCCGCTCGCCCGCGAGGCAGGCAGCGAGAATCGAGCACTATGTGAAGCGTCTTTCAAACCAAGTATGAACGACAATGACCTATTAAATGAAGTAGCGAACGATGTACCTACATTCCTAGGCGTTATTTTATACATAATTCGGCTACATATATCCATATGATTGCAAGGTTATTTTTATTTGTGACGGCAACAATGTTATTTCATTGTGGTCCGTTACAATCGACCCCAAAACTTTGTACAGGTGTGTGAAACTAAACCGGAGCAAAGTTTTCCCTTCAATTTCATTTCAGTACAAATAAAAATAACTCCACCTCATTCCACTTAACTCTCAACCTCGATGGTTTAACCTGTCTTTATCCCTCTTCACTGAACACTACCCTTCGACTTTGACTACCAACTTTCTAAGTATCCGAGCTTGATCTTTAGTTTAGAGAATCACCTACCGCTTAATGTCCATCATTATTTTAAAATTCTCCTAAACCCTCTATGATCTAGTCTAATTATCCGCGTAATCATCAAGCACCATTCTCTCGTCTCTGCACGATATAGAATAGAATAGATATAGCTTATTTTAACGTTTTAGTTTCTCAATCTAACGTTTACGCAACCACTCACCATCGTCACCACGACAATTGGTTACCTTTTAGGACTATATATGAAAAAAAAAAGAGAAAAAAGGGAAGAGAGAGACCGCCGACACTCCCCTCCATCTGACAATTCCCAATTCATCTCGTTGATTTTTCGAGTGTGAAATATATGAGAAAATATCGTACAATTTATTTTACGGTCTCTCCGTCTTAGATTTGGTTTTGTAATTTTATATTTATTCGAGACAATTTCGGAACCATCACATGGGCCTCTCCCCAGAACCGCCTAATTTCCCTGTTTTCTCTTCCACATTACTTTAATGTTAAAGACTACAATTACTTACTACTAGCTATACAATCAACCTTTATCTATACACAAGATAACCGTTATAATTTTACCAATCAATTCTAATTCACAATTTACTCAACATTTTTATCAATCAAATCTAACCTACAGTTTACTTACATTGTATCTAATATACAATTAATTATCTACTATACAATTAATCATTTAATCTATACTCTAACAATTTTAATTTTTACTTTCTAATAACCTCTTTAACTACGGTTCTTAATTAAACTAAGCCTTTCTAGTTCCCGATTCAGCTTCAATCTAACGGTAATATTTAGACAAATGTATTGTATTGAATTTACCTCGCACTGTTCTTGTCTCCGGATCTACCAAAAGATAGACATTTCGATAAGGAATCCCCGCCACCAGGTATGGTCCTTCATATAACGCCTCGAACTTCTTAATTGTTTTCTGGCTCGCGTTTGACTTATTTAACTTTCTAATTTTAACTAAATCTCCTATTTGAAATTGTATTAATCGATATTTTCCATTAAATTTAGCTTGGCGATTTTTCGCCGCTTCCTGTAAATTTCGTCGCACAGTCTCCCTAATTTTTAATACATCTAATTTGCTATTTCTACTACACAAAATCCCGTCTATAGATAGCTGTGTAGATTCCCCGTATAGAACTTCGCATGGGGTAAATTTCATACTATTGTGGTATGTATTATTATATAGTTCTTCTATTTTAGGCAGTGTTCTAACCCACCCCTTATGATTTTTCCTATTATATGTCCTAAACATACGTCCTAGCTCTCTATTTACTCGCTCTACAGTATTGGGTCTAGGGTTTCTTACCGTCGTGTGAACTACTTTCACTCCCAATGCCTGCATACCCTCTTTCCATAATTTACTGGTGAATTGAGTCCCATTATCCGATAAAATAACCGTTGGTTTGATAATCTCAAAGAATTCCTTCGCCCTATTAAATACAGACTTTGCCGTAGCTCCTCTGAGATTATAAAATTTAACAAATTTACTAAACGCATCTTGTAACACTAGAATGTATTTCATTCCTAGTTCCCCCGTGGGTAACGGCCCGTAGATATCTACCATCACTATGTCCCCTATATCATTTGCCACTATTGAACAACATTGACCAACATGATTTAAATTGGAATGCTTGGTTAATTGGCAGTCATGACATTCCCTTACTACCCGTCTCACGCTACGAGTCAATCCCTTCCAATAAAATCTATCCTTGACATATTTAATCACCTTGTACGCCCCCTGGTGACCCATTTCGGAATGTACTTGCTTAATGACCTCCTCCCTTAATACTTCCGGTAGGCAAGCAACGTTATTGGAATCAGTCCCAGTAACAATATATAGGGTTCCGTCTATTAATTTGTATCTCTTCAACGTACTTCCTGTTACCTCGCCAGACTCACCTTTCCCCTTAACTTGTTCTAAGATTGTTTTAATCTCTGCATCCTCCCCCTGCAATTTTGATAGATTCTTTAATTTTTCTATCAAACCCCTATTAACACGTGACTCCATATATAGAATTTCGGGCAGCCTAACCTTTTCGTCCTGTAAAAGATCACCTTTTGGTGGGTATCTAGACAGTATATCCGGGACTACATTATCCCTCCCCTTAATATGTTCTATTTCGTAATTAAAATTCTCTAAATAACTGATCCATCTAGTTACCCTTGCGTTATACAACTTCCAAGTTTTCACGAACGTTAAAGCTTTATGGTCCGTCCTAATTATAACCTTAGACCCCCGTAAATAAGTTTCAAATTTTTCTAGGCAACATATAACCGAGTAGAATTCCTGCTCTGTTACCGTCCAATTTAACTGCGCGCCCCTCAATGCTTTACTATGAAACCCTATAATCTTCATGCCGTCATTACATCCTAATTGATACAATACCCCTGCCAATCCAACTCCCGAACTGTCCGTTTGCAAATAATATGATTTACTAAAATCGGGATGATGTAATAATATAGTGTTTATGAACAAAGATTTTATTTTTTCAAAGGCTTGCTGTTCTACTTTCCCCCACGTCCAAAGAATGTGTTTCCTTAATAAATCATTTAATGGCTTTGTTTGATTATTATAATCCGGTATAAACCTCCGATAGAAATTACACAACCCTAGAAAAGCCCGTACTTGTTTTACCTTTTTAGGTACAGGGAACTCTTGAATAGCGGTAACCTTGCTTGGGTCCGCTTTCAGTCCCCGAATAGAAATGATATAACCCAACATTTTCACCTCCTCACAGAAAAAATTGCATTTCTCAAGATTACACGTTAACCCCGCTGCTAACAGCTTCCCCATGACTATATCTAGGTGTTCTAAATGACGTTCGAAGGTCCCTGTCGTAATAATAGCTAAATCGTCCAGATAGTTCACACAAAAGTCCCGCACTTCATGTCCCAATATTAAATCCATAGCCCTGCTAAAACTCCCCACAGATGTTTTCAACCCCTGCGGTAACACATTATAGACATAAGATTTTCCATTGAATGTGAACCCCGTATATCTCTTGCTATTTTGCGTAAGTGGTATTTGAAAGTAGGCATTATTTAAATCTAAAGTACTAATGTAATTAGCGCCGTGAAACGAGTTCATAACGTCTATTTGCAATGGCGGTTTCTCTGTCTCAGCAATCATGTACTTATTAATTTCTCTAGCATCTAACAATACCCTTACAGATCCATCCCGCTTGAAGGTGAAGGTTAACGGACTACAATACGGTGTGGATGACCTACTGATAATCCCTTGTTCTTCCGTTTCTCTTAACTTATCCTCGACCTTTCCCCTATACTTGATACACCGTTCTCTGTAATCGAAGCTGAACCGGGAACCCACATTCAACTTCTTTTAATCTAAAGCTACTGGTTCTTCTACAATCACCTCGGCGTTCCGTGTCCCAGATCGTGATTGTTCCACGGTCTTCTGATTCCCAATAGGTTTCACCCAATTCCGATAACCGCGCTTATATTCCCCTTTCCTTTTTTCTAATTCCTTAGTTCTGCCTAGGCCAAGCGTTGTCGAATTCTCCTGACGCCCTATGTCATCCATTTTTCTCAAAAATTCCGCTGTCTCAATTAAATTACCCGGGTTTGAAGTATACCACCCTTGTTGGATGTATTTAGGAAATTGCCTAATTATGTCCGCTATTAATTGCTTTTCCGGAATCTTAAAGCTTAACATTTGAGCTTGTCCCGTCAGTCTCAAAAAATGCCCTAACATGGTGGGAGACTCTCCACGATTCCAAGTTCCCTGTACTATTTCGCGCCTCAACTCATTTTGTTCCTTTTCTCCCCAATAAGTGGCCAAAAAGTCCAACTTGAAGTCCTGCAAAGCCTTCCAACGACCCTTGTAGATCCTAGCCCAGTCTCTCACTCCTCCGTGCAAACATTCCAATATTAATTCCAATTCCTTGCCTTCATGTCCAACTTTTCCTAAATACGTATCTAGATCTTCCAGGAAGGTAACTGGATGCGTGTCATTCTTACCTTCAAATTTTGGTTTTTCGAAACTAATATTCCTGATATTATAGTTTATAGCTTTACTCTGTGTTGGCAACACTTCTAGCATTTCATTATTAATCAATCCATTATCCCGACCGTTGCTCCCTTCTCCCTCTCTAGTCGTATGCGGCATTTCCGACGCCTTATCCAAAGTAGTTACATGATTTGTGTTAATCTCCTCATTACCCTTGCGAACTTTCCTTACATCTTCGCTTAATAAATTTACCTTCCTAGCCAAAGCTCCTAGGGTTTTACTTAATTTATTTAACAACACCCTAGATCCCTCCTTAGTTCTACCGATGTCTCTTTGTATTACTTTACGTCGTTTCGTTCGCACGGCGTGCGTTTCTAGTGTATTCTCTTGAATATTATTCTGCAAAGGCATCTCTCCCAATTCCGATACCGTTGATGAATTGGTATTCCCACTATTATCTATAAAATGTTCTTCACTACTATTTACACCACTATATCTAACCGGCGCTCTTCTCTTACGACTTGGTCTCTCCATCGTATATTCGCACTTGTTCCAACAAAACTTCTAATATTCAAATTTTCACTGTCGTCCTCACGTCACTGTTTCTCTCTCTACCTTAAACAGAATCACTCTACCTTCACTATTTTACTTGACGACACGAAGGTAGTGAGGTTCTGTATATCTCAACACAATATCCTAATTCGATCATACTTCTACAACGAGCGACTTAAATACTTAAGGAATTCCATGAACCGGAGTAAATCAACCGAGCTAATTCCGTGTTATAACCTGGCTAGACACTAATTATTGATTTCTAGTTAACATGGGTCTCCACTACGTAAGGTTTGGAACGTTTGTTTCTACAACAGATTATCCTAAATAAACCACGAGGACTCGACCCCCCCATCTTGCACATTTTATTTCGAAATATTTCAAGTACTTCGAACAATCTCTAGTCCTAATCACAAAATTCGCATTAAATTTTTTCAATAACATTCCATAACCGAAAACCCGACCCCACATCTTGCTTATTTTATTTCAAACCCGAGTATGAAATCGTATGAGAGAGTATGAGAAAATTCTTGACCTACCATTCATCGACATAATATTCATTCACCCGTTTATTTCATTTGTTCATCTCACTTTCCTTTCCTATCTTATAAATTATCTTAGTATATGAACTATGAATAATAATTAATGTACAAATAATCCTTCTCCGAATAAATCCTAGCCAGCCCTATCATTTAATGTACAACTGAAAGCCAACAACTACAACTAAGAAGAAGAACGACTCTATGGAATTACTGTTTGTTATTTAAAACCGCGCAGATAATTTGTTTGTGAATCATGAAGCTAACAAGTGAAAGTTTTATACACGTTACGTGTTATTATAATGTTTTATGTAAAGTGGCTAAAGGTTCCAATTACGTACTCAACTAGTTTTTTTCTTTAGAAGTGAACTAATTTCATATAGGTAACTAAATATAACCATTAGAGACTAGTTGTTTAATTTTCACGTGCATATCACATCATATTAGCATAATATCGTTCAAGTATACCCATTTAACATAGTATATCTATAAAACTCAAAATTCGTACATTATAACCTTAGTTTATAAACAATGTTCTTTTGGTACTAGTGTAAGTAAGTGATTTTGTTAGAATGACGCTACCTCGAAACCCGATTCTAACAACAACTCCTACCAGTTAACATGTTATCTCTATGTATTATACATTATTTCACTTCAGTAGTATTTAAATTAACTTCCGGATATTTTGTATGTGGAGAACTCAATAGTACCTACTCTTTACTTATCTAATGCAACTATTAATCTAGTCACCCACTAGTGAATACGACAAAATCTCTAAGAATCCAATGAAAGTGAAACCCCTGGGAATTAACATTGTCGAATCAAGTTTCAATCAATTACTCAATTTTAACTAATACCCATACACTATCTAACCTTATACGCATCTAGTGCTCTTTGCTAATAAGACCTAAGGAATCTAATCACATTTACCTACCACTATACCATTATGATGGAAATCAACATACGACCTGCTCGACAGTAAGCAGTCACCGTAGCCCACCGATAGTTGCAAAGCAGACTAGCCCAACTAATAACTTTGCATAATTACACGTTAATAGTAATCCTACTTAATTTATGTTAATGAAGTTGTGAAAGTTAAAAGTTGATATTTATAATTTTCAGGCTATTTAACCACGGAACAAATGTGCTAATTTATGTTGTGGTGGACCGAGATTTCTGACAAATCTTCTCAAGCACAATCAAACCCCTCGCCGACCTAGGGAGACAACGTGAGGTGCTAAGAGGAAACAAAACGCCATTCCGTGTGCTTGTAACTTACAGAGGATCGCTTTACAACTTAGTTCCGTACTAGATTCCTGCGCCAACCACAATTAGTAAGTTTTATTTATACCCCTACTTATGTGTTTTGACTTGTAGTTCGTATCATTTAACCATATTCTCTTGAGTTTAATAATCTATACAACAACGGTTGGACCTAACCTTCTAACCTATTTACCCAATTCATTTACATGTCCTTATGGAACCCTCACTACTTTGTTTATTATTATACTGATCTAGTTTGTTTATGTTATACAACCGCACTACTCGCTACTAAGTTCCAATTAGACACTCAACAGTGGACTGGAACAGCTTCCTTATAGGAATAAGTCCGCCTTTGTACATTTATTAATGTGTTGCATTTTAAATTACATTATTGTTGTTTTATGTACCTAAGGATGTAACAACCGACCAACTATTTAACCGTTAGCTCTACGACCCCATAACCTTGGCCCTGAGACGCATGTTACCTTATATTCATATAAACCTCTCACTCAGCAATACTCACTCTTTCAGATTTAATCGACCATTCAAGCGCTAATTCACTCCCATATTGGAAATCTACCTGATCACTTGATATTCTATCTGCCTATCACCATATGCCTACTGGAGTCTACGCAACTCATCAATCAACATCATTTTACTGAAGTAAGTATGCAATTTTAATTTAATACTCTGATGATATAACTATTATATAGATAGCCTTAACTATGTATTTACTTTAATACACCTATTTGAGACTGTACCAATATGCTACTAATATTACAATTTTCTCCTTGTTATTGTTTGCTATCTAATTTATGTCTCCTAACCTAACTGTTATGTGGAAGTTAATAAGTATGCTCAACTGCCTATTACAATACAACCTCTTTAATTAATTATTATGTATGCCTTATTATGTATTAAATTAATTCAAAATTTCAATTTCCTCGTCTCAATCATTTTTTTTTTCACAAGCCTGATGTTTATTTCTTGTTACTATTTAACAATTATATTTTGAATGTAATACTAAATGCACCTGATGGTTATCCGGAGATTTTACCACTAACTTGATTCTATTTGGATAACTTAATTTAATACTATCTACGTTTTCACAATTTCCCTGTATCATTTCTTTACACTATGTTTCCTTCATACCCTGATACAATGAATTCAACTTTTTGCAGATAATCCACGTGCAGACACGAGACAACGGAAGATGCTGATCATTCAACAGACTACGCGGCAACCTAACAGCACTTACTCAAGACACCTCCCGCACTAATTTTCTATAGATCAATACTTCTCATATGCTTAGTCACTCAAGACACTATCCATTTTCGCGGCAACAAATTGTGGCCGACATGACCCCCCCGAGACAGCCTAATTTAGATGAATAAATACCGATTTAAACTACCAACTCTCATAACCTAGTTTACCTAATTTTCATTTATTCTCATTCTAAGTTAAAATGTAATTTTGAATATCCTGGTCACGGCTTCCACATTGTACCTTCCCCCCCCCTATTCTTGTTTCTTTTTTCCTTATTATATTATTTTTGTTTTATGTATTTTTTTAGTTATTTATTTATGTATGCGCTACAGAGGGGAGACTCTAATTACTACATATATATATGAATAGCTTGAATATATAACTGACTAGGTACCTGTGTACAACTAAACCCCGCCTTCTGATTTCATCTACTTAACCCATTTCCTCGTTACCACCTCACCTACTTTATGCCTCTACTTATGTTATGTACAGAGCTACTCTATATAATATTATACTCTACCTTTATATGTCTCCCCCTCCTGTTTTATTGGTTTATTAACTTAGATATATATAATGGTCCTACCTATGTGAACCCCACTCTTATAGAAATATATCTACTGAGAACTGTTCATGTATTGAACATAGTAATTTGTTTATCTACCTCCTTACCCCGCACCTAACTACTCCTGTACCTAATCTTTACCTGAACTACCACTCGTGTATTGACGATATATATATACTAGAATCCCTGATTTTAATTGTAACTATTTCTTGACCTAAAAATCAATCTACTTAACTAAACTTATTAATTAGGTGTCTCGGACTGTGTCACGTCGACCCTCAAGTTAAATTATTGGCAGTGATCGTTTTAGTGGCAACTACATTGTGAGCAGCAACCCAGAGTCCTTTTCGTGGCTGAGATGGCTAAGCAATTCGAGAACCCTACCAGTTAAGCTTCCTAAATAACGCAGCACCGCAGTACTTTAAAGAGTAACTATTCCCTAAGGCTATCTTCCTGTCTCTACTCAATATGTTTATATATGTGAAGATCCAATCGTCCGCTCCGCGTTTAGGTGACTTAGCTTGGGGAAATTATAAAATATCAAAGATTTAATGTGTGCTTTTCTTTACCCCTCTGTCTCAATCGGACTGTTAGAATTGTACCGTACCCTATCGGATTTTGATTGGTTCTTTATTGCTTAGGACCAGCATTCTGACAGATGGACGCGCGTACCAAAGGAGGTTCTGAAGCATCAGATGACCCTTGTAGTTAGACGTTGATTGGATTATAACTAATGTCTATGCATATTCATATAACACTGTAATTGATTTAATGATATCCTATTACTAGGCAGGGACTTTAGAATCTTAAGAGAACCCTCAGAATTAGAACGTAAGTCTCCTAGATTTAGCTATAGTTTAGCTATCGATCTAGTAGGCATTTATACTCCTCATTAACATTCGAATCAGAATTAAGTATAAGATTAGATTGTTTACACCACAGCTCCTATCGGACTCACAATGCCGTGGCGAAATAACCTATGGAGTCACTTTGTAGTGTGAATGAATGTTGTTACTATTTCGATGTTCAGTTCAAGTTAACGGTTCCGTAAAGCGATGACAAGGTAAGCTATAGTTATTTTCGGTAGTGAGATAATATTAGTTCCCACCACCAGGATTCTATTTGGAAATCAATTATAAGATAGAGAATACTCTTGCTTGCGCTAGCCCCTCGGGCAGTGGCATATATTCTATATTAAATGATATGAAAGAGGAAGGTTAGTAAGCAACCTATATTCAATTTAGAGCTCAAATATAAGATAGAGAACGCTCTGGCTCGCGATAGCCTCGCGGGGCAGTGGCATATATTCTATATTAAATGATATGAAAGAGGAAGGTTAGTAAGCAACCTATATTCAATTTAGAGCTCAAATATAAGATACAGAACGCTCTGGCTCGCGCTAGCCTCGCGGGGCAGTGGCATATATTCTATATTAAATGATATGAAAGAGGAAGGTTAGTAAGCAACCTATATTCAATTTAGAGCTCAAATATAAGATAGAGAACGCTCTGGCTCGCGCTAGCCTCGCGGGGCAGTGGCATATATTCTATATTAAATGATATGAAAGAGGAAGGTTAGTAAGCAACCTATATTCAATTTAGAGCTCAAATATAAGATAGAGAACGCTCTGGCTCGCGCTAGCCTCGCGGGGCAGTGGCATACGCCCCATCCAAACGCGAAAGCAGTAGCGATCATCCACTTTACATCGCTTCCTCCTCGCGAGACAAGCTACCAAGCCAAAGACGTCTCCTTGCGAGGCTGAATAGCCAATTGAAGATTAGCCACCCTCGTTTAAGTTTACAATATATTAATGACTGGCGTGATAACGGCTCTTTTGAATGCCTACACACGCTTTACATATTTCAATAAGTTTACTATACTTTATTCATATGTTGCAAGTTATAAACCTCATAGTATGAAATTTTAAATTTACGTTTGATTACAATTTACAAGTATTTCATAATTCATCACTAGCATTAACGGAGCTTTGAAGGAAGCACCCAATTTAGGTCTACTATCAAGTAATCGACTCTTATGTTGGCAAAGTTACCATTTACTTTAGACAATAACCACTAAGTCAAATTTTGGCATTTCGCCTATTTCTAATTTGAATTCTCAATTTCAAGGTAAGTATCAGTTATAAGAGCACAAATCCCATAATTCTGGCCCGATAACCGAACCCAACGATTGTATAAGGTTATTTGAGCACAATCTAACTGAATTGCAATCGGTCAAATCGCCACTATGCCACCGCTATCAATTATTATAAATAAGGCAAATCCCTCAGTTGCGCCCGCAGATAACGTATTTGTTTATAATAAAATGTACTCTGAGCGTCATCTATACATTTGTCAGTCTTGTAATGTAACAGCTAGGGCGCTTTTCTCAGTCACCACTGTCACACGGGGTCTATTGCCCAGACTTCTAAATTATATAGACAACAATTAATCAAGTAAAGTTTTCTGCTCTTCCGGCAGTAGTGAAGTCTCCTCACTTGAGAGACGTTAGTAAGTTTGGTAACGGTATTTGCAGTGTACTACTTCGGGATATCGCCCTAAACATTAGGCTAAATTCGACCGAACGCAAAACCGCCAGACTAGTGTAATCTATTATGAGTATTAAGGTTAAGTCTTGAAACAGCTCAATTGTTCTGTCTGACCTTTGGTTGTCTTAATGGACTTCAAAGTGGTCCCTACGAGGCTTATAACGTTTCTGATGTAGAAACTTGGATCGCATGTCAAGGTTCTAGAATGTCAGCCCATTCCTGTTACATTCAGCGCTCTTTAGAAACGCCTAGAAACCCTTCTTATCCGCGCAGTTATTGCAAATTCCAGAGGAACTACATAACACTACACAAAACCGTTAATAGAAGCCGCTGGGTGGTTACCAGTCCTGGAGACTCGGGTTGTGTTAACCCATCGCCGCTCGACAACGACGCATGGGTGAGAGTGTTAAATTCTGGCGAATAAATTACTTCAGATTAACAAACGCGAATAAAACTCGTCGGCTGACCAGAATAAAGCACCCTTTGAGCTCTGAACATGTAACGCACAAAACTATTCGACTATTTTCTTTACGCCAAACGTCCTTCAGTTCGCATGAGCTGCCAAGAAGCAAGTTAATAGTTACATATCTAAATTGTGTTCGATTAGGTAGGCTGGTTGAATTATTGAATTCACTTAAATGTTTGCACTACTTTATTATTGAATGGTAAGCATTAAGCTGGTTTTGTATATTAACAAATAAATACTCTGACCGTGCCCGAACCGTCCAACATTTGGTTGTCTTAAACGACTGCGAGGCTATCCCTACGAGGCTTATAAGGCTTCTAAGATGTGAAAATCCCTTGCCGTACCGCGGGAATCCGAAAGACAGCATTACCTGTTTCAATCGGCGCTCGTCCGAAGACAGAGACCCCCTTTCGGGCGCGGGGATGCAAATTCTCAAGGAACTACATAGATTCACTAGAGAAGCGTTAATGAAAACCGCTGGAAGAGTTTACTAATCCTGGAGACTCGGGTGAGTTAGATTCCGGCAAATGTACTACTTTAATTTAGTAGTCGCGTATAGATTATCGGTTGACCAGAATAAAGCTCCCCTCGAGCTCTGAACATGTAACCCACAAAAAGATTCAACTATTTATCTCTAAGCCAAATGTTTTTCGACTCGTAACCACAGTCAAAAGGTAATTTAATAATTTTAAGTATGCAATGAGCATAGAATCAGGCTACCTGCATATCTATGTTATAATTAAGTTGCAGGCCCCAAGACTACGCTTTATCTAGACACATGCAGCCTATTATTTATTGCCCACCACCGTGACTCTACAACCACTAAAATATGAGCCTATTCTCGCGACGCGCCTACCCTCGTACTCCTTTATTCTCACCGCGAAGGTACTAACATCACGCCGTAGGATAATATGATCACCCGGACGTCTTACCGAACGAAACCCTTGATTCGACCGCTTAACGTAACCGCTTGCTACCTATCACGCACGTCGCGATTAGCTTAAGAACTAATCAGTAATTGTACCTACTGTCCCTATAAATGTCGTCTGACGCGCCTACCACGCTGTATGTTAACTAACGCGTATATTCATCGCGACTACCTACCTATCTCCTAACTAGATCTTAATAAAATGTGTACCTACAATATCTAATCTAAGATACTCGTGTAAAATAACTTCTTGAGTTTGTATTACGTTAACCGTGTGATGTGTAAGGTGGCTAAGCCCAAATCAACGATGTACAACGTTGATTTGCTAATTGAAACTAGGGTATGCAAGGTAGTTAGCCTCGACTTTGTCTATTGCCTATAACTGTGTGTACGTCATGGTCCTAACCTAATTGGGACACGAACCATGACTCCTAACAGAGGAAATAAATGTGTGTGTATATATACATATATAAATAAATGAGACCAGTATGGTTGGGTTGCGATCAATCTCCATGGCCCGCATACGCTGGACGGAATTCACTTCGACGAGCTCCTACCACTTTGAAAGCTCGCGAACCCAAGCACCTGGGAGACGTAACTGATCCCTTTAAGGGCAAAATCAGTCGCTGGCCCGTCCCACAGCTTACCAGCTTCCTACGCCTACTCTATACGAGACTTCGTAGGCTCCGTGAGATATCAATCTCGTATTTTTACGAAGTTACGTCCCTAAGAGAGCTAAATTTCTTCAGTGTGAAATAACACAATCCCTATTTAACCAAATTGTCGATGTTAGAACTCGCCTGACAATGTTGGTTAGTTAACTAGGTACCGCCGCCATACTCAAAGGTCTGTGACCCTTGGAATTCTGGCCACTTCGTACAACACAGTCAAATAACCAACACTAAATCCGATGAAATATTAGAACCCGATTTATGACCTAATTACTTAACCGCGATCACATTGAATCAACATCCCAGCGCAGCGTCACAAAAATCGGCAGATGTACCGCCAATTCCGTGCACAATGCTCAAGATAAAGAATCAACGCTATACTTAAACAAAATTAACACGAGAAGTTAAATTCCATAAAAGAAACCCCCTTCGCGGACAAATAATGCTACGTTTCAATTCCTAGAATTTGCATATCACAAAACCGCGCCATTTTGATTGCTCAACATGCCCCACGCTACCACCATCGGCGCCTGAGCACCGTAGGTTCGGCCACGCTGCACACAATTTGAACAATCAACCTGAATTTTAGCGAAATATTAAACACCGGTTTATTCAATATTAAGTTAACTACAATTACATTGATTCCATGCCCAAGCCTAACGTTACGATCAATTAGACAACTTAATTGTCCCATATCTCGCTACGCAGCTCAAAGGCAAGGAATCAATGCCGTTCTCAACACAATATTAACACAAAGAAATTAAAATAAATAATAAAAAGAACCGTTCCGCGATTTATCAGCGATACGCCTATCACCCCAGAGATTCACACCGACAAAAAGGCCCTTCACGAACAATTATCGATACGTCTTATTACCTTAAAATTTCACACTAAAAAAAGCCATGAACTAACGAACCACCCGTTTTTATATCATTCGCCTACCATCAAGCCTCTTCACCCCTCTCTGCGTATCTCTGTCTCTCTTTCCAAAATATTCTAGAAAGTTCTATAGCAACTCGTCATTCAATATTCGAATCTATTTCATTCCATTTAAGTAGTTTATACTGGTTATGAATCACCACACACCTTTTATCTCAGCCTCGTAACCGCTCGCTGATTGGTAGTTCAAGAATATCACGCCACTTCGTCTGGTATATGTCTACCCTCTTACAAGTTAACATTTTTCCTAAGCATACAGCCGTGATACCTTCAATAACATATTATCACGCCCGCTCGCCCGCGAGGCAGGCAGCGAGAATCGAGCACTATGTGAAGCGTCTTTCAAACCAAGTATGAACGACAATGACCTATTAAATGAAGTAGCGAACGATGTACCTACATTCCTAGGCGTTATTTTATACATAATTCGGCTACATATATCCATATGATTGCAAGGTTATTTTTATTTGTGACGGCAACAATGTTATTTCATTGTGGTCCGTTACACCTGGATGTAAAGATACGGCATTATATCAGAATTTCTTTGTTCCAATCGCACGTAAGGGGAACAAAAAATGCGTTCTGAAGAATTAAAAAATAGACTGGAAGGGACATATACGGATATAATTTATATTTGAATATTGATGACGGTGAGTGGACATTGGAATGATTATTTCAGTTGCTATATATTACTCAGGTCGGGTCGGGTACGGTCAGGATTTGATACTCGCATTTATCCACTGCGTATCGCTGCTTTATCTTCTTACGCGCGCGTATTTCTAAATATAAACATCACGTATTTATATGTTATATATTCGCTCTATCTTTTTGACGCCATAACGGGTATTCTTTTGAAAAACTCCTATATAAAACAACATAAAATTAAGTTAGAAATAAGTTATTTACATATGTTCTGCGCAAATTTCATTTTGAGGACTGTAAATTTATTTAAGAAAGAGATCTAGGGCAAAAATGCAGTTGAACTGGGGAAGTTTCTCTCAAAGGAAATGTCACAGAAGACCATAACGAAAAACTCCCGGTAGGGTTGTTGTGTTCCCACGCTTACCAGTTACCAGTAAGTACTTAAAATTTCATATATTAGCACCACTAACACGTTGTATTTTAGCGACTAAATCATTTTAGCGATTCGAGCCTAATTACCAATGGGAGAATATTTTGACCAATAAGCGCCGCGATGTAGATTCGCGAACCAGCCAATAGAAGTTCCTGGTTCTACTCTACTCCCGACCCGGTGAATTGAGCTGTTAATAGAACAGATTTTATTATACAACGTCAGGAGGCATACACGCATACGACCCACCTGATCTAAAGTGGTTACCGTAGACTACACTCGCGTGATGCCACCTCTGCGGCTAACAACTTAACAGCAGCTCCTTAGATGCGTACTGGTGACCTAACTCACACACAGGAACACAACAATCTTCTAGGGAGATGTTATTTGGCTGCGCTTTTCTGTGAGGTGAAGGTACTCGTACTTCCCCAGACGGGCTGCTTTAATGCGCTCTACCTTTTTTAAATATAAGCATCTATTCTAACCTTCTATTCTAAGTATTCATAGGTAGGATTCGAATCCCTATTTGCCACCAGACGCTGTATAAAAAAATCACGTGAATATTTTCAACCACGCTTTCAATCAAAATAAATGTCTCTTCTAGTGCTTATAATTCTTATAGAAAAAAATGGTGGATGAAAGAAATGCCTAATGATCATTTATTATATTTCTTTAGGACATAAAGGGCTGAGAAAATCCCCTAATCGCGTGTACAAAATGTGGCGATATAACAAAAACTTTTAAATGAAAAAGTGATACTGACTATTGAAGTAGGCACTTTTTTTAGGGTTCCGTACCTCGAAAGGAAAAACTCAACTCAAAATTAATACAGGAACGCATCATATCAAGTTGAAATTAGTATCAAATATTTAAGTTAGAGTGCATCACAGCAGTCTGGGGAAGTACCTCCACCTCACAGAAAATCGCAGCCAAATAACAACTCCCTGGAGGGTTGTTGTGTTGCTGCTTATGAGTGAGGTCACTAGTAAGTTCTGTAGTTGGATGAGTAAGGATTGATGTGGTGTGGTCTTTGATCGATTTTGATTAAATTGTGTGTGTATGAGTGGGGTCCCTGGATGGTTTAGATTCACAATTAGACCAGATGGCGCTGCGATCGGTTTCTGGGAAAATAGCAGGCAAGCTGATGGCAGCGTTCAGGCAGAACATCGTCTGTTCGTCATTTAAATTACATGGTGTAAAGGATTATCATAACGTGCATGAAATACTTAAAGTAACTAACGTATTTAAGTTGATAAGGATTAATACTGTATATCCGTATAATATCCAATGAAAGATCCCAGACGGCTTGACTTTTCCGACAATTTAAACAATTATCGTCATATTTCAACCGATTTACACCTTGACAAATTATACACTTAAACCTCCCTGAAGAATCGCTCTGTCTTCTGGTGAGAACCGTATGAAAATCCGTTCAGTAGTTTTTGAGTTTATCGTGAATATATAGACAGACAGACGTGGCCTGCGGCTTGGTTTATAATACGTAGTGATATTGAGTTTTCGCGTACAACATTGCCTTAGTCGACTGCTATCTATCGATCTATAACTTCACGCCAAATCCTGTACGGGGTAGGCAGAGAGAACCGAGCGCCACGTGACTCGATCCTTACATACCTTACTCGCTTCTTTAACATTCATTGCTCTTTTCATGCATGCTCGCCGGTTTCTAGGGCTCCTGACATCACCTTCTGATAGAACACGACCAATTTGATCATGGTAGGTAAGTCTTGGCCTTCCCCGGCTCCTACATTCTTCTACTTTTGCATTGTATATCTGCTTCGTCATTCTTTCATCCTGCATTTAGTCGACTTCTGTAATGTAATATCTGTTCTTGAAAGTTTCAGAAGCCGCAGCAGTTATTTCAGTGGTTCCTTATAGCATTCAATTATATTTCTGAGTGATTCTGATGATATCTAAGTTGTTTTGATATCAAACAGGTGTTGCCTTTCAAAAACTTTCACACACTACCAGACAATTAAGTCGTCTCATCTGTAGGAAATTACATATATGGAGAACCCATGACACCGATTTTACGTAATGAGGGTCCACTTGATGTAAAGCTGCGGCCGTAACCAATGACTGCTTGTTATTCAGTGTAGCTTGCGCGATGCTGCCTCTGCTGTTAATACAGCGACTCAATAGGCGTACTGGTAACCCTACTTACTTGCAGGAACTTAACAACCCTCCGGTGACTAGTTTGTTGGTTGCGATATTCAACGAATAAAGGCACCAGGAAGATCTTAAGAAGTTTTTGGCCACCGATGATGATATCACATAAGTTATATTTGTGATACAAGAATTTACCGCGAACCTATGGATATAAATTAATTAATGGCTAAAATTATAATTACTAAATTATAAATAAATTGACTAAAATGATATTTTTCTTAGTGTTATCCCATTTCCCAATCTATTAATATTTGGCTGGGTCCGCCACCTAAGCCAGAGATTTGGCGAAGATACTGATTTTTATATGGAGCGACTGCCATTAAACCTCCACAGCATCACTGGCAATATATTTCAACCTAATTATACATAAGATCACATATCAATTACTTACCTACTTATCGTCGGATTGAATGTCTATTGAATACATTGACTTATTATGTACTAGGATAAGCAAGCTGAAGTGGCGGTGGGCCGGCCACATTGTTCGTAGAACCGACAACCGCCGGTGGATGAAAGGTTCTCGAATGGCGTTCCCGTACTGGTACACGAATTGTGGAACAACCCCCATTAGATTTAGCGACGACCTCAAGAGGTTTGTAGGAAGTCGATTGATGCAGGTGGCACAGGATCGAAACGAGTGGCACTCTAGAGGGGAGACCTATATTTAGCAGTGGACGAATACAGGCTGAAATGATGATGATTATGTACTATAGGAGCTATCCTAATGTCCGCTGCAGCGCTGAAATAATTTAGATGTCAATCCCAAAGATTCGAAGATACAGCACTAAATTGCTTCTAAGTGGGATTTTTAGTATTTAATTTATTAAAATAAATCCCACACATTATAGCCTAATATTAGTGAAACATGTTTTTGTGTTAGTGATTGTATATATATATTTAGTTTAATAACTCTTACTCCAGTTTTGATTAGACAAAATTGTACAACAAATTGGTTAAAAAGACAATATTTACCCTAATTGAGAGGTGAGAACCTGGCGTCCTGTAATACAGGCTTATCAAAGCCTACTTCAGGCACCAGCTTCTCACACAAAAATGTTTTACACAATCGTAAGGTCGCATAGTTTTACATCATTCACCTTTGTATTTTATATCTATATATTTCTTATCCTTTGTGTCAAACTGTGTGAGAAGAAAATAAAGAAGTTTTATTATTATTATTTTTCTCGCGATCAAAAGGTCAAAAGCTTCATGATTTTCATGGCGCTTACGCGTTTCCTGTCGTTCGACGTTGTTCAACAAGGAGCAGCGCAATCAATTGGTTCCCGGTGTCTGTTCTAGTACACTAGTACATAATAATTCAATGATTGAATATGGTTATGCTGGCTCAAGTCGTCTCCTCTACAATGGCAATCCTGAAGACGTCCGCGCGTCAGTATTCTGACTGATTTATTAAAATAGTTTCTTTAAATTGCTGCAATTGATTATTGAATAGCTATCTGTCTGTATATCTTCACGCTTTCCCTTGGTTCACGGTTCTTGTACACCTCACTCGTCTCTTTAAAATTCGTAACTCTTCCCAAGTAAATTCGCCGGTTGCTATGGTTTCTAATATCGCTCTCTGATAAAACATGACAAAAGTCACTGTAGATGAGTTTTGAGTTTCTTCAACTCCCACATCCATCCACTTTCGTGTTGTAAATCAATTATGTAACATAAACCAGATTTGATCAAATTGCATGTAAATACATGCAATTTGATCTAATCTGGTTTGTGTGCTTCCTCCACCAATTAGTTTATGCGGCCTAGCGCCGGCCGGCACCCACCTACTACTGTTAGTAAATGCAACATGCCGACGATGCCATGGCTGCTCCGGTAGTCTCTGCCTCGGCTGCTGCAGTCGTCCGCCATCTGGAACAGAATCCGCATACCCCCACCATCACCGTCGCTGCCACGAGTGGCCTGGTCGTCGCTGCGACACGTGTTTCATCATAGTTTTATACGCTGCGAGCTTGTGTTGCCAAGGATGGCAGGATGACGCGGGAATCGTGGTATCGGTATGAGTGGGTCTACGATATATCGCAAATTGATGGAGGGATTGATTTTTAGTTATGGTTAAATCTAAAAGTAAAGTGAACTATTTTGTTCTAGTTCTAAAGTGAATTTAATTTTAGGGTGCAATTCCCCACTGTTAAATATCTTTTCGCTCACACCATCCACCCCCACCCTCAATTCAATATAAGGGACGGCACTGCGATGGATTTGTCACTTGTAGCATGTTATTCCTACGATTAACGTCTACAACGCCTGATGATGCCTCGTGAAGAGGCGAAACACGTGTCGCAGCGACGACCAGGCCGGTCGTGGCAGCGACGGTGGTGATGGCTGCGGATTCTGTTCCAGATGGCGGACGACCGCAACAGCCGAGGCAGAGACTACCGGAGCAGCCATGGCAGCGTCGGCATGTTGCATTTACTAACAGTAGTGGGTGGGTGCCGGCCAGCGCTAGGCCGCATGAGCTAATTAGTGGCGGAAGCACACAAAGCAGGTTAGATCAAATTGCATGTAAATTTGACTTTCGCAAAATAACGCCTGAATCTATTAACTAATTATGTAATTCTTACCCCTTGCATTCTTTCATGAACGAACTAACGGAGCATACCATTTCTCACCGACTCTCTCTTTCATACCAACTCTTTTTGACGAGGTCGGTGGTGCAGTAGCGAAACGCGCTGTTGTTACGTTACTTTGACACCAACGCTCGTGGGTTCGATTCCCACACAGGACAAAAATTTGTGTGCATGAACATGTCTGTTTGTATCGATCTGGGTATTTTTAAGAGAGGTAACTCAAAAAACCGCAGCTGAATAACTCTCTGGGAGGGTTGTTGTGTTCCTGCGTGTGAGTGAGGTCACCACTAAGCTCCTATGGAATTGCTGTTTTAGCAGCGGAGGTGTCATAGCGCAAGTGATACTTAATATGTATTGCAAGCTTATATAGGCTACGGTAACCGCTTTACATCAAGGGAGCCGTATGCATGTATGCCTCCCGACGTTGTATAAATAAAGCTCCTCCTTACAGCAACCAACTTGAACTTAATGGTAATTTAACTAATAAGGATATAATAATAGGATAATGATTTATTTTGGAGTTATTGGTGAGGTTTTGATAATACGAAAATAATTATCTATTTGTTCGAGTACGAGTTCTTACCAATAGATGGCGCTGTTGCCAAGATAGAACGCGCTATGGTTGGGATCATACCATATCCTAAGTAAAATGTGTTTTTTTTTTTATATATCTTGCGTCACCCCGTTCCCCTGGGGTGATCGCTTCAGATGAAGCCTTTATAGCCTTCCCGGCTAAAGGCAGCCCCAGGGGGTATTTTAGTCGGTGGAAATCCGACATAATCAGTTCGTTCGCACGAAATGGTATCTTTAAAAAACTTCACCTCCTCCCTCCCTTTTTCCGGAGGGTGCCCCTCACGGAAGAATGACCAATGCACACCCGGGTGTGGGTTGGTCCTTCTTTTGTGGGTCTTCAATTTTCTTGGGCGAAAATAAAAAAAAAATATAATGTTCTTCTCTCAGAGAGTAGAGACAGCATCTCAATATACCAAGTTCAGTATACTTAGGTAGCCTAGGTACCGAACACTATTTTAAGTGTAGGTATTACGTTTCTTTAGTACCGGAAATCGAGCGAGTTCAAGGAACAAGGAACCATTCAAAGAAGTGGCCGATGATTGCCACAATTCGGACACGTAATTGACGCTTGATGCGTAAACATATCGCTATTATATGAAATAGTATGATAAGCTGTAGCTCGAAAACGGCTAATAATAAAAATATAGTTTCTATGGAAAAAAATGTTGTATTACTTATGCACAATCTGATATGGTGTTTATATACCACGTGGGTATATAAAAGTACGGCTGTTGAAATGGCTAGCGATGACTGCTCTAAGGCTCGTCTATTCGATTCACGTACAAGGCATGCATCTGTGTGGATGAATATGTATATTTGTCTTCATCTTGGTGTTTTCTTTGAGTATGTATTTATAAAAAAAGATATATTTTTTATACTACGCCCGGAGGCATACAAACATATGGTTCACCTGGTATAAAACGGGTACCGTAGCCTATTAACGCTTGCGATATATTAAGTATCACTCGCGCGATGCCTCCTCTACTGATTCCACAGCAACTCCTTGGGAGCTTACTGGTGACCTCACTCACACGCAGGAACACAACAACCTTCTAGAGAGTTGTTATTTGGCTGCGGTTTTCTGTGAGGTGGAGGTACTTCCCCAGACGGGCTGCTTTTTTGCGCCCTACCTCTCTTAAAGCATTCAGACCAAAAAAAAATAGACATGTTCATACACACGAATGTTTGCCTCGTGTGGGAATTAAACCCACGTGCGTTGGTGTCAAAGTCGCGTCATTAACGACTGAGCCACCGAGCTCGTCAAAAAGGTATTCATTTATGTTTATCAGTTATATAATACTCACAGCACAAGCTATGTTTAGTTTGGAACTAGGTGGCGCTGTAATTTATCCGACAATAAAAATACTGGCCCCAGCACCCATCCACTACTACCACCGCCAACCAATAAATTCGTGTTTTCGGATTTATGTACATATTTCTAATTGTCACTAGCTCGATCGTGAACCAAAACGTCGTGAAGAAACCCCGACGTGTGACCTTACTTAAGACAGGTCTGGTTTTCCCTCTGGGTTGTGAACGCCTGATGGTAGTCGTTGTATTTAAAAAATCAGTATCTTCGCCAAATTCTTAGCGGATCCCGCCAATCCTAATAAGGAAACATGATAAGGCAAAGAAGAAGAAATTATTATATAACATAAATAGCACACCAATATGAGAAAGTTTGAAGTGTTATGGAGTACGCATTAACATTTCACATTCAACGAAATTACAGTCCTCGTAACCTAATTAATTGCCAAGCACTGTACGAGTTTGTATACTAATGAAAATGCTGTACAGTGGGTATTTATAAAACTTTTAAGTTACTTACGAATTGTGTGTTGGCGTTGCTTTTGTAATTTGATCTATTGTGTTGGAAGATCAAATAGGAAATATTAACGGCTAATAATAAAAATATAGTTTCTATGGAAAAATGTTGTATTACTTATGCATAATCTGTCTTTTTTTCGCTGTATCGCTTGTTCCTTGCCACGTGGTATATAAAAGTACCGTTGTTGAAATGGCTAGCGATGACTGCTCTAAGGCTCGTCGGTTCGATCACGTACAAGGCATGCATCTGTGTGGATGAATATGTATATTTGACTTAATCTGGGTGTTTTCTTTGAGTATGTATTTACAAAAAAAATATTTTTTTTTATACTACGCCCGGAGGCATACAAACATATGGCTCACCTGGTATAAAGCGGGTACCGTAGCCTATTAACGCTTGCGATATATTAAGTATAAATTGCGCGATGCCTCCTCTGCGGATTCCACAGCAACTCCTTGGGAGCTTACTGGTGACCACACGCAGGAACACAACAACCCTCCAGGGAGTTGTTATTGGGTTATTATTTGATACCCATCCACTACTACCACCGCCAACCAATAAATTCGTGTTTTCGGATTTATGTACATATTTCTAATTATCACTAGCTCGGTCGTGAACGAAAACGTCGTGAAGAAACCCCGACGTGTGACCTTACTTAAGACAGGTCTGGTTTTCCCTCTGGGTTGTGAACGCCTGATGGCAGTCGTTGTATTTTAAAAATCAGTATCTTCCCCAAATTCTTAGCGGATCCCGCCAATCCTAATAAGGAAACATGATAAGGCAAAGAAGAAGAAATTATTATATAAAGTAAATACTCGTAGCACCCTAATACGATAAAGTTTAAAGTGTTATGGAGTACGCATTAACATTTCCCATTCGACGAAATGACACTCCTCGTAACCTAATTAATTGCCAAGCACTGTACGAGTTTGTATTCTAATGAAAATGCTGTACAGTGGGTATTTATAAAACTTTTAAGTGACTTACGAATTGTGTGTTGGCGTTGCTTTTGTAATTTGATCTATTGTGTAGGAAGATCAAATAGGAAATATAAACAATTTTGCCAAGCTTTTGAAAATTAGATTGCAAAAAGAATTAAATTAAATGTAAAAAAAACAATCAGCTAATAATCCTTGCGACTCAATCTATCCGCCCTTTTCAACAAAATGTGAAGCTTCATAATTCGACAGATTTTTTTTTATTACGTCGGAAGTCACACAAGCATACGGTCCAACTGATGTAAATAACCACTTTACATCAGTTGGGCCGTATGCTTGTGTGACTTCCGTAGCCTATGAACGGTAATACATTAAGCATCACTCGCGTGATGCCACCTCTGCTGCTAACACAGCAACTCCTAGGGAGCTTACTGGTGACCAGACTCATACATAGGAACACAACAACCGTCCAGGAATGTGTTATATGACTGCGGTTTGCAGTGAGGTGGAGGTACTTCCACAGACGGATGCTTTGCGCCCTATGTCTTAAACAATCAGCCATACTAGGACAAACAGACATGTTCATGTACACAAATATTTGTCCTGTGTGGGAATCGAGCCCACGAGCGTTGGTGTCAAAGTAATGGAACAGCGCGTTTTACCACCGCGCCACCGAGCTCGTCGAAGAAGATTTAAGTACACAGTCAAGCCTTGTTCCGTACACGTTATCAGATTTTATTTCAATTTTATTACAACTTACTTTAGACGAGAGACATTTAGACGAGAGACACGCCCTTTTTTTGACGTGAATACGTCAATAAATATAATTTTTGCGTCTATAAACATAATAAGCTTCCATAGTGGCTAAAAATAGGCAATGCGCATGTGATTCAAATAAGCATGTGTTAAAATAGATGAGGCATGATTCGTTCGTTCGGACATGTGGAAAGAATGCAGGATGAAAGAATGACGAAGCAGATATACAATGCAAAAGTGGAAGGATGTAGGAGCCTAGGAAGGCTAAGGCTTACCTACCATGACTAAATTGATCGTGTTCTATCAGAAGGTGATGTCAGGAGCTCCAGAAACCGGCGAGCGTGCATGAGAAGAGCAACGAATGTGAAAAGATTCTATCCTTACCGTTCATTTATTAACCGGTTATATACCGGTGTATAGATGCTTAGATACTTAGATGTTCCGCCAATTGCTCACATCCGGTTTAACAAGCTTTTTGTATCGTTGGGAATAGGATTACAACTAATTTATTTCAGTTTTGGAACGAGAAGGTTAATAAGTAACTGTAACCTACTCGAGCACGTTCAAATGAAAAGTTTTACGTCAAAGAATACGTTTCCAGGAACACCGTCCCTATATGAAATCTATATGTTTGTCTGTGCGTTTGTCTGTGTGTTTTTCTGTCGCTTTTTTCGAATACTCGAATTTTGACTTCAGATTCGGATTCAGCATAAAAAAGTAGAATAGGAATGTTCAGTAACACCGTTCCTATCTCGAACATGGTCAAAATGGCTGACTATTTAAAAAAAAAATGAATTGTTATATAATTGACGAGCCAGGTGTTCCTCTGGCAATGCAAGCTTGCGCATTCTCAACTGGTTAAAAGTAGAAGAATGTAGGAGGCGAGGAAGGCCGAGACTAACCTACTATGACCAAATTGGTCGTGTTTTATCTGAAGGTAGAGCCCCAGGAATCGGCGAGCATGCTTGAAAAGAGCTGTGAATGTTAGAGTGAAGTGTGTAAGGACCGCGTCTTATGGCGCTCGGTTCTCTCTGCCTACCCCGCAAGGGACTTGGCGTGAAGATATACATACATACAATATGTTTTAAAATTTGCTTCAACAGACAGCGATTGGGAGACAATTCGGAACAATGATGATAATCATCATTGTTCCGAATTGCTTGGTATTATGGTTACAATATCTATCGTTTATAACTTATACCCAAACATTGATTACACAACTAATTGCTAAAGGATCAAAGAATTTGTTATGTTGATTGAACACAGTGACGCATCCCGCGGGGGCAAAGCGCCGCCATTTCGAAATCATTTCGCTACGTCATTGTACAATGCAAGCAATTTTCATAGTAGCTTGTGTCAGCATTTTACACGCGCCGCGCGGCCTTCGACAGTTCACCAATATCATTCATATCGCGTCGACTCATTATCATGCAAATCAACAATAAATCAACTATTTATCTCTCAATCAAGTATATCATTTTTGAAGTGATAACTTCTTATGGGAGGGTAAACCGCTTCGTTACGTAACGCGTTACGGCGCCAGTCTGTCTAGCTTCCCTTTCTCTCACGCATACGGCAGCGGATTAGTTTAAGTTATCGCTTCTGTCGGGCGTCCCGAGACGCACACGTTTTTTTAACATCTAAAGTTGTAGAGTCTGTGGACCCTACTATATCTTTGTGGTACTTTGAGCCGAATTTCGCTATCTATATATATAAAAATGAATGTTTGTCTATATGTGGTCTATGGACTCAAAAACGGCTGGGCAGATTTTGATGAAATTTTCAGTGAATCTTCAGGTTAGCCCAGCAGGTGATCCTTTGAAGTTTGGTAGCGGTCATATCACCCGTGCGAAGCCGGGGCGGATAGCTAGTATCATACAATTTTCTTTTAGTGTAACATACTTCAGTCTACCGGTAACGAAGAGGTATTCACGCATAACTCACGGCCGTGGTCTATTTTGAAAATGGCTCTAACGATTTGGATACATATTGTATTGAAATAAGGCTTTGAATTTAAGTTTATCAGTATAGTAACTTATACTAAATTTTCGCGCACTAAATATTTTCACATGTCACTTCACAGTTTTCAGATTGGAAGGAGTGTGTCATTTGTGACATACACAGGAGTTCACAGGGTCCTTTAGAAGCTGACACGGAACCCTTAGCAAAGCCATTATAAATTTCCTCCTCGTACATCAAGTCAATACAAAGTTGGCCCAGTTTTAATTATAGTCGGTGCAGTTAAATGGGTGCTGCAATCTGAAACCGCATCCAATTTATCGTTAGCAAATCGAAGTACATCAATGGATGTATGAAAATCTATTCATTTGAGGAGGCACACAGCATTCAGACTAAATAGTGACGAAACCAGTGAGCATAGGTAAGAAGTGCAAAATTATTTCTAAAAAAAGATACTCGCTCTACAATTTCACGCCAAATCTCTTACAGGGTAGACAAAGAGAATTGAGCGCCACATGATTCGATCCTTACAAAACTCACTCGCTTCTTGACCATTCATTGCTCTTCTTATGCCCAATCGCTGGTTTCTACGGCTCCTGACATCACCTTCTGGTAAAACACGAAAAATTTGGTCAAAGTAGGTAAGTCTTGGCCTTCCGCGACTCCCACATCTTTCTACTTTCGCGTTGTATATCTGTTACATATTCCTTTCTTCCTGCACTCTTTCTACATGTCCGAACCAACGGTGCACGCCTCTTCTTATTTTAACACCGACACTCTCTGTCAGACGAACTCTGTTTCTAACCATTAGCCATAAATTTTGCACGGCGCTCGCATTTCGACCGCGTTTATCCTACTTTTATACGCTCTCTGCCATACGTAGCTTTCGCTTCCAGAAGGAAACCAGCACTGCATTGTGTATAGCGAGCTGTGCCTTCTGGCTTTTACTGTAAGTTTTACTAATGCTCCATTCACACTATTCCCAGCACTCACTCATCTTTCCGCATCAGCGGTGTACCCTCCATCCCGCTGAAAGCACATCCAATATTAACTGACTGAGCAGAGATGAAAGAAGTAAGTATTAGTAGAGAAGTGCAAATATTTTCCAAAAAAGTACTTGTGAATTTTTTTTTGTTATTTATGGTCAAGTTAGGCCGTCGGTCCCGGCTGTTGTCGATAGATGATAGTCGTTAAGTCAGTGGCCCTCGGGCGGCTTGAAAACACTGGCCTCCGCCAACTCGCATTTGAGCAGCGTGGTGAATTATATTCTCCAAACCCCTTCCGTTGGATCAGTGGGATGAGTAAGGGTTGATATAGATGGATAGTCAAATAAATAAGTGCCTGGCCGTCCGAATTTGGCTAGTTTTTTTGTGTGTGTATAGAAAATTGCATTTTTTTTTCATTTTTATTATTGAAACAGATATACAATGCGGAAAGTACAAGGATGTAGACGCCCAGGAAGGGCAGTACTCACCAACTATGTAGTACGTATTATATCAGAGGTTGGTGTCGAGAGGTCTGGAAATCGGCTAGCGTGGGTTAGTAAGAGGCTATCAATGTTGAATTAGCGAGTCAGGTGTGTAAGGACCGAGTCATGTCATATGACTGACATGGCCCAAAGGATAAGGAAGCTACAGTGACAGTGATTCGGTCACATTACACGTAGAACCGACATCCGATGAGGAAAAAAGGTTCTTGAATATAGTTCCCGTACTAGAACTCGCTGTCTGGGGCGACTCCCCACTAGTAAAGATCTGTAGGCTCTCTAGATGGGAGACCTATGTCCAACGTTGGGCTAATACGGTCTAAAATGGTGAAATTAAATGTTAAATCGATACATAAGATTTTATTTTGATAAAATCATGAAATTATAGGAGAGTTAAGGCACATTAAAGCAGCCCCTCTGAGAAAGTACCCCCACCTCATAGAAATCCGAAGCCAAATAACAACTCCCTAGAGGGCTGTTGTATTCCTGCGTGTTCGTGAGGTCACCAGTAAGCTCTTAAGGAGTTGCTGTGTTAATAACAGAGGTGGCATCGCGCGAGTGATACTTAATGTACTACTAGTGTTCATAGGCTACGGTAACTATTACATCAGGTGAACCATATGCTCCTCTGCCTCCCGATCCTGTATAAAAAAATGATAATAATATAAATAATAAGGTTAATGATAAGATAGGAACGGTTAGAATAGTCTCCAATTTCGACCCACCTGTATCTCGACCCCTAAAGAACTATTGACTTACAGGTTTGCACTCGACCCTTATAAGTCTCTACTCGACCCGGAGGGACCATAGTGTATTTAATTACTAATTAAGGCCAATACTACGTTCCGTTTAAATTTTATAACTTGATATTAAGAGGATAATAATAATATAATAATAGTTACTTTATTTCTCCTCACAAAGCAAAAATAATAGGTATAAATGTGTCGGTAGTATAATAATAAATTCGACCATTGGTCTAAGTGAGGAACTGGTGTCTGATGTAGGTTTGCATCTATAGTATCTATAGATGACCTAGTCCTCGCCTCATGAAACGTGTGCAGTCACTGTACTAAGTAAAATAATAGACTAGAAATCTTAAATACCCAACGTTTGGAACAGACCGACATTGGGTAGTTAACTGTATCAAAAAAAAATAATGCCTTAAAAGATATGCCTTATCAAAGAAAAGTCACAAAATGTCTTCGAAAATGTACCTACCTCGTTATTTTACAAATATGATTTTTTTAATAATAAGCATAAAAAATCCAGTTTAGAATGCGCAAGCTTGCATTGCCAGAGGAACACCTGGCTCGTCAATTATATAACAATTCAATTTTTTTTTTAATTTGTCGGCCATTTTGACCATGTTCCTATTCTTCCTGAACATTCCTATTCTGCTTTTTTATGCTGAATCCGAATCTGAAGTCAAAATTCGAATATTCGAAAAAAGCGATAGACAAACACACAGACAGCACACACAGAAGGCACAGACAAACATATAGATTTCATATAGGAACGGTGTTCCTGATAAAAATAAACAATACTTCAATTGAGTAGGGTAAAATAATGACATAATATTTCATTATTCAGTACATTTTTTACATAGAATAGTTTTGACAGAAAAAAAGGGTAACTAATTTGACTAAGGTGTCAAATACCCAAATTATTATAGTGTGATGCTTAAACAATGTCTCTTATGTTATGTATTTACGTGCTGAGTATTTGTGCGTGTATGTGTATATGTATGTATGATATATACGTACATGTGAGTGGTTTTTGAAAAGGTTTAAATATACTTTATTAAGCGATCTCTTTGTCCCGGAAATATTTAGGTTTCAAGCGTGAATGTTTAAAAATAAAACCACGAGAGTTACACCATGTCTAGCGTAAATGCGTTGCTTACCGTCTAAAAAATTGTTACTTGTAGCATGTTATTCCAACTACTAACATCTACATCGCCCGAGGATGGCTCGTGGAGACAACGCGTGTCGCAGAGACGACCAGGGCCGTCCTGGCAGCAACGGTGGCGCGTGCATGCGGTTCTTGTTCCAGATGGCCGGTAATCGCGAGGACGACCTCAGCAGCCGAGGCAGAAATGACCGGATCAGCCATGACAGCGACGGCATGTTGCATCAACTAATGGAAGTGGGTGGATGCCGACCGGCGCTTGTAAAATGTTTTATGGTGGCCATAATTGTTCCCATGGGAAATATTTACAGGAATTTAATTTTAATTTTCAGTCAGTCGTCACGTAGTACAAATGGTTACAAAACTATTTTAACTGAAGAAGAAACTCCAACTTGCAGAAAACGACAGCCAAATAACAACTCCCCAGGGGGTTACTCTGAAACTACTCTACTACTCTGAGGGTTACTCTTTGGAAACATATGAAGAGAAGTTCACCAACGTTCTAAAATGGGCGAAATCAAAATGTTTAGAAAATATAACTGAAAGATGATGAATGGAAGAATGAATTGCGGAATGGAAGAGAGTATGATGAATGAATGTGTTTATTTACAATGGAATATTTTAAAAATTAAGCTTGATAAATGAAAATGTATGAAAAGAGCCTTGCCCATGGCAGAGGTGCACGAATAAAAACAAAAAAAAAGAGGGTTACTCTGTTCCTGCGTGCAATTGAGGTCACCTGTAAGCTCCTAAGGAATTGTTGAGTCTATAGGCTACGATAGCTGCTTTACATCAGGCGGATAACATTGTCCCCTGAAGTAGTGTAAAAATAAATAAATGCCATATCCAAAAATGGGGAATCAGCAAGCGGTAAGTTCCCTAATGGTATGCGGCTGTCGTGAGGGCACTTCCAATGGCCCCGACTTACACTGCCCTACGTTCACGTAATTATTCCCATGGGAAATATCGATAGGAATTTAATTTTAATTTACAATAAGTCGTCAATGAGAGCTCGATGGTGTCGTTGCGTGTATCATTCTAACCGAACACGCAGGTAAAGCAACATTGACCGCAGCCTGTCTGGTCCCAGCACGAAAACACTGGCCTCCGCCAATCCGCATTTGAGTAGCGTGGTGGAGTATGCTCTAAACCCCTTCGGTTGAAGGGAGACCCGTATCCCTGCAGTGGGATGAGTAAGGGTTAACGTGGTAAGTCTTCAATCATCAAACTGTATAAACGATTTACGAAACTTGCAAATATACGACATTGGTGAGACCGGTGGCGCAGTGGTCAGGAACACTGTTTTGACACCGATGCTCGTGGGTTCGATTTCTATGCAAAAGGCCCACCTGGCCGTAGAATATGATCGCTTGAAATACATTACGTATCACTCGCGCAGTGCCACCTCTGCTGCTAACACATCAGCATCGTAGTAGCAAATTTATATTATTAAGATTTTTTTTTGTATGTCTGTTTTTCTTGTCACATATAGAAAACTACATTATCAGCGAATAACATAGGCTACATTTTATTGAAACGAAACCGCGAGTAGATATTAAGATACTATCCTTATCCAAGTAAATAGTTTCAATGGTCGTTATGCTTTTTTTTTTATACTACGTCGGGAGGCATACTAGCTACGGCCCACCTGATGTAAAGCGGGTACCGTAGCCTATTAACGCTTGCGACATATTAATTATCACTCGCGCGATGCCTCCTCTGTTGCTTACACAGCAACTCCTTGGGAGCTTACTGGTGACCTCACTCACACGCAGGAACACAAAAACCCTCTAGAGTTGTTATTTGGCTGCGATTTTCTGTGAGGTGGAGGTACTAATGTATCTTTCTATTTATTCATCCCTGCCAAGAGAGGGTAGATCGCTAGTAACATATATAGTAGTAAGAAAACACAGCATTTCCTGTACGAACTGTACATATATTATGAGAAAACATACAAAAGGCTAGCAAACTCATGCATCTAAAATTTGTTTATAGAAAAATAAAAAAGAACGGATTTAATTTTTCATGGAATTAAAAGCAAACAGGATACACGTGTGACACGGTTCACAATTTTTTTTTTACCATTGCGATCGGTGGCAAATATACTAATGCAAAGCGATCACAGCTTAAGAGAGGTAGGATTTATCAAAATAGTCCTTTTGGGGAAGCATTTTCACCTCATAGTAAACCGCAGCCAAATAACAACTTCTTGGAGGGTTGTTGCGTTCATGCGTGTGAGTGATATCACTACTAAGCAATTGCTATGTTAGCAGCAGAGGTAGTATCGCGCAAGTGAATAATGTATTTCAGGCGTTCATAGACTGCGGTCTCCACTTTACTTCAGGTAGGCCGTAGGCTTGTATGCCTCCCTCCTCCCATTTCAGTTTCTCCAAGATAGACGTAGAGATGGTCGACAATGTACTAGCCATGCGTCTCATGTAACAAGTTTCCATAGGTTACGGTAGCTGCTTTGTTGCAGTGGTTAGTACCCCTGGATAAAAGCCGATATTTATTAGCGGATGAGAAAATAGAAATGGGAAACTCCGACAAAGTTTTGTTATAGAGTAGAATCACAAGATTAAGGGGGTCGTGAGTAAGGTTGTGATTTCCACTACGGCTGTCAAATAGACACATAGATTTTCCTTAGATCTGCAGAATACACGCCGCAGATGGGGGCAGGCGAGGCGCAGCGGAACGCTAGGCGTAGTGCGGCGGAGCAAGCAGCTCCGGCGGCGTCAGATGTGGACAGGTCCGGCAGCGTTGGGCAGACGTAGAGTACCCGTATGGGTGAACCCTGGAACACACACGTCCAGTGTGTTAATAGCTGGTACCGCCTTGCCGGATTGTCATCAAGGTTTCGACGTTAGCCGCGGAAGGGGAAAACAAAGCAGCTAACAGTCGAACGGCAACCGAAAGAAAGTACAAGACAAAAGGTAGGTAGATAGATAAAATATGTTTAATAGTTGTCGCTTGGAGAGCTTAAATACATTATTCTACTTTAAAATAAAAAAGATAACCATTGAAAGATATAATCCTCCTTGATGGGGCCCAGTCGGTAAAATGGTAAGGAATACCTTTGCGAAATGAATATTACAACATATAAAGAAAATAAACTTAGCACCACTTTGCTAGTCGAAGTCGGTTAAACTAAAAACTATGCTACTAGCAGTATTTGTAATGAAAATCGGTTTGAAGAACCGTTATCCTAGTGACACTAATTATGTAGGTACTCGACAAATAGCAATGTTGTAAAAGTTAAATCTACACAATACTACAAGGCACTTTCGCTATGAGTACCTACCGAAGACGGTATTTAGTTAAATACAAAACGTGGCAAGAAAGCTGTAAAGAAACATTACTATTTTTTTTCAGATAGGCTCAGGAATAGGTATATACCCAGTAGGTATTTTGAGGTTTATATTCCAATCACTACACTGCGATTGCATTCTTTAGTTGTTTCGGCTAATATACTGTATCCTATACTTTTCGATTAACTTAAACTGTTTTACCTGTTTTTATTTAAACTGAGCTACTAGCGTCCAGTATTTGTTAGATCAGACGAAGAAATGAACACCTCATCGTCGGTTTGAACGAACGATTCGAAACAAGAGAGCGGAACTGAGATTGAGAACGAATATCTGAACGAACTCTAGAACTATCCAGAATCGACACCTAAAATAATGTAATCAACCGTAATTCTAGAGAGTTACATACAAAGACAGACAAACAGAGAAACCTACAAAGATACATCTCATTTAGTTACTCTCGATTCATATACATAACATAGTGATAGGTCAAGTAAGACTTATGAACGGTACAAAATGTCAAACAGTCTAGCTTGAGCTGTCTCTATACATATATTCACATTCTTGCGCAAGCATACACACTGATACGCGTGGACCCATGCACACACATATATACTCAATAATTCTCTTTAATTACAGTATAAAATAGGTTGTATTTGAACCGTGAAGACAAATTTAATTTAAATTTCAGGGAATATAATTGTAATTGGCCCGAAAGTTGTTTGGGGCAATTAATTGTAATTGTCACAAACAACTTTTGGGGCAACAACTTGCCCTGAAACGGGAAATTAATAGTAATCAGGCCGACTGGAGAAGTGAAATCGATGATCGAGCATAATAATAATTCTCCGATGCTTGCTGAAATCATTATTACTGAATTTATTTTTATACAACGTCGTGATGCCTGCAAGCATACGGCCCACCTGATGTAAAGCAGTTACCGTAGCCTATGAATGCTTGCAACGCATTGTGCTACGCTGCTAATACAGCTACCTTCATAGGAACTTACATTTGACCTCACTCACATTCAGGAATACAACAATCCTCAAGGGAGTTGTTATTTGGCTCTGGTTTTATATGAGGTGGGAGTACTTCCCCAGACACTGCTTTTTTTTAATACTACGTCGGAAGGTATACAAGCATACCTCCCACCTGATGTAAAGCGGATTCCGTAGCCTATTAACGCTAGCGATATATTAAGTATCATTCCCGCGATGCCTCCTCTACTGCTTTACTAGTGACCTCACTCACACGCAGGAACACAACAACCCTCTAGGGAGTTGTTATTTGGCTGCGATTTTCTGTGAGGTTGAGGCACTTCCCCAGACGGGCTGCTTTAATGCGCCCTACTTCTCTTAAAATATCCAGACCAAGACAAATAGGCATTTTCATGCACACAAATGTGTACCTTGTGTGGGAATCGAACCCACGAGCGTTGGTGTCAAAGTCGCGTCATTCACGACTGAGCCACCGAGCTGGTCGAAGTCTAAGACTTAAACTATAATAATAATTCTTTATTGACAGAACTGTTATACAACAAGTGATTTCTTATCTAAAATGCCCTCACTAGGCGACTATACATAAACATATGTGCGTTTCCATACATACATACGTAAATATCATAACGCCTATCATCCACTGGAGTAGGCAGAGACGATGGAACGCCAGATGCACCGATCCAAACATACCCCTCTCGTTTCTTCCACACAGATCGACCTCTTAATGCATTCATATGAGCGTTTCCACTTTTTATGAAACCCGTAGTAAAACTCAATAGTGGCACTGATTCAAAGTAAACTGCAGTGTGCGGCTTAGTAATCACTTTAATGCTGAAATGAGGTTTTCTTTTTAATAAAACACCAGGAGATCTCATTAACAAGGCAAAATAATCAAAAGCGAGATGAGAAAATATTGGAAAGTATTCGCAGTAGTATTGAGATATGAATAAAATGTTTTTATTTGTATCTCAGGTGCGGTTTTGCTGAACTATTTTTGCTTTCAGTACTAGGGAGTTTATAGAATTTAGCACTGGCTGGTACAAATAAACTACAGTTACTATGAGTAGTACACAGAGAATGTCACGTCGTGTGGTATAACGACCATGGTGGTTGAATGTGTTTTCTGCTACAAATTTGCAAGCGCAGATATGATTGCATCTACATAAGACAGCAGACAGCTTTTTTGTGGCTCCTAAATTCCAGAACACACCTCTTACCGTCACCAAAAGTATTAGGATGCTTGGCGTTGAGATCTCCAGTGATGTGCAATATCGAAATCACCTGGAGGAGAAGGTCAAGCTTGCGTCGAAAAAACTTGGTGTGCTCAACAGGGCTAAGCAGTACTTCAGTGCGGGGCAAAGACTTATATTATATAAGTCTCAAGTCAGACCGCACTTGGAGTACTGCAGTCACCTTTGGGCGGGAGCACCTGGATACCAGCTTGGACCGTGTGAGTCGATTCAAAGATGAGCTGTGAGAATTGTCGACAATCCTAAGCTTACACACGGTATTGAACCCTTAAGTTTAAGGAGAGACTTTGCCTCGCTTTGTGTGTTCTACCGATTGTACTACGGGTTGTGTTCTGAAGAGTTGTTCGAAATGATGCCGACAGCTACTTTTTATAACCACACCGCTCGCCGACGGCGGGGAGTTCACCCTCACACGCTTGAACCGCAATGGTCGCGTACGGTGCGGTTCCAGAGAAGTTTTCTTCCGAGAACACTCAAGCTGTGGAATGAGCTCCCAGCCGAGGTTTTTCCAAGGATCTTCAAGAAATGCGTGAAGAGGTTTTTAGAGGGTCGGCAACGCATGAGTGACGCCTCTGGTGTTGCAAATGTCCATAGGCTACGGTGACTGTTTAACATCAGGCAGGCCGTATGCTTGATTGCCACCTTAGTGGTATAAAAAAAAAGCGTCAGTTTCAGATTATGGGCAAGCATAGAGACAAATGGAAGCCGGGGCAGCAACAACGACGGTTATATGCATATTCAGTTGTATATTGTGTGACAGCGCAGAGATGAACGTAGCAGCCGGGGCAGTAACGACCACGCTTATATGCATATTTAGTTATATATGGCGTGCCAGCGCAGAGATGAACGTAGCAGCCGGGGCAGTAACGACCACGCTTATATGCATATTTAGTTATATATGGCGTGCCAGCGCAGAGATGAACGTAGCAGCCGGGGCACTAACGACCACGCTTATATGCATATTTAGTTATATATTGCGTGCCAGCGCAGAGATGAACGTAGCAGCCGGGGCACTAACGAACACGCTTATATGCATATTTAGTTATATATTGCGTGCCAGCGCAGAGATGAACGTAGCAGCCGGGGCACTAACGACCACGCTTATATGCATATTTAGTTATATATTGCGTGCCTGCGCAGAGATGAACGTAGCAGCCGGGGCAGTAACGACCACGCTTATATGCATATTTAGTTATATATTGCGTGCCAGCGCAGAGATGAACGTAGCAGCCGGGGCACTAACGACCACACTTATATGCATATTTACGAGTAATTACATATTGTGTGCCAGCGCAGAGATAACCAAAGTAGCTAGGGTAGCAACAACAGCGATTATATTAATATTTAAGAGAGGTAGGGTACATCAAAGCAGCCCGTCTGGAAAATTACCTCCACCTCACAGAAAGCCGCAGTCAAATAACAACTTCCTACAGGGTTGTTGTATTTCTGCGTGTGAGTGAGGCCACCAGTCACCGGTCAACTCTAAGGAGTTGCTGTATTAGAAGCAGAGGCGGCAACGCGGGAATGATATTTAATATATCACAAGCGTTCTCAGGCTACGATAACCGTTCTACATCAGGTGGGCCGCTCCTGCCGTTGTATAAAACAAAAAATCGGCCAAGTGCGAGTCGGACTCGCGCACGAAGGGTTCCGTATATATATATAAAATATTGTATATATCTATAAAAACGGCAAAAAAAATCTTGTTGTATGGGAGCCCCCCTTAAATATTTATTTTATTTTAATTTCATTATTTATTTTTAAAGTAAATATATAACTAAATATTCTGTGAATATTTCAAGTATCTACCTATTGCCATTATCAATATCGAGCAAAAACGAACAAAAAAATCACGTTTGTTGTATGGGAGCCCCCTTAAATATTTATTTTATTCTATATTTTAGTATTTGTTGTTATAGCGGCAACAGAAATACATACCGGGCAGAGACAGTTTTATACGATGTTGTTATTTAGTAGCTACGGTATACTGTTTGTTGAAGGTACTTCCGTATTTAAACTGAAAGAAGAGAGAAAGAGTCATTCAATTCATGTTGATGGTAGTATTGACGGTTTAGCTTGTATGATGTTGATATTGTGATCACAGATTTTATTCTCATTATTATTGTTATTGTAACCTTCAAATGTGATGATGGCTGACACGTCTGTATCGTTCGAATGTGCCCAGTACCTATTTGCAGGCAATAACTGACAATCAGTGTTTTGCTCTCTGAACAAACCCAACACTGAGCTATTGCCCATTTGTATCACTGCGATACACGCTCCAACTGGCAAGGTGTTGACACATACATTGGAAAGTGTTATCTAATTGGTTATTTGTAAGTTGTTGTTGTCTCCCTTTGTTTGTTGGCATATATATCTACCTACTGTAGTTTTATATTGTGTGTCTAAGTGTACAAATAAAGCTTTTATCTATCTATCTAACTGCTTATTAATCACAATGCTCTGCCTATCTTTTGCCAGAGCCTCCCGTACTAGTTGGCAATATACACCACGTAAACATGGTTCGGTGTTTCGGTATTTTAAGTTATCGCCAACGGATGTACCGATTTTATCGTTAAAACTCAGGATATCAAAATATGGCCATGGTTTTTGAAATTGTGAACTTTCTTGCTGGAACTGAACTGAAAGTAGAAACTGCGGTTTCAAGAACTCGGATTCAATTAAACTTAGACTCAATGTAACTGATATAACCCTTTAACATATATCAGTGAATAAAAATTAATAAATCCTAACATTAATTTAACTCTTTATGTTGGATGAATATTTGGAAACCCGTTCAGACGTTAGCGATTCTTTAAAAAACCTTTCAAACTCCATTTTTTTTTATACTACGTCGGGAGGCATACAAGCTTACGGCCTACCTGATGTAAAGCGGGTACCGTAGCCTGTTAACGCTTGCGATATATTAAGTATCACTCGCGCGATGCCTCCGCTGCTGCTTACACAGCAACTCCTTGGGAGCTTACCTGTGATCTCACTCACACGCAGGAACATATCAACCCTCTAGGGAGTTGTTATTTGGCTGCGGTTTTCTGTGAGATGGAGGTATTCTCCCAGACGGGATGCTTTGATGCGCCCTACCTCTCTTAAAATATTCAGACCGAGACAAATAGACATGTTCATGCACACAAATGTTTGCCTTGAGTGGGAATCTAACCCACGAACGTTGGTGTCGCGTCATTCACGACTGAGCTACCGTGCTTGTCAAATTTTGTATTATAGTATTGATAAAATATTGAAAGAAGACTGTACCATAGTACTCGTAGTTCACAATAAAGATTATTTGCATTTGTGCAGGTTATTGTTACGTATTAACCTTCTTTTTCTATAAGTGAAATTAGCTCATTGTAACCTTATTTCAAATGATACGAAAAGCTAAACAAGATGTGAGGTGGGCGAGAAATGAGACGCGATTGCTTCCAATGTAGGAGTGTTCTGTCTCTGACGGAGGAGGGTTGAGCTTGTCGGTATATTACCAACGGTAGCGTCCGAGTTTGACGTTTGACGAGGTTTCTTAGGTTCTTGAAAAAGGCTCTCGTTGGGAGGATGGGACGACGAGCTCGGTGGCTTAGTCGTGAATGACGCGACTTTGACACCAACGCTCGTGGGTTCGATTCCCACACAAGGCAAACATTTGTGTGCATGAACATGTCTGTTTGTCTTGGTCTGGGTATTTTTTATGTATAATAAGTATGTATTTACAAAACAAAAAGGTATTTACGTATGTTTATCAGTTGTCTTGTACCCATAACACAAGCTTCGCTTACTTTGGGCTAGATGGCGCTGTGTAATTTGTCCGACAATATTTATTTATTTATTTTAGGTATGCGTGGGCCAGAATTTCCCGCTTGAATGTTTTCTATTTTCTGCAGCACTGCTGTCATGAGCTTATTATCGTCTTCAGACGATGGGCTTGGGTTTTTGAGTCCCAGGTCGGCGGGGGCTACGGTGATTACTTGCCCTGTGTGGGCATCACTTTTAATTATTAGCCTGCCTCCAAACGGCGCGGCAGGCATTCTTCGCTTGCGGGGGGCTAAAAGTGCCAATCCCTCAAATAGACGTTGACGGGACGGCAGAGGGCTATCTGGTGGTCAACGACTTCGATTAGCCATGATGGGTTTGTGCGAGCTAGGCCCGCTCAGATGGTTGTTCAGTATGAAATTGTACCTGCTAGTATCGCAACGATAGGCAGACACAATTGACAATTGACACCTAAGCGACCTAATACTATATAGATTGCAAAACTGTACGACAATTCCGGCTCGGCTAGAATGAGCCCGGGCACGCGGAATATAAAAATAATAGAAATATTAAAATAATCATAACACGACGAATACAATTGTACGAACAAACGAACGAACAAACGGGAAAACGAGTAAACAAATACGGAATGGGGTGCCCTTCCCCTAGAGGGGACGGACAACAAACTAGTGCCAACTAGGCAGGCTAAGTTAGTGATCTCTTCAACGAAATATACCGAGTGTTGTGGGAGTGCAACGCGAACGCGAAACAATGGCGCACATTTGACCCGTCCGAAGAAGCCCGAAGCGTCCCGATCAGTCAACAGAAGTCTTCCAATCGATGACGCCCGCAGCAACTCGAAGAAGCCCGAAGCGTCCCGATCAGTCAACAGAAGTCTTCCAATCGATGACACCCGCAGCAACTCGAACAAGCTGAATCAAGAGAACTCTACCCCAAAGCTGGGCTCAACAGGGCGAGTACACACGTTTGACTGCTGGCCAAAACGAGATATCGAGGGCTCTTCTGCCTCTTTCCGTATAAGCGCGTAGGAGGCAGAGTCGCGCAACAAACTCGACCTTTCTTATACATTACATTCATAAGTTGACTGTACAGCACGCAGGTAATCCCACATCGGGACAAAATGCCCCAGTGATCTACAAAACTACAGAATACCTTCTGGTCCATAGAGAAAATCTTTAGAAGTACCTAAACTACACACTCTTGATACGCACCCTCATATCGCAGTTTGGTTGCGTATTAAAATGCGCTATGCCCTACCTCCTCTTTGCCTGAAACTCTTTTGCAAATTAACAGGCAACGCCTGGCACAGGTGAACTTAGCATTAGTTATGAAAATGTATGTATGTATATCTTCACGCCAGGTCCCTTGCGGGGTAGGCAAAGAGAACCGAGCGCCATAACACGCGGTCCTTACACACTTCACTCGCTTCTCTCATATGCATAGCTCTTTTCATACACGCTCGCCGGTTCCTAAGGCTCCTTACATCACCTTTTATAGCTAGCATCTATATCTAGATAAAACACGACCAATTTGGTCATGGTAGGTTAGTCTTGGACTTCCTCGGCTCCTTCATCTAAAGTAAATATAAATATCTCCTACATCTACATTTCTAAAGGTGTTGATAAGAAACACTCTGTAAATGCTGTTTTCCTGTTTGTCTACATTTTGTAGTAGAAATAAAGTTGTTCTCTTCATTTTCACGAAAACCTTGCAGCAATGTACTATGTAAGGCATCTTTGCATCCGGTATTAAGCTTGCGTCACTCTAGCGTTAAAAATTGGTGATTTTTAAAATATTGGAAGTAAGTTATGAAAATCTTGATTAAAAATTCCGCAGAGCGAAAGTCATTTTCCTCGTTAGACGTGTCGGAGGGTTCGCCTAATGAGCACAAAGGCAGACAAGATTACATGAAATACACTTCGGTCTCAGACAGACGACAATTTCCCGACTCGTGAAGAAGCCGCGTTTTTTAAGACGCAGTGACGTTTCGGTAATACATTGTATGTGCTCGAATGCATTACTTATCTGTGGTCCTATCACCACTGTGTTATTATATCACGTATCACCACATTGTTATCAATTACGCTCGAATTAATGGAGAAGCTTGTCAATAATATAGCCGGTTGTTATAGTAGATTATGCGTAAATAATATCAGTTATGCTGATGACATACTGTGCCTGGGGGTCTCGATCGGTGGTTGAGTTCTCAATGCCTATGAAAACTTCGCCTAATCTTATTGATTGGAATATAATATCTAGAAAAGTAAATTCGTAATCTCAGAGCCCACTTGGCTTGACATAATCCCACTATCAAACTCCATTGAAACGGATGTACAGGTGTTGATATTCGCATCTAACTGACCTGAGATTGAGAATCTCAACATGATGGCAGTATCAAAAATGAATTTACAGAAGCAGGTTTGCAAGTTTCTCTAATTACGTAAGTAAATACTATTATGTAGCCACATTTTACATTATACGACTACTGTACATCACACACGTGCCACAGTAGACTTTAGCTTATAAGTCTACTGTGCACATGCAGCCTGTGGGGGTAAACAAACCGAAAAGTCTTATAACATTCTATGAGCACAATACAGTAATAGATCCGGAGTGCTTATGTTCTGCTATTGTAACGCTTGTTTATCGTAGCTCAAGTCAAATCACGTTATACAAGGTAATGCTTAATGGATGCTTATATCTGGTTGATAGGGTGTACGCTAGACCCAAGAGGATATTGGTCATGAGAGGCAGTAGACTAGATTTCTTGTATGTTTCGCTCTTTCACCCAAGACACAGCGGACCCTGGGCTCCGAAGCGAAAGCGTAGAACGCGACCGGGATTAACGCTCAGATGATGATGATGATGATGACTCTTTCACACAAACTGCTGAACTTTACCTTCGAGAAGTATTCTGAAACTACTCATAAACATCTTTTGTAATGTCAATCGACGTCACCATCATTATAATTTTAGACGAAGGACGTCACCGTCCATACCGTACCATACCGTGCCATGCCGTGCAGTGGCGTACCGTGCTGTACCGTACCGTGCCATGCCACGCCGTGCTGTGGCATGCCATGACATGCCGTGCCGTACCGTATGGTACTACAGTAACGTCACGCCAAATCCTTTACGGAGAAGACAGAATCGAGCGTCACATGACTTGGTTCTTACATACCTAACTGGCTCCTTTAACATTCATAGTTCATACACCCTCGCTGATTTCTAAGGCTACTCGTGTACAATAATGAAGTTGTGGGTTTATTATCGTAAGGCCGCAGGCAAATACTACGAGTATAATCTCTGTCTGTTGTGTGCTACATACATTTAGTCTGTTGTCTACTGAAAGATCACTCGCGGATGCGTATAAACGTTTGAGGGAATATGTTTAGATACGAAAGCTATTTTGATTTTCACCGCCATATCTTGTGAGTTTATAACATAACGCGGCTTTATACACAAAAATAACAGATCATCTGTTAGAGGCATTAATCTGATGTCCGTTTTTATCATCAGATGGTCTTTTGCGATCAGTAAGAGGCAGTTTTTTTGGACTTACGTTCTAATGAGGGCTTAGTGAATGAAATCGAGTTATTGTGATGAAAGTCAAGCTTTTTCGGCACTTGAATCAGACACTTCACGCTGTACTAATGAAGGTTCTCGACTCGTGATTCGACAATGTCAAGTACGTAGTATTTATAGAACTTTTAAGATGGTCTTCAAAGAGTTCTATTACTACTTAACATTGTGATAGATATTAGTAATTTGCGCGATTGAGTGCTAAGGTACGATCGATTGACTACAATCGACGACTTCTCATATATGGTGTTTGATCTGGTGAATCTTCTTCTTCCTTGCGTTATCCCGTTCGGCGGGATCTGCTACCTAAGTCTAAAGATTTGACGAATGTACTAATATTGCAAAACAATTCTTCACAACACATCCCATTGTACAATCGGTAGAAAACACAAAGTTAGGCAAAATGTCTCCTTAAACTTAAGGGTGCAATAACAATAATACAATAACAATATTTATTTTTTCTCACCACAATTTTGTACATTGATAATTGGTATACACAGTATGATAACATCTACATGTGGAGAGAACTGGTGCTCGAGCGAGGGAGGAGAGAAACCAACGTCTGTTACGAGTCACCAGGCTCCCCTCGCTTTTTATGATTTACCAAAACTATGATGAATTCAATGCCGTGTGGAAGCTTAGGAAATAAAAAAATTAAATAGACTTTGCCCTCGTAGAATTGGGATTTGCTCACGACTTTATAGGTTTTATTTTAGCACCTTATTTCTTTTTCATAAACAAAAGAGGCCTACGTCAGCCCCTCCTTATAACATCAGCCAGTATCTGCCAGTGAAAGATTCTAGACAAATAACAGACAAAAAATTTACGAATATTTTTTGTTATATGTACCGCGTATACATTATAATTATATTCTGTCTATCTATCTAGAAATATACGCCAAATCCCTTGTGGGGTAGGTAGAGAGAACCGAGCGCATAAGACGCGGTCCTTACATGCTTCGCTCGCTTTTTTAACATTCATAACTCTTTTCATGAACGTCCGCCGGTTTCTAGGACTCTTGACATCACCTTCTGATAAAACACACAATATTACATATTCTTTTAGTAAAAAGGTGCTATTTTGACATCACAAACAAAAATTTAAAAATTTTATTTATTCTGTAGATACCAATTTAATTCAATTTGTTTGATATAAGTTATTATGGCATACATTCGTGCGCATAACGATAATCTTATTGTTTTCTATTAACTCTTTTGTTTGTAAGTAAATTACTGCCATTCTTACGCCACTCTTTACGCCAAGCCAATTCCGGCAGGTCGAGGAGAGCAACGTGGAATGTAAGCCTTTCCGACTCAGTTATGGTTAATCGCTAGAAAGTTTTAAAAGAAAGTAACGTGGATACAAAAGAAGTATATGTCGATGTGCAAAGAAGCACAAAACGTTCAAAAAAGACGCCCGGTGTGACGCGGAAATTTAATCTTCCGTAGCAAAGAATAGAAAAGCGTGGCTGGGTTATGTATGGTCTTTGCGCCTAACCGAAATTATAAGAGAGAAGAAGGAAGAATAAACCGTCGATGCTAGAACGAACTCAAAGCTTTTAGTGAAAGTGAAGCGTGAAATGAATGAGGAAGAGATGCCGATGGGTAACTATGAGGTGAAAACCAAACTCTTCTGGAGAAAGAAAAGTCTCGGAATGATTCTTCGGCATCCAGAATGGACAAGGCAAAGTCTAAAGCCGGCGTCATTTTTGCGAGTGAACATTTTTTCTTCGATGAAAACATAACTATGACTGAGATCGAATGGTCGATAGGACATTTGAAAAATGAAAAGTCGGCGGGAACTGATATGATCACAGTTGATATGGTCAAACTAGGTAGGATTTACGTCCGGGACACCTTTTGGTACTTAAGCAATCTCTGCTAGAGAACTGGAAGGATGCCACTAGATGAAAGGCTTGGAGTAGTTATGGCCTTTTATAACGGCAAGGGATCACACATAAATTGCGCTTAAGTAGGCCCATCAGTTTTATCAGCTCAACAGTAAATGTTTTTGTATATAATTAAAAGGAGAATGAGGGTGAAAATCCGATGGAATATTGTGGGGAAACACAGGGAGGATTCCGAAATGGGACGAAATCAAGTTTCTCACTACGCAATATCTCGAAAAATCTCCTGTGCATAGCGCCTATCAGTGTTCGTAAAAATGACATTAGATGTACTTCCTTCGTTGGTTCATACATGTAGAAAAATGCAGGAAAAAATTATTACGAAACAGGTATAAATAATTACAAAATAAAAACATACTACAAAACTACAAAAGAAAAAATAATTACAATGCGAAAGTAGAAAGGTGTCAAGTTATAAAGAGATAAATAGACAGTTATAAGTTCTATAATAAATATAACTTTGGATCTATCTTAAGAGATTGTAGTTTAAACTGTTCTAATCCATTGAAATCACTCTGCGATATCGGTAGATAAAAATAAAACATAGAATATTTTTTTAAGTGTCGGTAAAAATAGAGCGCAAGCACTGCTTAATAATAATGATATTCTTAATAATGATATTTAGATTAGTTGCCTTTTCGTAAACCGAGAGAAAGACATCGAAAGCCACGATATAAAAACATGACAAAATATTTTCATGCAAAATTTTGCAATGTTTTTCCTACTTCTTATAACGGCAAAATTGTAAAATGATTTTTCTCCCTCGTCCATTACGTAAAAATACCCCTGAAGTATTATAATTTGTGAGGCGTCAAATGAAGCGGTTTCCACTTTTTTCCGGAGGCTTTTGTACTTCACGACATGACAACACTTTTTACTATAAAATCATAACATCCTTATCAGTATTACTAATACGATTATGTACAAATCGAATTCTATGGCATGTTTCAGTCTAAGTAAAACGTAATTTATTTATTTATTTTGACGAGTCCGGTAGTTGAATGGCAGTTAAAACCAAAAGCTGTAGGGCCGCTAATCACCACATACAAACACACGTATGTCTTGTCTGAGTAATTTTTATGTAATACAGGTATTTACGATTTATATGTACCTGTTTATCAGTTATAAAATATATTATATGTATAGACAAGCATTGCTACGTTGATGGGCATAGATAGGTTTGTAATATGTCCAGAAAAAAAAATATTATTTCGAGCCTATTTATTGGACGGTTTGCGTTTGCCCGTCATCTGTAACAGACAATGCATGCAACGCTGTGTGGTCGCTGCGGTCGTCTCTGCGTTTGCTCGCCATCTGTAACAGACAATGCATGCAACGCTGTGTGGTCGTTGCTGTGGTCGTCTCTGCGTTTGCCCGCCATCTGTAACAGACAATACATGCAACGCTGTGTGGTCACTGCTGTGGTCGTCTGTGCGTTTGCCCGCCATCTATAACAGACAATGCATGCAACTTGTGGTCCTCTCTGTCTACTGTGGTCATCTGTGCCTGTATTCTCCATCAGTAATAAAAGGGTATTAGAAAGGATATTAGGAACATGTCCGTATATAAAACATTAGGTTGCAGCATAGCATAATGTTTTATGTAGAAATATGTTCCTACATAAAACATTAGGTTGCAGCAGAAATAAACTATTTTCTTTCTTTGTGCAAAATTTGTGGCATAACGCTTACTGACCGCGTTCGTATGTTCGATGATGTAACAAAGAGAGTTCTGAAAGAGTGTCGGTGTTAAGATTTTTTGATTCGGACATGTATAAAGAATGCAGGATGAATGAACGACAAAATAGATGTACAACGCGAAAGTTGAAGGATGTAGGAGCCGAGGAAGACCAAGACTAACCTACCACGACCAAGTTGGTCATGTTTTATCAGAAGGTGATTTCAGTAGCGCCAGGAACCCGCAAGCGTGTATGAAAAGAGCCGTGAATATTAAAAAAGCGAGTGAGTTCTTTTCTTATACTACGTCAGAAGGTATACTAGCATACGGCTCACCTGATGTAAAGCGGGTACCGTTGCCTATTAACGCTTGCGATATATTAAGTATCGCTGGCACGATGCCTCCTCTGCTGCTTACACAGCAACTCCTTGGGAGCTTACTGGTGACCTCACTCACACGCAGGAACACATTAACCCTCTAGGGAGTTGTTATTTGGCTGCGGTTTTCTGTGAGGTGGAGGTACTTCCCAGACGGGCTGCTTTGATGCGCCCTACCTCTCTTAATGTGTAAGTACCGCGTCTAATGGCGCTCAGTATTCTCTGCCAACCCTGTACTGGACCTGGCGAGATTATATACGTACATACGTCCTTATAATAATGACCAGGGACGTTATAAAACATACCCACAGGGATAACAATAGTCTTTAACTGTACCAGGACTAAAATTAGAGGTATTATACTTCATTAAATAAGATGCTGACGGCAGCCAATGGCGTTGCAACATTTATTGTATACAACCCGAGGTACATACTCGCTGTAGAGCACCCCGAATGTAAACTCGTTGTTGAAGCGTACAAAGGCCTGTAATATAAGAAGAAGAAACTTACTGGTACATTCACTTACTTGCAGGGATAGAACAACCAGTGCGGTCGATGTTTAGCTGCGGTCGATGTTTAGCTGCGGTCGATGTTTAGCTGCGGTCGATGTTTAGCTGCGGTCGATGTTTAGCTGCGGTCGATGTTTAGCTGCGGTCGGTGTTTAGCTGCGGTTGATGTTTAGCTGCGGTTGATGTTTAGCTGCGGTTGATGTTTAGCTGCGGTTGATGTTTAGCTGCGGTTGATGTTTAGCTGCGGTTGATGTTTAGCTGCGGTTGATGTTTAGCTGCGGTTGATATTTAGCTGCGGTTTTCTGTTAGGTATAGGTACTTTCTTAGTCAGGCTGCTTTGATGCTCCCTTCCTCTCATAAAACACCCGGACCAAGACAAACAGACACACTCATGCATATAACGTATATCCTACTCCTAGTGCAGATAAATTCTTACTTATAAGGAATCTTTAGCCAGTAAATACTGTAATTATCTATTTTTTTATACCACTGAATCGGCCTGTCTGATGGTAAGCAGTTTCCGTACCCTTTCGATATTTGCAAAACCAGGTGTGTGTGTTGCCGATCCTTACAGGTACCGAATTTTTTTATTTTTATTTTTCCATATGTTTGTCCTGTACGGGAATCGAACCCACGAGAACAGGTGTTAAAGTAACAAAATAAACCACTCCGCTATCAGGTTCATCAACTTATGCTCATATATTTAACCATGGGCACATATGGTAATTTGTGATTACTATGTGAAAACGGGAGAGAAAACTACCTTCAAACAATATCATGTTACTTAGGACTTCAACTTATGGAGTCACTTTAACAAATATTTGAAAATATTGAACGTCACTAATGCAAAGCTAAAAGCTAATTATGTATTTGTTATAATTAATATTATAACAAAGCTTTGCATTAGTGACGTTCTAATCTAATTAATCTAATTTTCAAGAATAGGATTTGTGATATTATAAAAAAAGGGCAAAATTTTATTAATTTTTTATACAACTAAATCAGCCTGTAAACTTGTTTGTCACAAGCGCACGTTTTCACATAGCAATCCACTAAGAGTTTACTGGTAACCTCAATCACTCTTATTCCCACTGCTGTGGGAGGTGTCATTTGACAGCAGTAAACTGTGACATATAAATACTTCTCTACTGCTTTGATACATCCTACCTCTCTCAAAATACCCAAGGTAAGAAAAACATACATGTACTACATGCACACAAATGTCCCCTCTCGAAATATCCAGGATAAGACAAACGTACATGTACATGCATACAAATATTTATCTTGGGTGGAAATCAAACCCACAAACCTTGATAAATTAGCTTTGTTAACGACTGAACCGTCGGGATTGGCAAAATTGTTTACATTACCGTAATCAGCTACAGTCAGCTCCTTAAGAATTTCATATCCTTGTTATTCTGGAAAGGTCCTAAATTGGCGCATCCCTCTCTAATTAAAATAATAAAACGAAATCATAATTGCCTGTCCCTTTGGGTATGAAATCGGTAATTGCAGGTCTCTGTTATACGCCAATTTGTTAGGTACAAAAGGTGTTTTTTTTATACCTGCCTGCGGTAAACAGTCACCGTGCGGCCTGCCTGATGGTAAACAGTCACCGTGGCCTATGGACATTTGCAACACCAGAGGTGTCACTCATGCCTTGCCGACACTCTATTTAACTATACTATACTTTATCTATCCTTTACTGTGATATACTAAACGGAAAAGATGGAATAACGAACAGTTTTTCTATTGTTACTTTGTGTATTATTATGTCTTCACGCCAAGTCGCTTGCAGGGTAGGCAGAGAGAATCGAATGCTACATCGCACGGTCCTTAGACACCTCACTAGGTTCATTAACATTCATGTCAAGAGACATACATGCATGCGGCCCTCTGTTTATCCTGATGATTAATGATGATGATCCATCGGGATTGGCGAGGTCCACTGCCTAAGCTAAAGGATTTAGTGAAGATACTAATTTTTACATGGAGCGACTGCCATCAGACCTGCATAACCCAGAGGTATAAACCAGACATTTCTTAGATTAAGTCACACAGATCCTACGAAATATAATTCTTTAGCGGTGCTGATTTCCTCACTATGTTTTCCTTCACCGACTGGCAGTTCTAGAGATTAGTGCGTCTAAATAAACTAAGCGATAAATAGAGTCCACAGTTTATAGTAGAAATTTTTATGTTATTATATTATTATGCATAACAGCGGATAGCAGAAAATTATGTGGCCTGCACTCATTTACACCCAAAACGCAGAATAGTGTAAATTAAAATCATGTTTAGCTATGCATTTCATATCCACAATAATTGAAAATTAGAACCAATATATCACAGAAAGTTCACAGTCTGAATCCTCTTGTGGCATTCATTTCATGAATTTTAACATGATTATGAACATATATTATGTTGATACTGTTGATTGTAGGTACTTGGTGGAATTTTGAAGACATCGCGTTAATGTTAATACTTGCACTTGTACAGATTCCACTTCACAGTTTTATTTAATAATTATTTTTACCGACCGGTTTCGCCTTTACGGTATTATCAAGGTATTTTATACAACATATGGCTTCTTTAGTGGTCTTGTGTCCCCCAATTCAAAATAGAACTATTAAATTCTACCTAAAACTATACAACGGGACTCAAGTGGTTTTCAACAAGGACGAGGTGACCTTACTGGAGAAAGGCCTGAAATATTGCCCAAATATTACAACTACCCAAAGTGATATGGATGGTTTAGCCGCAGATCTTGAGGTGGCCTGCAAAGATACCACAGAAAAACACATGTTGGGAAAAATTGTGAGAGAGGAATATAAAAAGTACAAACAGGTTACCAAGGGCAATAGAAACGAAGCAAAAATAATGAAAGGTATAAAGGAGAAGGTCAAGGACAATCAACTCATAATAACGAAGGCGGACAAGGGTAACACAGTAGTAGTTACGACAGAGGCGGAGTATAAAGGAAAAATCGCATCTTTTCTATCGAACACGGCAATTGTGGAACTAGATAAAGACCCTACAAAGCGCTATAACAAAGATATAATGGACACCATAAAAACTGCAAATAGCATATTCTCGTACGCCGACAGATATAAGCTCAAAATTATGAACCCCCAAGCACCAAAACTTTATGGCTACTACAAACTACACAAACCCGATGTTCCAGTTCGTCCAGTTGTCGCTTATATGAGTGCACCAGCATTCAGACTAGCAGCGAAAGTCAACACAATCTTCAGAGAAGAAACAAACTTCAAACCACAATATGCAATTACTAATAGCTATGATCTAATCGACAAAATCAAGGATGTAACCGCTCCTTCTGGTGCAATTCTGGTATCTTTTGACGTAAAAATCTATTCTCTAGCATCCCGTTATCTATCTATAACTTCACGCCAAATCCCTTGCGGGGTAGGCAGAGAGAACCGAGCGCCACGTGACTCGATCCTTACATATCTCACTCGCTTCTTTAACATTCATTGCTCTTCTCATGCACGCACGCCGGTTTCTAGGGCTCCTGACATCACCTTCTGATAGAACATGACCAATTTGGTCATGGTAGGTAAGTCTTGGCCTTCCCCGGCTCCTACATCCTTCCACTTTTGCATTGTATATCTGGTTCGTCATTCTTTCATCTTGCATTCTTTCTACATGCCCGAACCATCGGAGCATGCCTCTTCTTATTTTAACACCGACGCTCTCTTTCAGACCAACTCTATTTCTAACATCATCATTGCGAATACGGTCTACGAGCCTTACGCCACAAATTTTGCGCAGCGCTCGCATTTCAACCGCGTTTATTCTACTTTCATGCTCTTTCTGCCATACCCAACTCTCGCTTCCATAAGTTAGCGTTGGGACCAACACTGCATTGTGTATAGCGAGTTGTGCCTTCTGGCTCAGGATTTTACTGCCAAGAAGTTTTCCCAACGCTCCATTCACACTATTCCCAGCACTCACTCGTCTTTCCACATCTGCGGTGTACCTTCCATCCCTGCTGAAAGTGCATCCAAGATATACAAACTCATCCACTTGTTCCAACACTTCATCATCAATCGTAATCCTTACATTAGTTCTGGATTCTTCTCTTTCAAATACCATTATCTTTGTTTTCTTCGCATTCAGTAGTAAGCCTTTCTCCATACAGTCGTCTTTCATCGCTGTGACCAGTGTTTGCAGTTTAGACGGTGTATCTGCTAATAGCACGGCATCGTCTGCATACAGCAGACAGTTCACCACTTGGTCACCCGTGCGCAATCCCACATTCGTTGACCTTATTCTCTGCAGACAACTATCGAGATACAGGATAAACAGCCTAGCAGATAGCATGCAACCCTGTTTGACACCAATTTTGACATCAAACCAGGGTGACATGCCACTGTCTATCCGCACACATGCTGAGCAATCCTTGTAAGTGGACTGCACAGCACGGAGCAGTGAACCGTCAATCCCATATCTCGGCAATATGTCCCACAGTTCCTTTCGCACAACCCTATCAAAGGCTTTCTCAAGATCCACAAAACCGCAGAAAACCTTCCGGTCTATGGCCAGATGCTTCTCTACGATATTGCGGAGCGAGAAAACTTGATCCGTACATCCCCTTCCATTTCGGAAACCTCCTTGTGCGTCCCACAGCATTTCATCGGATTTCATCCTCATTCTCCTTTCAATCACCTTTCCATATACTTTTGCTGCTAAGCTGATCAAACTGATGGCCCTATAGTTGGCGCAGTCCATGCGTGATCCCTTGCCTTTATACAAGGGCACGATGACTGCGCGTCTCCAGTCCATTGGGACCCTTCCAGTTCTCCAGCATAGGTTGCATAGGTACCAGAAGGCGTCCCGGACGTAAGTGCCACCTAATTTGATCATCTCAGCTGTGATCAGATCAATTCCCGCTGATTTTCCATTTTTCAAGCTTCGTATCGACCATTCGATCTCATCCATAGTTATGCCTTCGTCAGACGCCGTCAACGTGGAGTAAGCATCCGACTCACTCTCATTGCCAGCGTCCGAGGCATACTCATACATTTCCTCAAAATATTCACTCCACCGTTCAACACTTCCTGAGTGTTCGCAAGAATGACCCCAGCTTTAGACTTTATCTTATCCATTCTGGATGCCGACGAACCACTCCGAGACTTCTTTACCTCTCTCCAAAAGAGTTTGGTATTTGCCTCGAAGTTTTTCGTCAGCCTCTCTTCCTCATTCATAATTTGTCTTTCACGCTTCTCTTTCACTAAAGCCTTGGTTTCATTCTTGCATAGACGGTACATTTCTTTCTTCTTTTCTCTCATATTTTCATTTAACGGCAAAGATGATACGTAATCCAGCCACGCTTTCCTCTTTCTTGCTACAGAGGATTCAACCTCCGCATCCCACCAGGCATCTCCTTTCGCTCTTTTACGTCTCTTTGCGCATCCACAAGCTTCTTTTGCACTATCCACCATACTTTCTTTCAAAACTTTCCAACAATCATCCACATCTGAGTCGGAGAGGCTTGCATTTGCACGTCTCTCACTTACCAGATGCACATACATTCTCCTTACACTTTCATCTTGCAATTTTTCGCTCATTATCCTTTCATGATCTCCGAAAGGGATACGCACTCGCCAGTGCCTCCACTTCCTAAAAAGGCCCACAAACCGGCTTACCACCAGGTAATGGTCCGTCTCAAGAGTGGGGCCTCTAAAGGCTCTTGTATCCATTAAAACATTTCGGAGACGTCTATCTATTAAAATCAAATCAATCACACTTTTTTGATCATTCCTTCTCCATGTATACGTGTGAATATCCTTATGATGAAATAAAGTATTCGACACGAGGAGGCCTCGTTCCATACATAAATCTAGTATTGACTTACCTGCTTCGTTCACTCTCTTATCTCCATACGGACCAAGAACAGCTTCATAGCTGTATCGCTTGGTCCCAACCCATCCATTCAAGTCTCCACACATAATCACTCTTTCATTCCCTTCAGCTAAGTCCAGAACATCCCTCACAGACTCCCAAAACTTCTCCAGTTCTTGAGCACACGCTGAGCTTACGGGAGCGTATGCTGCAACCAAAAATACTTGCGTGATGCCCAGTTTAATACGAACCCAGAGAAGTCTAGGCCCTACCAAACAGTAATCTCTTACACCAGTGGCTAAGCGAGAGGAGAGTACGACACCTACACCAGCACAGCATCGTCCCGGTCTATCCCAGACCATAGGGCCATCATACCACCGGGCAGATCATCGGTGTCGCTCCCCTTGCGCTTAGTCTCTGTCACACATAAAGCATCCAAACGTCTATCATTCATTACGTCTATCAGTTCATTCGTCTTATCTTTCAATCCACCTCTCACATTCCACGTGCCTATGCGGCACTCGGTTCCCCTCGTCCCGCCGGAATTGGCGCTGCGTGGTGGGTAGCGGCCCCCACCGCCGCATGCAGCTATATTCGCACCGACGGGGGCGGATCGGTGCGCGTCGCCTACGGGGGACGCCCTAATCCGCACGTCGGTGCGCTCTTGGTCCCCGCATCCCGTTAGATAATTATAAACGCGTAATCAGTGATATTTTGACGAAAAAAGTTGTGGAACCTCAAAAGATCGTTGACCTCAATCATACTATGTCCATTTGTCTTGAGCAAAATTATTTCAGGTTTGCTGGTAAAATATTTAAACAGACATTAGGCCTTGCTATGGGCAGCCCGCTATCCCCGTTGTGTGCGGACATCTACATGGATAGTATAGAAAACGTAATACTTAACAACGAAGAATATAATAGATTTATACTATATTGGTATAGATATGTAGATGACATAATATGTCTGTGGACTGGAACTATGGCACAGCTTCATGTATTTTTGACAATGATTAATTCCATAGACGACAATATTGAATTTACAATAGAAATTGGACATGACACTATTAATTTTCTAGATTTGACAATTGAGTTATCTAACAATAAACACACATTTAATGTATTCAGAAAAGCTACATTCAGCGACAATGTTATCCATGCGGAGTCCAAACACCCCCTAACACATAAACATGCAGCTTTTCATTCAATGGTGCATAGGCTTCTTTCTATTCCTCTTAGTAAAGAAAATTACAATACTGAGTTAGAAACAATTAAAACCATTGCTTTCAATAACGGCCATGACCCGAAAATTATAGATAGTATAGTGGGGAAAAAACGAGCGAAAATGGCACAGCAATTGGTATATAACGGTAGTAACAGGGCCAACCTAGAAAAAGAATCTATGCGCTGGGCTAGATTACCATTTTTAGGAAAGATATCTTATAAATATTCGCGGATACTTAATAACCGTCGACCAGCATTTTACAGTACCCATTCCCTACAGAATCTGCTCTGTAACACTAAAGACAGAACTCCCACTGAACTAAAAAGTGGAGTGTATGAACTGTCTTGTGCCCAGTGTAATAAAAAATATATAGGCCAGACTGGCAGATCCTTTCAAACTAGGCTCAAGGTAGACTAACACTGTAGATGCTGGAAACTTAAACGAACAGATTCCAACTTTGCTGAACACCTTTGGAACGAAGCCCATAGCTTTGACCAACAAACAAACTTTAAAGCCCTCCATATATGTGATAAAGGAAAGAAATAAATGCCCTGGAGGCTTTAGAAATTAATAGTTTGTTGCATCAAGACGCATCCAGGGCCTTACATATACAATTGGATATTAACACCTCTCGCCTATTAAATTATTTTACCTTTTGACATTTATTTTTATTCCAGATGTAATTTACTATTGGCATTTAATATATTTTATTATTTATTTAAATCATAATAGTTCGTGACATTGTAATTGATTATCTTACTTGCTGACACTAGACACTTTGATTATTATTTTTATTTTATTTCGATTACTTAAATTAATTTCAATTGAATTTCTATTATTAGATTTCGAATACCAATGACTAGACCCAACTGTCATAAATTATCCCACAACTCAATATAAAATTATAAAGTGACAACACTGCCCAGTAATAACCTCTGTGGATTACCCACAATACCCACTATCACTGATTGCACGGTACCGCCATATGTTGTATAAAATACCTTGATAATGCCGTAAAGTCGAAACCGGTCGGTAAAAATAATTATTAAATAAAACTGTGAAGTGGAATCTGTACAAGTGCAAGTATTAACATTAACGCGATGAACATATATGATTTTTTATTTACGTGTAAAAAAAGAATCAATAAAATGCAAGCATCATGCCAGCAAGAATGAGAGCTTATCGCCGTAGATGATTTTAATAGTCAGTACAAAATCCCGAAAATTTAAATCCTGTTCTGGTGGCCTTAAAATAAATTATCTTTTTTTTACTTCGTTACTGGGGGATAAAAAAAGCAAACAACAAAGGTTAAGCTCGCTTCGCTTCGCATCCGCCTTAACCTTCTGATCCTAAACGGCTCATGTTGGATCTGGATGGACGCTTGCTCGCTTCGCTTGCTCGCTTCGCTTGCTCGCTTCGCTTGCTCGCTTTGACAGATTATTTTCGAACGAGAATATATCCTTTTTTACTTCAATTCTGGGCGGTTATAAAAAATCTGCCATCTTGGTAGTCGCGTTAATAAACGTTGTAACGGACCACAATGAAATAACATTGTTGCCGTCACAAATAAAAATAACCTTGCAATCATATGGATATGTAGTCGAATTATGTATAAATTAACGACTAGGAATGCAGGTGCATCGTTCACTACTTTATTTAATAGGTCATTGTCGTTCATACTTGGTTTGAAAGACGCTTCACATAGTGCTCGATTCTCGCTGCCTGCCTCGCGGGCGAGCGGGCGTGATAATATGTTATTGAAGGTATCACGGCCGTATGCTTAGGAAAAATGTTAACTTGTAAGAGGGTAGACGTATACCAGACGAAGTGGCGTGATATTCTTGAACTACCAATTAGCGCGCGGTTGCTAGTCGTGGATGAAAAGTGTGTCGTGATTCGTAAACAGTATAAGCTACTTAAATGGAACGAAATAGATTCGAATATTGAATGACGAGTTGCTATAGAACATTCTAGAATATTTTGGAAAGAGAGACAGAGATACGCAGAGAGGGGTGAAGAGGCTTGATGGTAGGCGTATGATATAAAAACGGGTGGTTCGTTAGTTCATGGCTTTTTTAGTGTGAAATTTTAAGGTAATAAGACGTATCGATAATTGTTCGTGAAGGGCCTTTTTGTCGGTGTGAATCTCGGGGGTGATAGGCGTATCGCTGGTAAATCGCGGAACGTTTCTTTTTATTATTTATTTTAATTTCTTTGTGTTAATATTGTGTTGAGAACGGCATTGATTCCTTGCCTTTGAGCTGCGTAGCGAGATATGGGACAATTAAGTTGTCTAATTGATCGTAACGTTAGGCTTGGGTATGGAATCAATGTAATTGTAGTTAACTTAATATTGAATAATCCGGTGTTTAATAATTCGCTAAAATTCAGGTTGATTGTTCAAATTGTGTGCAGCGTGGCCGAACCTACGGTGCTCAGGCGCCGATGGTGGTAGCGTGGGGCATGTTGAGCAATCAAAATGGCGCGGTTTTGTGATATGCAAATTCTAGGAATTGAAACGTAGCATTATTTGTCCGCGAAGGGGGTTTCTTTTATGGAATTTAACTTCTCGTGTTAATTTTGTTTAAGTATAGCGTTGATTCTTTATCTTGAGCATTGTGCACGGAATTGGCGGTACATCTGCCGATTTTTGTGACGCTGCGCTGGGATGTTGATTCAATGTGATCGCGGTTAAGTAATTAGGTCATAAATCGGGTTCTAATATTTCATCGGATTTAGTGTTGGTTATTCGACTGTGTTGTACGAAGTGGCCAGAATTCCAAGGGTCACAGACCTTTGAGTATGGCGGCGGTACCTAGTTAACTAACCAACATTGTCAGGCGAGTTCTAACATCGACAAATTGGTTAAATAGGGTTTGTGGTTATTTCACACTGAAAAATTAGCTATCTTAGGGACGTAACTTCGTAAAAATATGAGACGGATACCTCACGGAGCCTACGAAGTCTCGTATAGCCTAGGCGTAGGGAGCTGGCTATGCCTTGAGACGGGTCAGCGACTGATTTTGCCCTTAAAGGGATCAGTTACGTCTCCCAGGTGCTTGGGTTCGTGATCTTTCAAAGTGGTAGGAGCTCGTCGAAGTGAATTCCGTCCAGCGTATGCGGGCCATGGAGATTGATCGCAACCCAACCATACTGGTCTCATTTATTTATATATGTATATATACACACACATTTATTTCCTCTGTTAGGAGTCATGGTTCGTGTCCCAATTAGGTTAGAACCATGACGTACACACAGTTATAGACAATAGACAAAGTCGAGGCTAACTACCTTGCATACCCTAGTTTCCATTAGCAAATCAACATTGCACCTCGTTGATTTGGGCTTAGCCACATTACACATCACACGTTTAACGTAATACAAACTCAAGAAGTTATTTTACACGAGTATCTTAGATTAGATATTGTAGGTACACATTTTATTAAGATCTAGTTAGGAGATAGGTAGGTAGTCGCGATGAATACACGCGTTAGTTAACATACAGCGTGGTAGGCGCGTCAGACGACATTTATAGGGACAGTAGGTACAATTACTGATTAGTTCTTAAGCTAATCGCGACGTGCGTGATAAGTAGCAAGCGGTTACGCTAAGCGGTCGAATCAAGGGTTTCGTTCAGTAAAACGTCCGGGTGATCATATTATCCTACGGCGTGATGTTAGTACCTTTGCGGTGAGAATAAAGGAGTACGAGGGTAGGCGCGTCGCGAGAATAGGCTAATATTTTAGTGGTTGTAAAATCACGGTGGTGGGCAATAAGTAATAGGCTGCATGTGTCTAGATAAAGTGTAGTCTCGGGGTCTGCAACTTAATTATAACGTAGATATGCAGGTAGTCTGATTCTATGTTCATTGCATACTTCAACTTATTATTTTACCTCCTGACTGTGGTTACGAGTCGAAAGACATTTGGATTAGAGATAAATAGTCGAATCTTTTTGAGGGTTACATGTTCAGAGCTCTAAGGGTGCTTTATTCTGGTCCGCCGATAGTTTATACGTGACTGCTAAATTAAAGTAGTATATTAGCCAGAATGTAACACTCTCCCTCATGTGTCGTTGACGAGCGGCGATGAGCTAACACGCCAGAGTCTCCAGGACTAGTTAACACAACCAACGGTTTACATTAACGCTTTACCGTGAGACTATGTAGTTCCTTGAGGAAATGCGACGTCTGAGTTCGTTGGTGACCCCGGGTGTCTAAAGTACGCCTAGCGAAACAGCAAAGTCTGTCGTGTCGGGAGTCTACTGGACGGCGAGGACTTGTAGTTTCTGGGGAGCAATGCAATACCCGCGTTGAAGGGGGCGTTCGAGCGTCTGGTGATGCTGAGCGAAACAGGTTATGCTGTCGTGCCGGGTTCCTCAGTACGACAAGGGTTCCTCACCTGAAGCGTTATAAGCCTTGTAGAGACAACCTTGCAGTAGTTTAAGACGATCAAATGTTGGACGGCTCGGTCACAGTCAGAGTACCTATTTATTAATATACAAAACCAGCTTAATGCTTACCAATTAATAGAAAGTAGTATAAACATTTAAGTGAATTTCATGTTTTATATAGCCCAACCTAAGTGAACACTTTGTAGATTTATAAAAATTAATCTGCTCATTTGCGATTCATGCGAACTGGAAGACATTCGGTTTAGAGAATTTAGTCTAATCGTTTAGTGTGTTACATGTTCAGAGCTCAAAGAGTGCTTTATTCTGGTCAGCCGATAAGTTTTATTCGTGGTTGCTATTTTTAACGTAGTATATACGCCAGAATGTATCATTCTCCCTCATGTGTCGTTGTCGAGCGGCGATGAGTTGACACGCCTGAGTCTCCAGGACTAGTTAACACAACCAGCGGTTTCTATTAACGCTTTACCGTGAAACTATGTAGTTCCTTGAGGAAATGCGACGTCTGAGTTCGTTGGTGGCCCCGGGTGTCTAAAGTACGCCTAGCGAAACAGCAAAGTCTGTCGTGTCGGGAGTCTACTGGACGGCGAGGACTTGTAGTTTCTGGGGAGCAATACAATACCCGCGTTGAAGGGGGCGTTCGAGCGTCTGGTGATGCTGAGCGAAACAGGTTATGCTGTCGTGCCGGGTTCCTCAGTACGACAAGGGTTCTTCACCTGAAGCGTTATAAGCCATGTAGAGTCAACCTCGCGGTCGTTAAAGTCAACCGAATGTCGGACAGGACAATTGAACTGCTTTTAAGACTTAACCTTAATACTCATTATTGATTTCACTAGTCTGGCAAGCTTTGCGTTCGGTCAGATTTAGCCTAAACAGTTAGAGCAATATCCCGAAGTAACACACTGCAAATACCGTTACCAAACTTACTAACGTCTCTCAAGTGAGGAGACTTCACTACTGCCGGAAGAGCAGAAAACTTTACTTGATTAATTGTTGTCTATATTATTTAGAAGTCTGGGCAATAGACCCCGTGTAACAGTGGTGACTGAGAAAAGCGCCTGGCTGCTACCTTACAAGACTGACGAATGTATAGATGACGCTCACAGTACATTTTATTATAAACAAATACGTTATCTGTGGACCCAACTGAGGGATTTGCCTTATTTGTAATAACTGATAGCGGTGGCATAGTGGTGATTTGACCGATTGCAATTCAGTTAGATTGTGCTCAAATAACCTTATACAATCTTTGTGTTCAGCTAGCGGACGAGAAGTTTAATACTTGTATTATTGTAAATTGATGCTTGCTTTAAAATTGAAAAAAATCAAACTAGTGATGGTTGAAATTGTAGAATTTGATATAGTGAATATTATCTAAAGTAGTTCGGAAAAGGAAAATCAGGAACATAGGTGGTTCTGGGGAAGGACCCATGTGATTATTCCTAAATTGCCTCAGATAAATTTAAAATTACAAAACAAATTTAATAAAAGACTGAGATGTCGTTAGTTAAATTGTAAGAACAATTTTCTCATACTCACATATGTTACATACTCGTAAGTTCAACGAGATGAATTGGGAATGGTCAGATGGAGGGGTGTTGTAGGCGGTCCTTCTCTTCCCTGCTTCTCCTTTTCACATATAGTGGGAGTGTTCTCTATGTTATGGTTGCATTCAGAGTAGTACATAGGGCGAACACTAGCATTCTCCAGTTACATAAAATTAACCGTAGGTAATATGCCACTGCCCCGCGAGACTAGCGCGAGCCAGAGCATTCTCTATCTTATATTTGAGCTCTAAATTGAATATAGGTTGCTTACTAACCTTCCTCTTTTATATCATTTAATATAGAATATATGCCACTGCCCGAGGGGCTAGCGCAAGCAAGAGTGTTCTCTGTCTTATAATTGATTTCTAAATAGAATCTTGGTGGTGGGAACTAACATTATCTCACTACCGAAAATAACTATAGCCTGCCTAGTCATCGCCTTACGGAACCGTTAACTTGAACTGAACATCGAGATAGTAACAACATTCATTCTCACTACAAAGTGACTCCATAGGTTATTTCGCCACGGCCTTGTGAGTCCGATAGGAGCTGCGGTGTAAACAATCTAATCTTATACTTAATTCTGATTCGAATGTTGATGAGGAGTATAAATGCCTACTACATCGATAGCTAAACTATAGCTAAATCTAGGAGACTTACGTTCTAATTCTGAGGGTTCTCTTAAGATTCTAAAGTCCCTGCCTAGTGATAGAATATCATTAAATCAATTACAGTGTTATATGAATATGCATAGACATTAGTTATAATCCAATCAACGTCTAACTACGAGGGTCATCCGATTCTTCAGAATTTCCTTTGGTACGCGCGTCCACCTGTCAGAATGCTGGTCCTAAGCAATAAAGAACCAATCAAAATCCGATAGGGAGCGGTACAATTCTAACAGTCCAATTGAGATAGAGTGGTAAAGAAAAGCACACATTAAATCTTTGATATTTTATAATTTCCCCAAGCTAAGTAACCTAAACGTGGAGCGGACAATTGGATCTTCACATATATAAACATATTGAGTAGAGACAGGAAGATAACCTTAGGGAATAGTTACTCTTTAAAGTACTGCGGTGCTACGTTATTTAGGAAGCTTAACTGGTAGGGTTCTCGAATTGCTTAGTCATCTCAGCCACGAAAAGGACTCTGGGTTGCTGCTCACAATGTAGTTGCCACTAAAACGATCACTGCCAATAATTTAACTTGAGGGTCGACGTGACACAGTCCGAGACACCTAATTAATAAGTTTAGTTAAGTAGATTGATTTTTTGGTCAAGAAATAGTTACCATTAAAATCAGGGATTCTAGTACATATTTCGTCAATACACGAGTGGTAGTTCAGGTAAAGATTAGATACAGGAGTAGTTATGTGCGGGGTAAGGAGGTAGATAAACAAATTACTATGTTCAATACATGAACAGTTCTCAGTAGATATATTTCTATAAGAGTGGGGTTCACATAGGTAGGACCATTATATATATAAGTTAATAAACAAATAAAAGGAAACAGGAGGGTGAGACATATAAAGGTAGAATATAATATTATATAGAGTAGCTTTGTACTTAACATAAGTAGAGACATAATGTAGACGGGGTGGTAAGATGGAAATGAGTTAAGTAGTTAACACTAGAAGGCGGGGTTTAGTAGTACATAGGTACCTAGTCAGATATATATTTAAGCTATTTATATATAAGTAGTAATTAGAGTCTCCCCTCTGTAGCGCATAAATAAATAAGCAAAAAAATACATACATAAAACAAAAATAATATAATAAATAGAAAAGAAAGATAAGTCGAGGGGGGGGGGAAGTTACAACGTTATGCCAAACGAAATTATTATTCGAAATTTAATTTTGCCAAAGGTTAATAAAGTACTCGTAAATTGAAATTCTGCCCTCTCAAAAGTATGTTATTGTAAATTCAGATATATAAATATTCCGCCAAAAAAATGAATAAAAAGAATATTCTTTTATTTTATTTTTTGGCGGAATTTTTAAAGATGATTATGTGAAGAATTCCAAATAAATATCAGAGCATCAAGATTCTGCTACATAGAGGGAATCCTCATAAATAGTATAGATAAACCAAAATCTAGCGGAATGTTTATGTAAAAATAAAATCAAGTTCTGTATAACTACATAAATTAATTCATAATAGAACCTGGTATCTGTCCATGAATCAATTATTAGTCTGAATTAATTAAGGTCTGATCGCCTCCGTTAACTATTCCGGTGCCACAGGCAAAGCGGGATTATTTTGTTAAACGAATCTATTAATTTACTGAATTTCAGACTTCAGTGACGGAGATGTATGATAAATGGATGCGGAGTAAACTTTAAATGTTTATTAGGGTCCCGTATCTAATAGCAAAAAACAGAGCTTGAGTAATCCTGTAAGAATAACTTACACTTAAAGATTAATACTTATTCGATTCAGTGTAGAATGTTTAATCTAATTACAAAGAATTAAAGTAATATTGAAACTTCTGAATTAAAGTAATATTGAAACTTCTGAATTAAAGTAATGTTGAAGGGCTTGAATGGATTGGATGATGAAGATAACATAACATACATAAGTATACGTGAATAGAGTTTTACAAGTTCGGGTGTCGATAATTTACGTAGATCCGTCTACGTATTACCATTAGGCGGGCTCTAGGTACGCTTGTTTGGTATCTTAGTGATACAAGAAATATGTTATTTGTAATATTGCATAATTTTTATCACATAAAGCATATATTACAATACAGAGAGAAGTAATAGTCTACAGGATAAATAACCAGACTACCAACCTATGGTCCCTGGTATGAATCCTCGTATTCACCACTAGTTTTCGAATTTATGTACATATTATAAATTACAAGTGCTGGAGTTCGCGCTTCGCGCAAATCCCACCACTGCTTTTACGCTTTTATTAATTAGCACACGAATTATTAGCACGGTAATTACAACCTGGAAGTACAAAATGTACTTTTTAAATACTTCCGGTTATCAAATTAACTCCATTTTGATACCATTAGAAAGATGCAATTTAGTTTGACTTTCTGGTGAAAACCGCATCTCAATCGCATTTATAGTTTTATTTCTAGAGGCCAAAATGTCAGTGCAGAGAAATAGAGGGAGAAACTGTACTATTTTATGGGTTAGGGATTGCTTGCTCGGTGAAGAAAAATATCGTTTATTATCACATTTATATTATACAGGATGGCCGGAATATTGACTCCCAAAAAAATAGGTATCTCACTGGCCCTGTATAAACGTGGGGGTATGTCCTCTACGTTTTCGACCTGAGTAATTTAAAAAAATTCAAAAAAAGTAAATATTTTTTCGATCTTTTTTCTTGCAACTGAATCTTCATGGGTTGTACTTTTATGGATAAAATCATCAGCTTCGTAACTTTGATAAAAGTTATACAATTGTTGGTCTAAAGTGAAAAAATTACGTTAGGTGAATAATGAATTAAACTTTCAACTTTAAATTAAAAATCTAAGGAGGTAACTTCTCTGAGCTTTAATAATCATTAAGAAAAAGTAGTATTTAAAACGGCAACTTTGACCAAAATCGACCCTCACAGACAGCGAGTTGGAAAATGCTTAAAATTTGTCATCTGTTTACAAAAAAATGCGACGATTTGTAAAGAAGAAATGTCGAAAGAAAGTTGCCAATTTAAGTCTTATATTAATTGATATTGCAATAAATTTATATTAATACAATAATAACCAAGGAATCAAATTTCACGTACAACTAATTTCTTAGATCCATGCTGATTAATTGTTTCATGAATTATTTATATTTGTATTTAATTTGTCTATATTGTACTCAGTTTGATCTACAGTCAATTGTCTTTATGAAGTATCATTAAAATTAATATAGCAATTTAGTTGAAAATTTTGAAGACATCATTAACATTGTATTTAAGCATAGTATTCACTGTTGAATATAACGAAAATATAGACAAGCCAAATGCAGCCGAGTTGTGATAGCCCAGTGGATAAAGAACTGACCTATTGACCAACTAGTCCCCGGTTTGAATCCTGACATGTAGGAAGGAATAACATCGTGAGAAAGTCCGCACGAATTGACGAGCTTGTTGGCTCAGTCGTGAAAGACGCGACTTTGAGACCAACGCTTGTGGGTTTGATTCCCACACAAGACAAACATTTGTGTGCATGAACATGTCTGTTTATCTTGGTCTGGATGTTATAAGAGAGGTAGGGCGCATCAAAGCAGCCCATCTGGGGGAGTACCTCCACCTCACAGAAAACCGCAGCCAAATAACAATTCCCTAGAGGCTTGTTGTGTTCCTGCGTGTGAGTAAAGTCACCAGTAAGCTCCTAAGGTGTTGCTGTGTAAGCAGCAGAGGAGGCATCGCGCAAGTGATATATATAACAAGCGTTAATAGGCTACGGTAACTGCTTTACATCAGGTGGACCGTATGCTTGTATGCCTCCCGACGTTGTATAAAAAAAATTGGCTGTATGTAAAGTCGGTTTACGGACGATAACGTCATAAGAAGATATTCAAAAGAATTACGAAAGAAGTGTATCAAGCAAGAGTGAATGGTGATGTCGGGAGGGGCAGCCCTAGACGCACACATATAGATCAAATTGGTGATGTGTTGAAAAAGGGCCAAATCAAAAGTGCCCAAAACCGAAGAGCATGCATGAAGAAGTCGATCAGTGTGGAGGAAGCGAGAGCGGTATGTTTGGATCGGTGCACCTGGCGTTCTATATAGTCTCTGCCTACCTCAATGGGAGACAGGCGTGATGATATGTATGTAAGACATTCAACAGTTGACAAAACAGTTCACGTGTAGGTTGTGTGCTGCCGCTGTCTCTCTTCTACTACATGCCTTCCGCCGTTGTATAAAAAAAAAAAATTCGAAAGACGTGTGACCTTAACTAAGAATGGTCTGCTTTTACGACTGGATCGTGGAGGTCTAACGGCAGTCTCTTCATGTAAAAATCAGTATCTTCGCCAAATCTTTAGGCGGACCCCGTTAATCCTAATGGATTAGGAAACGGGATAGCGCTAAAAAGAAGAAGAACAGCGAAGTGTCAAATTACTAATTGCGTTTGAGTGCATAAACATGGCTGTTCGTCTTAGTATTGAAGGTTTCAGGAGAAGGTAGGCCGCATCAATTCAGTCCGACTGGGGATGTACCTCCACCTCATGTAACACCGATGTCAAACAGTAACAATTCCTTGGAGGATTGTTGTATTCTTGCGTCTGAGTAAAGGTAAGGAGCGTAAGTATGGTTACTTTCCTACTAAAGTTGTATAAAAAGCATCTATATGTTTTACAGGCTGTCTCAAAGTATAGGCAAAACAAATTCGATTGGATTTTCTATCCTCATTATCGTAAGTCATTATAGTATAAAGCTCACGTCCAAATTTAAAAGACAATTTTTAAGGTTCCGTACCTCAAAAGGAAAAACGGAATCCTTATAGGACTACTCCGTTGTCCGTCTGTATCGAGTTGAGATTAATATAATCATACACAAGTCTGGAATCTGTAGGCCATGAAAAAATCAAACTTCTAAGTCAACGCAATCAAAATATATGGTCGTTTATGCCGCATATTTTGACACTTATAAGGGAATCGAATTCTATAGAGTACTTCCGTTGACGCAATGAAAGAGAAAACTCCTAAAACCGTAAATTTGTAGTTTCATCACAATATTTCAATTCCCACAGAAGACAAATATTTGTGTGCATGAAAATGTCTGTTTGTCCTTAGTCTGGATGTTACGAGTATAAGAGAGTTAGGGCGCATCAAAGCAGCCCGTCTGGGGAGTACCTCCACCTCACAGATAAATAAAATTGCAGTGTCTGTTTGTAATATTAAAATAACTGCTTTTTATTAAACACATATGGATTATTTTTATGAAACACGATACGTATATTTACCAAAATATTTTTTTTTTACAGTTTTTGACTGTCTGTCTGTCTGTTTGTTCCAGCTAATCTCTGAAATGGCTGCACCGATTTTGACGGGACTTTCACTGGCAGATAGCTGATGTAATAAGGAGTAACATAGGCTACTATTACTATTTATTTTAGAAATTTTATTTAGTTTTTATTAATATATATAAATAATAAAAAAATAACTACGCGCGGACGAAGTCGCGGGCACAGCTAGTATGTTATATTTTCCGTTTACAAACTTATTTACGGTTTATAACAACTATACAACAAGCCGTGACCATATCGATGTATGGGAATAACAGTTTTCCAACGGCAGTTAAAAGTTCAGTGTTTCCCTCAATCCAGTTTAACATTTTGTTAGAGCAATGTACGGTGGATCCATAGTTTATTTTCCCATTTTCAATTTCACCTACAATGTTTGGAGACCGATCTTGAAGGACATATTAAATTAGTATATGGTAGCGTTTCTGAGCCATAAGTCATCATTGGAAACACACTCGTCGAAAACTTTTATTGGCAGAATATGGCAACTTCCAAAAAGCGGTCGGCGGTAGATACTCCTCAACAATGTCGAGAACTAAGCCACTCTTAAGAACCACTCGTTGGGATGCTCTGTCGAGATCATCGATCATTGTCTTCAAGTTCTCCAGAGATTCCGCCATGATTTCTCTGAGTGTGAGTGATATACTCGCCATTAAACATCTTTCAACGCAATTAAGGAGAAACAATGATGAAAACCATCAATGTTAAATAAGCGAGTGACGTGTATGGCGACCGAAACATGTAGTGGCTGGTCCACTCTGCTTGCCCTGAAAGGAACTCGTCGTGAAAATATAGTATAGTAGTACACCCTATATTGCATTATAATATCTAGGCAGTAACTTGCCATTAATATGGTAAAAGTAATTACGTCACATGAACCAAGGAAGGTCTCCCCGCAAAGTCCTAACACTCCTAACTATGTGCATAACTGAAACCAAGATTATGTAAATTTTGGGTCCCTCAGTTCCTTAGATCTATTCTGTTTTAGAGTGTGTTGTTAATATTGAATTGTCTACGGCCGTACCTTTCTAGAATCGTTATCTACATAATTGCCGAGTTTGTATTCTATTGTTGGAAGGTAAATTTAATTAGTGGGTTACCTATCATAAAGGTGAAGAGGTTTTGTACGAATTTTAATATATCGAAAACGTTATACCGAATTGTTTGTATTTTCTGTATTTTCATTGGACCGAAAATTCAATTATGTCCCCCCCCCCCCCCCCCCTAGTATTTTTTCTTGTCATCCTCCCTTCTCATTTTCATACCTTTTTCGGTTTGTTAATGATAGAGATAGCGCTGTGTGGCATGCAAAACTTCGTCATATCGTTTTCGAACAATTAAAATTCGAACAGAATATTTTCGTGAGTACAATAGGTTACCTTCATAAGTGGCATCTATAGAACGCGTAGGAATATTATTGGTTTACTTGAGTATTGAGAGTCAATAGCAACTTTTGCTGCATGTTATTGACCTAATAAGTAAACAAGACTCATTCAAGGAGAAGAGTGGTTTCGTTTCTACAAAATTTATGACTCTTCTCACGCACCCTCGTCGGTTTCTAGGACTTTTGATATCATCTTCTGATAAAACACGATCGATTTGATGATGGTAGGTAAGTCTTGTCTTTCCTCGCTTCGTACATATTTCTACTTTCACATTGTATATCTGTTTCGTAATTTTTTCTGCATGATCGTAGTATTAGTGATAATTGAAGGCGATATATTCATAAATAGTGTCTTCAATTAGCCAAAGATGTCACAGATAAAGATATAAACGTAGGCTACGTTGAGTGCCGTGGAATATAATACAATACTATACTATAACCTCACGCCAAATCCCTTACGCGGTAGGCAGAAAGAACCGAGCGCCACGCGACTCGATCCTTACATACCTCACTCGCTTCTTTAACAGTCATTGCTCTTTTCATACACGCTCGCCGGTTTCTAGGGCTCCTGACATCACCTTCTGATAGAATACGACCAATTTGGTCATGATAGGTAAGTCTTGGTCTTCCTCGGCTCCTACATCCTTCCACTTTTGCATTGTATATCTGCTTCGTCATTCTTTCATCTTGCATTATTTTATACATGTCCGAACCAACGGAGCATGTCTCTTCTTACTTTAACACCGACGCTCTCTTTCAGACTAACTCTCTTTCTAACATCATCATTGCGAATACGGTCTGCAAGCCTTACGCCACAAATTTTGCGCAGCGCTCGCATTTCGACCGCGTTTATTCTACTTTCATGCTCTTTCTGCCATACCCAGCTCTCGCTTCCATAAGTTAGCGTTGGGACCAGCACTGTATTGTGTATAGCCAGCAAAAGAAATTTTCCCATAACGCTCCATTCACACTATTCCCAGCACTCACTCGCCTTTCCACATCTGCGGTGTATCTTCCATCCCTGCTGAAAGCGCATCCAAGATATACAAACTCATCCACTTGTTCCAACACTTCATCATCTACCGTAATCCTTACATTGGTTCTGGTTTCTATATATAATACAATAAATGATTGAAAATCGGAAAGGCAAGGAATGTGTGGTCTTACTGAGTAATATTTGAGGTTTATTCTGCATTCATAAGTCTAAGGGTCGGCTTACATCTCTGCGGAGTAATTCTACGTGGAGATAGAACTTGGACTTGCATGTTTTACTATTGATACCACAATTTGGTAAGTTGAGGTTCATGTGCCAAAAGCGTGCTCGTTCGCGACCCCTGCCAGTCAATCAGATTGCAATTCGAATGTATATTCGGCCGAAACGAACCGAAACCCGAACTTAAAATGATTAAGTCTGCAAAACTTCCGTGCTGCACTGTGTACGTCTTTTACTTCTGGAGATAAATGTTCAGTCACATAGATTCTGCGGGTTTCTCTCGTAAAGCCAATAGCAGTCAAGATGAGTCGATGTCTCGGATGATTTATTACGGGGTCGCTCAGAGGAAGGATCTAATGTGGCGACGCGATGGCAAGCTTTCATATCGCTCTCAGGAATACAAACAAATTTGCAAACACTAGCAGATTTTCTTAAATAAAACCAATAATATTTAAATCACGTAAGATCTTCTCGATATTATGTACTCTGGACTGTATGCAATGTGCAAGCAAATTCTACGATTTAGAAAGATCAGATTATAGTTGTTTGATTACATTGTCTATTTCTCTAATCTCTGCTCTCAGATCGATTTATTCTGCAGTCAAGTAATCAGTTGTAGAAGTAAAGTCGCTCTTCAAATTTTCTATTGTTCATTTCACATGGGTAGACACCTTTTTGTCAATGTTTTTGTTAAGCGCTGATCTCAGATTAGTCGAGTCTGGCGTCAGCTTTAAGCCGAATAATTTACTAATGCTTTCCATCGTAGCTGGTTCATTCGATAGGTTGGAGCCTGTAGAAATTCTAATATTAGCACCAACGTCCTGAATCGCATCGTTAAAAGAAACACTCATTCAGTGATTGCATTAGGCTTTTCTAGCAACGCTGGCGGCAGGGAGTATCTATCGTCCTTAATTATTCGTCGGGTCACGTTCTGACAGTGTGGACAATTCAATGACTTTACTTGTTCAGAAGTAATTACATTGCATGCGTCACTTGTTAAGTTTAGGTGGCGCAGTGGTAGAACGCGCTGTTACGCTACTTTGACACCACGCTCGTGGGTTCGATTCCCACACAGTACAAACATTTGTGTGCATGAACATGTCTGTTTGTCTTGGTATGGGTATTTTCTATGTATAATAAGTATGTATTTACAAAAAAAAATGTATTTACGTATGTATATCAGTTGTCTAGTACCCATAAAACAAGCTTCGCTTACTTTGGGGCTAGATGGCGCTGTGTAATTTGTCAGAAAATATTTATTTATTTATTTGCAAGTATTAATTTTAAAAACTTCTTGTCCTTTAGCACAGACTTACAGCAGTCGCAAAGCATTTTAGTTAAAGTTCCTACACGTATATACGAGTATTATCGCAAGAGTTTAACGCTCAAAAGTACCAGGCGATCAGAGTTCGCAAAGGGCTTGACACTTGCAATAGCGTGTACCTCATTAGGTAGTTAAGTAATTGGGGCTACGCCCTCCGTTGCGCAGGGACAATGGGTCCCTATAATGTAATAAATTAGTGATAATTTATTTAAACTGTAATATATTTTTTTAAATATCATGGAATAGGTACATTAGTTATTATCACGAATTGATACAGATGGCAGTAACAGTGTAGTAGATAAAGACCTAGACTATTAACAGACTGGTCCGTTATTCAAATCCTGATATGTACCACAAATTTGTGTTTTCGCATTTATATTTATTTGTAATTTTTACTTCATAGGCCGTTAAGGAAAACGTTCAAGAAATTATATTTTGAGAGATGTGTCAACTAACCAAAGAAAAACCTGCTTTTCCCTGTGGAGGCTTGATGGTAGTCCCTCCATGTCACAATAAGTATCTCTGATAATTCTTAGGCTTAGATAGTAGATGGCGTCAAAGCTAATGCATTAGTATCAATCAATCAATCAATATCTTCATTGCATCTATGGGTTACAAATGTCACAACAAACAAAGTTTAGATCTTAGACCATAAACTGCCTTGCGGCATGCAACATAATTACATTATTATTAATTGTCTATACTGTACATCTATACAGATAAATAAAATTGAAGCGTCTGTTTGTAATATTAAAATAACCGCTTTTTATTAAATGCATATGGATGTACACACGGTACATGTGCCAAAATATATTTTTTTCAATTTTTGCCTGCCTGTCTGTCTGTCCATCAGTCTGTTTGTTCCGAGTAATCTCTGAAACGGCTGGACGGATAATGACGGGACTTTCACTGGCAGATAGCTGACGCAATAAGGAGTAACTTAGGCTACATTTATTTTTGAAATTTTATTTATTTTTATTAATGTAAATAAATAATAAAAAAAATAACTATTCCGCGCGGACGAAGTCGCGGGCACAGCTAGTTGTCTATATAATGGCAACTTGATTAATAGTCAATTTAGAATGATTAGTTAATAAAATTCCGATGGAAACCATTCAATTTTGAACCTATCACCGAGATACCCGTTTACACTGCAGTATGCTTTTTCCGCTAACATCTCAAACAATATTTTTTTGAAATTATTTATAGATCAACTTTCACTTTTACTTTCAGTAATAAATGGCAATTTATTATAAATTAAGTTAAAACGGAATAACGTCTAAAAATACAGATGGCAGTGAAGTGCTAGTTCGATGCCTAGTTACTACCTGCTAAATTTAAAATCAGTATTTGTAAAATGACATATAAGCACGATATATTGAGAAATTCACCTTTTCAACATTCATTTAAAGATAGTAAATTATAAAAGGAATTCTGACAAAAAATCCGCCATTTAGATGATATTGTCAAAATTCTAAGGCCAATCAAGGAAGACGTTTTATCAAAAGATTACATTTGACTGATTTGCGAAACCCTAATTTTCCGTTCCGAAATGAACGAAAGCTATTCCGAACCCTCGTTTCCGGATAACGGTTCGATCTCCTTCCGGCGCGGCGCTGCGGAATGAATGTAAACATAATACTTGTTATTTAAATGAAGAATATTTTTTGGGGTTTCATATATAAAGTTTCTTTTTATTTTATTCTGATTTTTAATATAATTGTCGATATTCAACCATAATCATTATTGAATATTATCTGAACTAATATTATAAAGAGAAAAGAAGTGTTTTACGGTTTGTTTAATAAAGATCTCAAAAATATTTAACAAGTTTTATATTTCTTACACACATAAAAAGGCGAAAAATCAGCGAGTAGCACAGGCTATATTTTATTTTCAAAAAATTAGAGATACTATGAAAATTGCAATAATATAAGTCAAGTTATAAAAAATTGCCTGAAAAAGTAACTTTTTCGCGCGCTTTGCATAAACTATTGATGATACAAAAAATCATGTACTACATGTTTATAGGAGGTACCCACAAAAAAGATGGAAAAGCTATATGTCTAACTAAGTTACTATAATCGTTTTTGTTCAAATTAGTCAACTAAGACGCGGGTATATATCATATTAATGCTTAGCCAAGTAAATAATTTCAATTGTTGTTATGTTCCATTTGTAAAGTTAATATTAATCTTTCTATCTATCGGCCCGTGCGAAGTCAATAAAAAAAGGGGCAATGGAAAAAAGTTGGAATCATACAAATTATATATTATACAAGCGACCCGTAGTATAATATATAATTTGTATGATTCCAACTTTTTTCCATTGCCCCTTTTTTTATTGATAAGACTAAAACTCGTTGATAGCTATTAATTATAGTACTACCTGCCCAGAGACTAAGGACATGATCTGTTGCTAACAATATATAAACTCTTGAAACCACAAAAAGTTACGGCGGTAGTAAAGCTAAGGAAGCTCCCAATATGATATTTAATATTAGGCATTTTTATTGCAGCTCGAAATGAATAAAAGAATTATGACTTAATAAAAATTTCTAATGTTGAAACAAATAAACTTGTATATATTTATTATATATATACGAGTATATATATATATATATATTTAAGAGACCGTGGAAGAGTGATAGCTTAGTGAATAAAGAACCGACCTATTAATTTGTCGCCGGTTCGAATCCTGGCATGTACCACTTAATTCGTGTTTTCGGATTAATGTACATATTTGTAATTATCACTTGCTCGGCGGGGAAGTAAAACATCGGAAGGAAAGCCACACGTCCAAGAAACTATATTTCGATAGACGTGTGACCTTAGTTAAGAAAGATTTGATATTCCCCCGGGGCTGTGGATGTCTGACGGTAGTCCATGTAAATATCAGTATCTTCGCCAAATCCTTACGCTAAAGTAGCGGAGCCCGCTAATCCCTATGGATTAGGAAATAGGATAACGCAAGGGAGAAGAAAACATTTTTAGGCAACGGCTATGACTTAACTCATGATCAGTGTTACAACTAATCCACATTTACAAATTAAGCGTAGTTAATATCGAAGTTATAACCCTAAGTAAGTAGACAGCTACATAATTAGTTGCCCAATTTAAATACGCTTGTCTGGATTTGGACAGTTTCGTTTAGCCTAATCCTCTCTCTAATTTAGAAGGCACAGATTCAGGCGGCACAAATAGTGACAAAACTGACAAACAAGCCACAAAACATGTCAAGATATTCCTCAAACCGTGTGAACTGTCATTTCTTATTTCAGGCCGTCACGTCAGAGGGTCCGTCGAGATTACAAGGGTCGAATCCCAAAAGAGCTAATCCTACCAAAGATACGGATTCATGTGTCCCTTTTACTCCATGTACATCAGAAAGAGACAGAGTTTTATCACGTGCAACACTTTCGAACAAAGTAGTAATTGTACAAATGTAAAACAATGTATCTGACAGAAATACTCAAAAGTGCTGTGTGATTTTATCCGTCTGAAAATATTGTTCATCATTATTGTTGAAGTTCCAATACCTATAAAAAACTGTTCATGGGTACATTGTACAATGGATATCCCCTGAGCAAATTAAGTCAATTCTATTCAGACGTTCTGTTCATTTTCTCGAAAGAGTTTCCTTGTGTTTTATCCACGTTCTAGCTAAAATAATATTCTAGCTAAGGCTAAGAGAGACAATAGTATTGAGAGTGATAATGTTATATAGTTAGCGTTTATTACAAATTATAATTAGGCTTGTCGCCCTGGTTTGATACCAACATTGGTGTCAGCCAGGGGATGCGTGATGTCGCCTCGGTTATTTATCCTATATCTGGACAGTTGTCTTCAGAGAATAAGAAATACAATTGTCGGAATGCGAATGTATATCTTGGAAGCGCTTATAGCAGCGATGGAAGGTACACCGCTAATGTGGAGAGACGAGTGAGTTCAGGGAATACCGTAAACTTCTAGGCAGCCGAAATCTAAAGCAGAAGGCACAGCTCGCTGTACACAACGCGCTGCTAATCCCAACGCTAATTTATGGAAGTGAAAGCTGCATATTGTATAGAGAGCATGATAGTAGAATAACGCTTGTTGACCGTGTTCGTAATGATGACGTAAGAAAAAGAGTTGGTCTGAAAGAGAGTGTCGGTGTTAAGATGGATAAGGCATGCTCCATTGGTTCAGACATTTAGAAAGAATGCAGGAGGAAAGAATGACGAAACAGATATACAATGCAAAAGTGGAAGGATGTAAGAGCCGAGAAAGATCAAGACTAGCCTAATATGACCAAATTGGACGTGTTTTATCAGAAGGTGATGAGGGTCCCAGAAATCGGGCGGCAGGCGAGCATGAAAGAGTTATGAATATTAAGGAAGCGAGTGAAGTGTGTAAGGACCGCATCTTATCGCGCTCGGTTCTCTCTGCCTACCCCGCAAGGTATTTGGCGTGAAGTTATAGATACTTATTAAATAATTGTTATTTAAAAAATGTATGGAAGGACAAAGGAAATACAAGCGATGCACAAAGTCTGTAGCGTAACGGTCGTTGACCGCGTTTGCAATGATGATTTACAAAATAACTTCGCTCTGAAAGAAAGATGTATATATATAGAAGAGCAATGAATGTTGAAGAAGCGAGTGAGATATGTAAGGATCGACTCACGTGGCGCTCGGTTCTCTCTGCCTACCCCGTAAGGGATTTGACGTGAAGTTATAGATAGATAGATCGACGGAACCACAGGAGTCTGTCGTGTGTAATGTAACGCCTCCAGACGTCCCATCGGAGCAGTCGGATCCAGCATCACCGCCTTTGCTCATACATAAGAAATCCTCGGCGGTAGGCACCGAAACTGTTTCGAACGAAGCCGCGGAAGAGTTTACAACACCACCACCCCCCCTATTATACCGTTCCAGCCCCGGCTTGTAAGGAAATGCAGACTAGATAAAAAAATTAGACGCTAAGCCTAAATAATCTCTAAGCAGAAAGATAACTAGTATAACTATATAAACTACAAAGTACCTAGATTGAGTAAAATGTAAAGCTGTTTAGAGTTAGTGATAATTATTGTAAATTAGTTTAAAATAGTGGTGAAGGGATGTAGTATCTGTAGTCACATTTCTGTATATGCTAGCTAGAGGGTAGATGTATCAATTGTACTATAAGGCAGTCTGAAATAAATGGTCAAGAAGTAAACACGTATATCCTTTATCTCCCGGCTTATATACCACAGAAAACATAAAATTTTTCGCCGTGTATATCTCGCTCGCTAAATCAATTAGCAAATAAAATGATGCAAATAACTTCTTAGCAATTGGCTCGAGTTGTTATCTTGCGCTAACGACAAGTTTATTAGATAACTGCGTAGTTAGTTGTGCAAATTTTATGGTCAATGATATGTGACGTTCGTATTGCTATATCGTTGTCAATATTCAAATACTAAGACAGGCTCGTAAACATGTTTAATACCGTCCCTATACTTACGCCGCAAGGGAAATGGCTCGAAGATATGGATAGATAATAATACATAAGTTTCAGTAGTAGGTATATGTATTGTATTTTGTGGGTACTAGCTATTTCCAGATTTTTTAAGTCGAGTAAATAAAATGGCGCATACCGTGTTTTGAGCCACAGAAGCAGTGGGTATCATCTTATGTAACTGAAATCCTAAAAAGAAAAATCTCGGATTGAGTGAAGCAGATTAATCCACTGGCGATTCGAGAAATTGGATCTGACTCAATTGAGATAAAACTACGGTGTTTGGGTTTTTGTAGTTACCACTTTTAGGAATAACCAAAAATAACAACTACTCTCACAGGCACGATGTTTTTTTTTTTTAACATTAATGAAGTATGTTTATAAGGAAAAATAAATAAATAATCTTTATTTGCCATTTAGCCCATGAGCCATTAAGTAGTCATAGCCTAGTGAATAAGGAATCGGCCTTGTGTCAGGTCAGTGGTTCGAATCCTGGCATATACCATTAAAATTTGAGTTTTCTGTTTTATGTACATATTTGTAATTATCACTTGCTTGGTGATGAAGGAAAACATCTTGACGAAACCCACACGTTCAAAAAAATATGTTTCGAATGATGTGGGACCTTACATAAGAATGAGCTGGTTTTCTATCTGAGTTGCGGAGGTCAGACGGCAGTCGCTCCATGTAAAAATCATTATCCTAGCCAAATCCTTACGCTTAGCTAGCGGACCGTGCCAACTATTCAGAAAGTAAACAACTAAGTGAAACAACTATTCTCATAGGCACATTTTTTTTTCATATTAATACAGTATGTTTACAAGATAAAAAGAAACAAAAGTTCTTTCTTTGCCATTGAGCCCCTGTGGGCACTTAGACGGGTGTAGCATTTTTTAAATAAATTCCTTATGTATCTTTCATTTCAAAGTTTTAATTTTTTTTGACGTGATAACGTCTTGTAAATCGATGAACTCCGACTGCACTGATCATGCAAGCTCTCTACTGGACCTTCTACTGACCACACGTCCGGATGAGTACAACATCTCAGTAGATACGACGCTTGGCTCATCGGATCACTATCTCATCCGGACCCAAGTGCCTTGCACTAGACGTGACCCACCTCGGCCTGCCGGATGTGGTCGCGTATAGCACTATAGGTCAGCAGTCTGGGATGGATTGCATGAGTTCTACGCATCGTACCCATGGAGACAGATGTGTTTCGAATGAGATGACATTGATTCTTGTGCAACCGCGGTGGCTGCGGTGATATTGGATGGCATGGAATGCTATATTCCTAATCGCCTAGTAGCTACTGCCGGAGTCAAAAAGCGACTGTGGTTTACTCGGCATTGTAGAAAAGCCAGTCTTCTTAAGCAGGTTGCTTACAAGACTTGAACTACGGCTCATGCATATGGGGATCCTGGTATCTGTGTTTTGAAGCGCAAACTAAATGCTGCCTCGAGGTCCAGTAAAAGGGTGCTTGCTAGAGCAAAAGTCGATTTCTTCGTCAGAGTTAGCGAGCGGCTTACGACTATTCCCTCTGAGAGTGGTGTTTTCTGGACGATCGCTAAAATTGCCGAGGAAAATTTCTGTCAATCGTCCTTGCTATCACTGCGAAAACCGGATGGTAGTTTGGCTCATAGCGCCAAAGAGAAAGCCGATTTACTCAACAAACTCTTTGCCTCTAACTCGAATATGAATGACGAGGGGCTGTGCCACTTACCATCCCGTAGTGCGGAAGCTCAATTCCGGAAATCTCCAATATCCAGCTAGTTGTCTTGTGGGCATTATTCTCTCTCGACATTCATAAGTGGGCCAGACGGTGTACCGGCAGCGGTGCAGAAGTTGTGTGCTCCTGAATGTGTTCTGTCCTAACGCGCCTTTTCGTGCCTTCTTACTCCACTGAGCAAGTCCCGTCTTCTTGGAAGACCGCCAATGTGCTCCCGGTACCCAAAAAGGGCGATTGATCGAATCCATCGAGTTACTGGCATATCGCTATAATGTCCCTTCTGTCCAAGGTAATGGAGAGTTTGATAAACACACGACTGCTGGCATACCTAGAAGATTACGATTTGATCAGCGATCGTCAATACGGCTTTCGTCACGGTCGTTCAACTGGTGATCTTTTAGTGTATCTTATACACAATTCTGGGCTTCGGCAATTGACTCAAGGAAGACTCAAGGTTAGGCATTGACTGTCAGCCTAAATATGCCGAAAGCGTCCGATCGGGTCCGGCATCGGGGTCTTCTATCGAAGTTACCAGCGTGCGGTCTGTCCTAGGGCTTGTGCAAATGGGTTGCCAACTTCTTATCCAACAGACGCATAAAAGCCGTGGTTGACGCTGGCTCTATATTATCTCCGATGTTACATATTATTGATATGTTGTCAATTGATGATATTCATTGTTATGCGGACGACAGTACCGGGGACACTTATTACACAGGTCGAGCTAACATCCGTCGTTCCCTTGTGGAGGAAAGCCGCGATAAACTTGGGTCTGATATTGAGGGTGCTTTTATAAAAGTATCTGACTCGGGGCGACTGAAGTTGGTCCAATTCCACCCCATAAAGACACAAGTTTGCGCATAGACCAGCCGAGGTTTTTCCAAGGGACTACAGCCTGGGGTCCGCAACGCATGAGAGAAAGCCCTGGTGTTGCAAATGTCCATTGGTTACGGTAACTGCTTACCATCAGGCATACCGTACGCGTGATTGGCACCTTAGTGGTATAAAAAACCTGTAAAATACGTTTTTTACCCATCGTTATTACAATAAATTTATGTGAGTATAGCAATGCTAAATAAAAATGTAAAATGGTAAAATTAAAAATGCTTGTGTTGAATAATTTTCAAACATCCTTGTCAGGCACATATTTATTAATTCTGTAATTAGGTAAAAAGCTATTTTACAAAGAGAATTGATATGCCTTATGAAGATAATTGTACGGAAGAGACAGAACTGTTTCATGCAATTTTATTATAGAATCAAATACAATTTACAAGAAAAAATTTACCAATCTTAGCTAGCCTGTGCCCGTATAAGCGACTTATTCCTACGTCTAAGATTTTCGCTGAATTCAGAAAACGACATTACATTGTTACGAGCATGGGCTTTACGACTACACTGACGATGATCATTTCTATGAACAGTTCCTTAAATGATTCCCTGGAGCCCATGATATAAATAGGATACATGCTCTCTTATATAAGATGAAAAATTGTTTCAATGGAACAACCCACATAATTCCTCGCTACCATACGACACGATTCCGTAGAAGTAGCTAAAATTGACTAGATTCTCAGTAAACACATTCGCCAATTGTCTGATTTCTCAGAACATGTTTAATTGTGTCAGGGGCCCCACGGCAATTTAATGCTTATTCTAATTATAAAAAATATAGTATCGTTAACATATTTAAATTGATTATTTTCATTTAGAACTCCTATACATTGTTATTGTAGGTACGGGATTTGCCGCAATTTCTTTTTATATTTCCCTGATATTTCTTCGACGTTGCAGTCGCGCCTTGGTCACGGGATGACGGTATAAAAACAAATCGCAGTAACGCAGTAAGCTACAATAACAGTATAAACAACCTTAAAAGTTTAAAATTATATAGCGGTTGTTGTCACAGTTAAAAGATTATGTTTGGTATATTTGAGTTTTCCCAGTTTAGACTCCCATTCGCAAAATGTACCAACGAGACTCTAGATTCAAAAACCGCCGTATACCATTTCGTATATCACATATGTTTGCTTTTTGAACAGCAATCGTGTGAATGAAGTGCGAATATTTGAGTTTTTCATAATGCGATTTCATATTGAGTACTAAGACAATAAAATGAAGTTAAAGAGGGGGTCTTCGTACATGTTTTTCGGTAGTTTTATTACTAAACTGATATATACAAACTCCATAACAATATTGCTTGAGATGATGTTGAATGCCCTCTGTTGGCAAGCTTCGTTGTGGATAAATGACAAACGTAGTTAGTTGACTAGATGGCTGTGTTTATGTGTATTATTTTTAAGGAAAATAGGTTTTTGAAGTGAAAACTTCTTTAGCGGCGTTGTGCACTTTTTGAGATGAGTAAAAAATGTTAAACTCGCGTCAGGGCACGTGACCCTGATATAAGATTTTGGTGAGAATTAGAACTTAAGTTCGCTGCAGCGCTAAAACATTAGTTACCTCTAATTAAACAATCCACCCCGATTGCTAGTTTTATTACAAATGTAGAAAACTGTGGTTATTTCAAAATTTTAACCCACTAAAGTTGATTTAATCTAGTAACATAACATAGTTTAACAGAGGTAGGGCTTCGCATGGGTAAGATAGGAAGATAAATCAGTACTGTCATTTATCAATCTCGATTATGAAATTATTTATATAGTTGGACTTATGATAACATAAGTCCAACTATATAAATAATTTCATAATATATAAATAAGTCTCAAGTCAGACCGCACATGGAATACTGTTGTCACCTGTGGTGGGCGGGTGCACTTGGATACCAGCTTGGACCGTGTGACTCCGTTCAGAGATAAGCTGTGAGAATTTTAGACGATCCTAAGCTTACACACAGTATTGAACCCTTAAGTTTAAGGAGAGGTTTTGCCTCCCATTGTGTGTTCTACCAATTGTACAACGGGTTGTGTTCTGAATAATTCTTCGAAATGATGCCGACAGCTACTTTTTATAACCGCACCGCTCGCCGACGGCGGGAAGTTTACCCTCATATGCTGGAACCACAATGGTCGCGTACTGTTCTCTTCCTGAGAAGTTTTCTTGCAAGAACTCTCAAGTTGTGGAATTAACTGCCAGAATTAACTGCGAGCTTTTCCCAGAGAAGTTTTATTAAGATAACATTACTTCATAAAAAAATATGTATTCATTTGTAACAAACATTATTAAAATGTTATTGTATAATATCGAATTTTTTTATTAATTGTGCAAAAACCTTGTCTCGGCCTCTCTGTATTATTTTTAATGCTTCATTAAATAGCGGGGTATTTCCTTCGGCATGGAAGATTGCAAACGTAGTTCCTATATTAAAAGGCGGTGATGCGAGTGACATACAGAACTATAGGCCCATCTCAATACTTTCAGTGGTGGCCAAAGTTTTTGAAGCTATTACTTATGCGCATCTTTCTAAATTTCGTAATCCTATGATAATTCCACAACAACACGGATTTAGAAGTCAAATGTCGACATCATCTAATCTCGCGATTTACACAAATTATTTGGCTGAAGCAGTTGACCGCAACAAGCAAATGGATGCAATATATACGGATATAAGTAAAGCCTTTGATCATGTTAATCATCTTCTTCTTATCCGTAAACTGGAACATTTTGGCATCTATGGGAGTGTCCTATCGTGGCTTTCATCATATTTGGCATGTAGATTGCAAAAGATAACAACTTGTGGATATGAATCTGATCCCTTTATTGCTATATCAGGAGTTCCGCAGGGCTCGCATTTGGGTCCTATTCTCTTTTTAGCGTTCATAAACGATATTTCAAAACATATTGTAAACTCTGAATTCTTGCTATTTGCAGATGACCTCAAATTATTCCGTATAATAGAGGATAATTCGGATGCCATCCTTCTCCAGGAAGACTTAAATAACGTACAAAATTGGTGTTTGGAAAACTATTTACCTCTTAATACAAAAAAAATGGAAACATATTACTTTTACTAAAAAGACTTCACAAATCAAGACATCATACTATCTGGGAGTTAAGCGTCTTGAGGAGGTGTTCAGTATGAGAGACTTAGGGGTTATTTTCGACAAAAAACTGACGTTTAACATTCACATTGACGATATTATTAAAAGAGCTTTTCGATTATTGGGATTTGTCTGGAGAAATTGCAAAATTTTTAAAAATTTATCTGTTCTCAAAATTGTATACTTTGCTATGGTTCGTTCTGTGCTCGAATATGGTTCTGTTATATGGAGTCCTCATTATCACTGTCATATTGATAGATTAGAAAAACTACAAAAACGTTTTCTCTACTTTTTAACAGTTCATCAGAGAAAGCTTTCACTTTTGTCGTCTTACAAGGACCGCTTGGAATATTTTCACATGACTACACTTGAGACGAGACGTCTAATCAATGACCAAGTGTTTCTGTTTAGAATATTAAGAGGGAACGTCGATTGCCCACGCTTACTGGAACAGTTTAAATTTGTGATTCCCCGACGTAGTGTCAGGATAATTAATTTTAAGCCCTTTTTTGTTAAAAAATATAGAACCAATACAGGCATGTACAGTACGATTCCGAGGATATGTCGCGATCATAATAATCTATTTACAAAATTGCAAGTGGATATTTTTTCGGTTTCCTTAACTGGTCTAAAAAGACTGGTCACTCAACTTAACGACTGATTCATGCGTCTTTACCACCTATTATTATTACTTAGTTGTACTCCGATTTTAATAATTTTCAACTTATATAGTTAAATTACACATAGCTGTGTTTGCCTGTAACTGGATCTACATCCAATTTTTTGTTATTATCTTGTTCCTTATCTTAGTCATATGATGTATGTCTGTTGACAAACCTTAAATAAATAAATAAATTAATTAAATAAATAAAATGTGTGATGAACCAACAGCTCATGATTTTCTTATCTTAACACCGACACTCTTTATCAGACCTACTTTCGTACATGTAAGTACATGATTTTTTTTATACCGTACCACCAGCCCTGTCGAATTCCCCAGTGTACGTAGTCGAAGAGCATGCAATATATACAAGAACATCGTAATCATCATGTTTAATACGGTATAACCCTGAACATATAAATTCACCAACAAAATAAACACATTCCAACGAGATTATCCAATCATTAAAAGTGGTGTCAAGCCTCCGCGACGTAGATACTTGAATTATAAGCCAATATCCTGAGGAACTCAATGCGAAAAATGAATTTGTAGCTACGGGTGAGCTATTATCAATAATCAGAAGAAATGTTGTCAGCGGTCGGTTAGATTAATATCTCTGATAAATCCTCTACGTAATAACTTAAAAAAACTTCCAATTTAGTGAGAAATAAGAGTGATTTACTGCTTTCATTGTTGCTTTAGTATTTTCCGTGTCTTGAAGTGTCATCATCTTCTCCTTAGCGTTATTCCGCCACACTAGGATTGACGGGGTCCGCTGCCTAAGCCAAAGGTTTTATAATGTCATCTATTTAATAATAGGGGTTAAAGTATGAAATTGCCGTTTTATACCAATAGATACTTTGAATTGACATTAAATCTTCATGGTGTAAGATTTTCGAGTGAAACTTTTTTCACATGACACCTATGAGATTTTTGTTTTTTGTATTCAGCTTAGATGGGAAAGATAGATACTTGGAAAATCATAGTAATTTTTGAATACGAGTTCCGACGCGTAACTAACGCGGCAACAACGGCTCGCAATATCAATGCTGCGTTTGGAGAGAATACTGCTAATGAACGCACTGCGCGTTTTTGATTTATATGCTTTCGTAATGGAAACTTCGACTTGAAAAATGAACCACGTGGAAGACCGTCCACACAGGCGAATAACACTGAATTGAACGAGATGGTAGAAGGCGATCTGTGAATTAGCGGCATCGTTTAACGTTACCTTACATAGAAGCTTGACTCATTTGCACCAAATCAATAGCACAAAAACTTCATACTTCATCGTCGGGCATCGGGTGTGGTTGACGTATGACATTTCGCGCAGTATATTTTAAATAGTTACCATTGAATAATGAACCCATTGTAGTATTAAAATCTGTTTTTGCGTGTCGCCTATTCTAAACCGCAACCTACGAGTGAAGAGAACAGTGAGGTTTACTTGCATCGCGTGAATTTGCACGGATCACGCGCATCGGGCGTGATCATCAACGACCCGTTAACTTACATAGTATACGTGTGGCTACGAGATGCTTCCTCTACGTTCCCCAAATTCAAGCACATACTCGTCACACCCCAATTTAAGTTTACGTGATGAAGACGAGAGCGCGAGAATTATTACGAGGAAAAGGAAAAATACCGATCCGTTTACAGAATTTTGTGCAGATATGAAGAACAGTTTCAGAGAATTTCAATCAAATCAAGAACTAAAGTATGAGAATTTGCTCAAAGCAATGGAAGCTTTAACTACACAAAACGAAAAATTGATAGAAAGTAATGGTGAGATTGAAAAAATGTTGCAGCAGAGTAGGGAGCAGCAGAATGAGTTAAAGAAAAAAGTTACTACCTTGGAACTTCTATACATTAATGCACACAAGAAAATTGATATACTAGAAGAACAACTGGAACAACTGCAAAGAAATCAGCTGAGGCGCGTAATTGAAGTAAGAAATGTACCCAGGGTAGAAAATGAAGATCCGAATAAGATTGTGCTCAACATGATAAAAGCTGTGAAAAGCGAAGTAACCAAGGACTCTATTAGCCAGATATATCGTGGAGGCAAAAGTAATGCTCCTATAATTATTGAATTTAAAAATCTCAACCAGAAAATACAAATATTAAAGGCAGTGAAAGCGTATAACAAAGAAAATAAAGATAATAAGCTAAATAGTAACGACCTCGGCATATCAGCACCTAATACCTGTCTATGTCTCTGAAAAGCTGACACCAAAAACTAAAATGTTACTCTCATCAGCAAAACAGTTAATTAAAGGTGGTTCGTTTAAGTATTGCTGGATTTCCAGGGGCATCGTGCTGTTGAGAAAGGATAATGACGAAACTCCTGTACGCATAGAAAACTTGAAAGATTTGGAAACACTTAAATGTGGTGGTAGGTTAGATTGACTATATAATCCTAATAATATCATTCTCTTGTTACTTTCTTGGCGTTCTTTATGCTATTTGCAATCTTTGTTACTTGTTTCCTGTTACATAAATTTTATGAATGTGTCAACTTATTTACATAAAATATTATATTTCCAAGTATTTCCAAATAACCAAGGCAGGTTTGAACGTATCCAGTAATGCCAGTATGACCTATCTAGTTGGAGTCGGGCGGCCGGGAATGCCAATACTCTGTATAAAATCTTGTAATACATGTAAGCAATATGTTAAATGACACTGAGCAAGTCAGCACTGACATTGATATAAATGTTAGTGTTGGTGAGGCTTTCCTGGTTGATGATGCCGCTAGATGCAAAAGTCTTCTGAGTCAAACCTATGGTAGCTTAAACGTTATTGTACAGAACATTCGGAGTGTGGACCATAATTTCAATGAATTTACAATTCACCTTGCAAGATTAAAAATAAAGTTTGATTTAATAATTTTAACGGAGTGCTGGCTGCCTCACTTATGTATTTTACCCAGTTTACCTAACTATACCTGTTATTCATCCACACAACACAACAACCAAAACAGTGGCGTTGTAATATATATTAATAATAGAATTAATGTAAAAGTCTATGAACCTAAAATAGTAAATGCTGACTGTTTAGTTGTTGAAGTTGACAAACAGTATGCAATAGTAGCAATTTACAGATCGCCCTCTACTCGTGTTATTGATCAATTCCAAAAGTCACTAAATAATATTTTATATCAATTGAAATCTTTTAAGAATCTTTTAGTAACAGGTGACATGAATCTAGACATCAAAGCGGGAAATAAAGATACGAGATCCGCTGACTATCTGACCCAGCTGTCTATGCATGGTCTTCTGTCTAGTCATTACTATCCAACCCGTGGATCAAATTGCATCGATCATTCATTCATCAAGATTGGGTGTATAGCTACTACACTTGTTTGCAATTCCACTATCACTGATCACTGTTCTATTATTTTGTCAATAAAAGGTCAAGAAAAGATCAGTCAAAGACGTAAAATGGACTTTAAAACTGACTACGATAAAGCAGTGAATGAACTTAAATGTATTGATTGGTCGGAAATTTACAATAGCGGGGACCCTGATATTGCAACTAATAAATTTCTTAATATATTATCAACTATTGTAGAAAATTGTACCATAAAATATAAGATAAATAATTGAAAAGCAAATGTTAAACCCTGGATAACTCCTGGGTTAATCAGGTGTATTAGGTGGAGAGATAAATTGCACAGCAAATTTAGAAAGGATCCGAATAATATTGTGTTATGTGTGACATATAAAAGATACAGAAATTTCTGTAATCAACTTCTTCACAGTGTAAAAACTAATTACGAGACAACGGAAATACATAAACATAGTATAAAAAACACCTGGAAGACAATACGTCAAATATGTAATCTTGATGCCAAGAAAAAATCTGCACTTGAGTTGTTGAACATAGAAAGTACGCCTGAAGCTTCGGTAAATTCTGTAAATAAATATTTTGCTGATGTGGGGAAATCACATGCAAATAATATTTTATCTAAAATGGGGAAAAGTGAAAAAGATCTAGCTGCTAATTTCAAGAATAGTTTAATTTCACTAAATTCTCTAGTAATTTTGCCTACAGATGAGTATGAGATCAAAAAAATTATCAGGGCCTTAAAAACTACCCCATCAACCGGTTGGGATGGAGTGTCTTCAATCTTATTTAAAAAGGGTGTGGAGTATCTTCTGGGACCAATCTCATACTTATGCAATTTGTGTTTTTCAACTGGTATTTTCCCAAAGGCACTAAAGGTATCCATTATTACACCTGTTTACAAATCGGGAGTTAGAGACAGTGTCACTAATTATAGACCGATTTCGTTGTTACCAACGCTGGCCAAAATTTTGGAAAAAGCTATTAATTTAAGGCTATTGAACTACCTTGAAACTAATAATTTCTTTTCTTCCAACCAGTACGGCTTTAGAGAAAAGTTATCAACGTCTGATGCTATAGAAGATTTGGTTCAACATGTTACTCAGAAATTAGATATCAAAAATAAGTGTGTAGCTATATTTTTGGACCTAGCAAAAGCATTTGACACTGTTTCTACTCCCATATTACTGCGTAAATTAGAAGACGCTGGAATGCGTGGAATCCCTCTACAACTTTTTCAGTCCTATCTTAGTAATCGTACTCAGTCCGTGAGCATTGATGGTGTGGTCAGTGAACGTGTAAACATCGATTTTGGTATTCCACAGGGATCGGTGCTCGGACCGACCCTATTCCTAATATATCTCAACGATCTCAGCCAAACGACTTTGACAAATGCAAAAATAATATCTTTTGCTGATGATACCGTTCTATTATTCGATGCACATTCGTGGAACGAGGTTCAAAAACAGAGTGAAGATGGACTGAAGACTGTTCTGAGTTGGCTCGATAATAACATTTTAACACTAAACCTTCAAAAACGAAATATTTAACTTTTAGTATATATGAAAATAAGCAACTATCTCATTTTAACATAAAAGCACATACAAAAATATGTACTAACAATACATCATGTAAGTGTCTTACACTAGCATCTGTTTCATCTATAAAATACTTAGGCGTAACTTTGGACCGAAATTTGAATTGGAAATGTCACATTGAAGTTCTTAGTAGCAGAATAAGAAAACTAATGTGTACCTTCAAGAAAGTAAGACATATACAGGATTCTAGTACTGTAAAGATAGTGTATTTTTCATTGTGTCAGTCTTTATTGACATATGGTATTATAGCCTGGGGTAGTGCAAATAAGACACATTATCAAACTAGAACGAGCACAAAGAGCGGTAATTAAAGTATTGAGCTTTAAAAAATATGACTATCCAAGTAGAAAATTATATGAAGAGTTTTCAGTGTTGACAATTCGTCAATTATTTATACGACAGCTTATTCTCCGACAACATCAGGTTACGCCACCAGAAGTAATTTCAAAACGACGTATCGCTACCGTCTATTTTGTACCACACTTCAGAACCATGTTTGCTCGTAACTGTTTTTCATACTTGGGTCCTTGGTTATACAATAAAATTGGCAAAACTTTTGCTCAGTCCCTCAAAAACAAAACTCTTTTCACTTGCAAAAAACTAATAACGGATTACCTACTATCATTGGATTATGAATCGACTGAAGTACTATATATAAAATTTAATAATTAATCTACGTATACATACTTTATTATGTACCAAGTTTCTCATATATAATATTATCATAATTCCGGTTGCATTAAGTTTGGTTATTATTATTATGGAATATAGATATCTTAATGTTTTTGTACTTCCACTATATATATATATATATGTATGTATATGTGTATGTGTGTGTGTGTATGTATGTGTGTGTGTGTATATGTATATATATGTGTATTGTATGTGTATGTGTGTGTCTATACATATGCGCATATGCAAAATCATCGTTTGGATAACTTAAAATATATAATTTTTATATTCCATATTTTATACCATTAATATTATTCGAATATGTTTTAAATAAAAATAAGTATCTATTTAATGATTACATTATTTAATAATAAGTTGACACATTAAAGTGTCTTATCTAATCTAATACTGTGCATAGTCACAATGCTCAAATGTTTGGGTTTAGTATCACTGTATAATCTGCGTATTTTACGTATACTGTGCTTACCGTAATGTAATACCACTTCTCACTGAACTAGTATGTCGTGTAACTATTTTGTAACGAAGTCTCAATATATTTTGGTCACTGTGGACGATGATACTACACTGCCGCAACACAGTTTTTTACTAGTGCGGAGGGTAGCCGTCATTACTGCTATTAAAAAAATATGAAAAATGGGTATATCATAATTTGACTTATATGCTGAAAGTATCTGCCTTGTTGAATCGTCATAAAAATGAAGGAATTTGGATCTAATTGTGACATGTAACGAAAAGTGGATTCTTTACGATAACCATAAGCGAAAAATGCAAAGCGATGATATAGGAAATACCCCTCTCGCCTTGTTACTTCTAATACTCCTAATACGGGCAATGTGCTCATTTATTCTTAGGAACGGAACATGTCTACAGGGAGGTGTGATATTGGCTGCGAGCTTCTGTGAGTTGGGACGCTTCAGAAGTCTATTTATCGCTCTACCTGGTACATGTGCAGGTGATATTAGGTTTGGTTTGTTATTCTTCTTATAATAAACCTTCTTACAAATAAATTCGAAGTTTAAACGTAAAACTTGATCTGTGACACTGCCATGTACCAAGTAACGTATCTGACACTCGAAAGGAATGGAGTACACATGGACTATTGCAATCATCTATGGGCGGGAGCACCTGGATACCAGCTTGGACCGTGTGACTCCATTCAGAGACGAGCTGTGAGAATTGTAGACGATCCTAAGCTTAAACACAGTATTGAACACTTAAGTTTAAGGAGAGACTTTACCTCCCTTTGTGTGTTCTACCGATTGTACAACGAGTTGTGTTCTGAATAATTGTTTGATAGGGTGCCGACAGCTACTTTTTATAACCGCACCGCTCGCCGCTGTCGGGTAGTTAATCTTCACACGCTGGAACCGCAATGGTCGCGTACTGTTCGGTTCCAGAGAAGTTTTCTTCCACAAGTTGAGAGTTCTCGCAGAACTCTCAAATTGTGAAATTACCTGCCTTTGGAATGCCCATTCATGGTTTCAAGTTGTACATAGTCGAGACATAGAAAATTTAATCATAATTTTACACTACGTCTCTCAAAAAATTGACACACAATTTCTCTGGATAATAAATAAGACAAAAATAATACACTTGTACATCATGGTATAGCTTATAAATTCCGATCCGCCATTTAAGTGAATGTCAGAACTGAAATTTAAATAAAATACTCGTTTGTGTAAAGGCAATTTAAAATAATCCTAATTTAACCTACCGTTTATTGAGCAAAACGTATACATAATAATATAGGTTTATATGATAATTGATAAGTCTACGTACATATTTTCACTACTTACGTGTATTAATGGAACGCAGTAGACGCTTGTTCGAACGAATATATGGCAACATTGATGGAAGTCTTGAACTAACAGACGTAAAATATGTTTGACGCTTCCGCTTTCGTGCTTTATTGTACGATACTGTACCTACCTTAGTAGCCGGTGTTTTATCTCATATCGTATTTGTTATCGTAATAGGTCGAGTTGAGCATCGCGAAATATGGCGATAGAACCGAGCGCCACATGACTCGGTTCTTACACATTTGACTCGCTTATTTAACATTCATAGCTTTTTTCATGCCCGCTCGCCAGTTTCTAGGGCTCCTAGCATCACCTTCTGATAAAACACAATCAATTTGGCAATGGTAGGTTAGTCTTGATCTTCCTCGGCTCATAGATCCTTCCACTTTCGCATTTTATATCTGTTTCGTCATTCTTTCATCTTACATTCATTCTACATGTCCGAACCAACGGAACAAGCCTTTTTTTGTCTTAACACCGACACTCTCTTTCAGATCAACTGTCCTCCTTACGTTATCATTACGAATGCGGTCAGCAAGCGTTATGCCACAAATTTTGCGCAATGCTCGCATCCCGATCGCATTTATTCTACTTTCATGCTTTCTCTGCCATACCCAGCTTTCACTTCCATAAGTTAGCGTTGGTATTAACGACGTGTTGTGTACAGCGAGCTATATCTCTTGGCTTAGATTTCGGCTGCCTAGAAGTTTAACCTGCGCTCCATTCCCGCTGTTCCCTCCGTTCACTCGTCTCTATACATCCGCGGTGTAACTTTCATCGCTGCTAAAAGCGCTACCAAGATATACAATCCCAGCCACGTGCTCCAATTTTTCTTTGTTCGCACAATCATCTTTCATTGTTGGAACTAGTATTTACAGTTCGGATGGTGATTCTGCCATTAATACCACGTCGTCTGCATAAAGCAGGGAGTTGACCACTGAGTCACCCATTCACATTCCCACATTCATATTTCTTATTCTCTGAAGACAAATCTGGGCAAAATGTTCCAGAGATGATTATTACGTAAATCCAGAGCTATTTATAAATAATATTAATTTTATTTTAATATGTTAAATCACTACAGATGCAGCCGGTTTATTTCTGCACAACTACAACAATATTAAAATCAAACTCCACATAACAATGAGCATTTTCCTTTTCTGTTCGAATTTCAATTGTTAGAAAATAGTGTGGTGAAGTTTTAAATACCATATAGTTTTCTTTTCACATTTTGTGTACCTAGAAACATAATTTACATGGTAAATTTTCCAAGACTTACCTGCTATAACCAAGTTGATCATGTTTTATCAGAAGGTGATGTAAGGAGTATTAGACACCGGCGAGTATTCATGAAAGGAGCTACGAATGTTGTTCAGCGTGGACCACCAAAAAGGCAATGAACAGTGTTCATTGCTCATTGCTGTCCCGCGAGTTAAAACTACAGCTGGCTTGGAATTCACAACAAATTTTGTAGGAGTAAGAAGTTTTGAAATTGACTTCTCTTGGCAAAGTGAGAGACAGCAATATGACAAATAAGGCATTTCAAAAACCTCAAAGAGATGGCTAGTCAAGTGAAGCTCAACTGCCGTGCACCACAGTTTATCAAATATCTAACACTATTGGGACCTAAATTGTCAGTTGTTACCTAACACATCGATTCCAATAATATAGATTGCAGAACCGCCTAAACGCCTGGTAATTCTCCCTTGTTGCCACCAAATCTGAATAGTATACTACTCAGGATATGACATATTAAACATATCATCCCACTCCTGACGCCAGAGATCGCACTCCCAGAGAGATGTTTGTACGAATTTATGATTTGTCGTAGAATACTTACATAAAGGTGATGACAAAGTCTAAACGAAAAGAGTTAATAGATTCAGGCATTATTATGCGAAAGTCAAATTTACATGCAATTTGATCTAACCTGCTTTGTGTGCTTCCGCCACTAATTAGTTCTACTACCGTTAGTAGATGCAACATGCCGACGCTGCCATGGCTGCTCCGGTAGCCTCTGCCTCGGCTGCTGCGGTCGTCCGCTATCTGGAACTGAAACCGCATGCCCCACCACCGCCGCTGTCACGACTGGCCTGGTCGTCGCTGCGATACGTGTTTCGCCTCTCCACGAGGCATCCTCTGGCGCTGTAGACATTACTCATTAGAATAACATGCTACAAGTGACAAATCCATCGTAGTACCATCCATTATATTGAATTGAGGGTGGGGGTGGGTGGTGTGAGTAAAAGATATTTAATAGTGGGGAGTTGTTAAGGCCAGTCTGTTGTGTGATATGCATATCAAATCTTACACACCATAGACAAAGTTTTAAAGCTAAATATTAGGGAACAATTAGAAATTATTAAACATAAAAATTCTAAAATTACTCTCATGAACAAACAACAAAAGAGCTTAGCCCTAAAGTTTCCATGCCCAGTTAAAAATTGCGCAACGGAATGATCGATTTCTAACCGCTCTTTATTTAATCTGTCTCGCACTGATTGAAAGAACAGATACAAGTGGCGTCCTTTAGTACAAGTTTCAAGTACCTCGTCAATTAGTTTGAATAACCTAAGTATTTTGCCATGGTCGCGGTGTTTTAGAAAGTCAGGGTGCATGTTTTTGGAGTTGTAGTACATTGAAGCGCGTCGTTGTATTTCTAAGTCAACCGATAACATGCCTGCCCGCACTGGTAGTGCCTTGGTGCTCATAGTTCTATAAGATTTACATACAATATTAAAGCAAGACGCTGATTTTGCAGCAACTTACGACGCGCAGCACCTATGGTAGCCCTATCGGTCTACGCAGGTGAACCGTACGTAATACATCCTAAATATGTGGCTGTGTAAGTAATTTTTAACGTTTTTAATGCATAAAGGTTCGTTTTTGGCTTTTTCTCCAACCGGCATGCCTTCATGTGTTCAATGTAATTAAAACCTTTGTTTAAGAATAATCCTAAGTAACAAACCGAGTTTTTATTTGCAACTGATACTCCAATGAAGTGGAATCGCGGCAGAACCTGCAAATTTCCCCCGAATAAGAGCTGATACGTTTTGTAACGTGCGAAATCGAGACGGTTACGATAGCCCCAGTCTGAAATCAGGGCAAGGTAAGTACTTACAAGTTTTTCTATACTTGATCTGGAATTAGCTTTTACTAATAAGAGGATGTCGTCGGCGTAACTAGTTAACGAGCACCCTTCCGGTAAGGGTAGGCTAAGAAAGTCATCAAAACCGATATTCCAAAGATACGGTCCTTATGGTTATTTTATGAAATTAAGGGCCACCGGGCAACACACGTGATACAATTAAACGTTCAAGTAGTTTACCCAGCGAAGTAGTAGGGTAATAGGGCGATAAGATTTCGGATCGTCGGGAAAAAGTAACTATTATTTAACCGATATTTAAAAAAGAAAGCAGCTATAATTCATGAAGCGATATTATATAGCCATAACTATCTCTATGTAAATAATATTCTATTAGATGAACAGTAAGGTTACAGAAAGAATAAAAATGTAGATAAAGCTATTTATGCTTTTTTGCAAAAAGTGTTAACCAATGTAGATAAGAAGTTAATTCTCTGTACATGGATCTATCGAAAGCAGTCGATTATGTTGACCATAATATCTTAATTAATAAATTGAAAGGTTATGGTGTAAGGAGTAATATCTTAAAAATAATAAAATCATATTTAAGTAACAGGCAACAATATATAATCATAACCAGAATCAATTCAGAAATACAAACAGAAACAAATTACACATCAAAACGTAGATCAGATTTGTACGGAGTCCCCAGGGTAGTATTTGTTTGTTATATATATAAACGATTTTCCAAATTCAATAAATCACTCTACGTTATTGTTTGCTGAGACAGTACCGTCACATTTGTTGCAAATGACATAAATAAACTTGAAACTGACATAAATAATACTCTGATTGACATTATTAACTGGGTGAAATCGAATAACCTCACACTTAACATTGACAAAACAAAAATTACGACATTTACAAATAGAATTATTAATCGAACCTGTTCTTTGAATATTCACTACAAAGATAAATAAAATTGAGGTGATTAACGTAACTATATTTCTCGGTTTACATATTGTAATTGGATTACATAATGTGAATTGGAAAGTACATGTCGAGAATATCTGTAAAAAAATAAACAAATATTCATATGCCCTATATATGCTGGCAAAGGTAGTAAATCTAGTAGCTGTACTTATATCACACCATGCCTATGTTAATTCAACTATGAAATATGGCATAATCTTATGGAGAAATTCAACTGACAGAGATAGGATATTTAAAGCCCAAAAGAAATGTATGAGATCAATGTGCCTTCATAGTCGCCAAGACAGTTGCAAACCTTATTTCACTAAATTGAAAATACTCACTGTCCTTGTTTGTACATATTTACTTGTATATTATTCGTTAAAAATAATGCCGATTCATTTACAAATTTAAAAAGCAATCGCAAGTTTCGTAAGTTTTGTATTCCACCTTCGAGAACTGCACTGTACAATACTAGTGTATTTATAATAGCACCTAAATTATACAACAAAGTGTCCAAAAATATACTTGACATTGATGATTCACTGACCTTTAAGCGTAAAGTTAAAGAGAAGTGTAACATAGGCAAATATTATTAGACAGTTGAAGACTATTTAAATGATAAATTTGATATTTAAATGCGACTAATTAGACATTAAATTGCGTGACTTTAACATATTGTGAATTGTAATTAATTATTTAGTAATAGTATTGACAAATAATAATGTAACAATTAATATTGTAATTTTAAATATGTACCTATTAGTGTAACAGTAGATTACTTAGGTCATTGTATGGAATTTCACGCCTTAATGGTAGAATACGGAATAGATCTTTTTACACGTTAACGAACTACTTGTCCTGTATACATGTAAATGAACTTGATTGATTGTTTGCGCGAGATTGCGTCAATGACTGCCTATAACAACTTGTGTCTGAAATTGAAACATAACTAGAACAGGTCTCGGGATATCGTAGTAGACTGAATTTAGTTCAACCTAATCCCCTAATAACACCAGTGTGCGCATTTACCACGAAAAAGTCCCCATTGATCGTAGCTCCTCGATTAGAAGGTATACCCCTTGGCGTTACGCCTAGCATCGGTATCCTGGGTATCGTCGTAACGAGTGATGTACAGTTTGATGGTTACCTGGAGAGTAAAGCTATGGCGTCCAAGAACATCGCCTTCAACTTTATAAGGCCCAGGTCCGGCTTCGCGTGGAATACTGTTCACAGCTTTGGGCCGGCGCGCCACAGTATTTGCGTACTTCATTTGATCGCATTCAACTTAGAGCAGTTCGAATCGTCGGCGGCCCAGTGATCTCCGGTCCGTTCGGTTGGATTCGCCTTGAATACGACGAGATGTTGCTTCCCTTTGTGTACTGTAAAAATTGTATCATGGGGGTGTTCGAAGTAGATGTTCAAGTTTTTTTGTTCCAGCCGCTGAGTTCCATTGCTAATAACGACTCCCTCCAGGGTTTGTGTACGCGCATATTTGAGGTTACCAGTAAGTTCCTAAGGAGTTACTTTGTTACCAGCAGGCACGGCAACGAGCTAGCGATACTACCTTATTGCAAGCATTTATTGGCTACGGTAACTATTTTACAGATGAGCCATGTGTATTCCTCCCGACGTTGTATAAAAAAATAGAAGATTAATTTTATTGAATCCTAAAAACAACTCGTATTATCAGCCATCTCGGATATCCTTTAGGAGATGACAAAAACAGATAAAAAGTATTAGGCTGTAAGACGCGCGTTTCCTTTGCCGGTTGAGAAAATTAAAATATGAATTGTATATTTTTTATATTATGGGATTGTGGGAAGAAGTATCACAAAATGTGTATTTATTTATTGAAGGACAAGGTTTTAAACTAATTGAGTACTAGTGACTCGCCCCGGCTTTCTACAGATACATTTAAAAGTAAGATAAATTTGTACTTTAGAAATAGAACAAAAACAGGGTCGGATAGGGACATAAAGAATATCAAATTTTTTGGATTCTACCTGTACTTTGATTGATTAATTTGAACAAATACGATTATTGTTATTATTGGAATGATGAGCACTATAAACTTGTTGTACATTCATTTATTTATATATAGTCATTCAAGTAACATGCACTCCAAATAATTATTTTTGTAGAGGCATTTTTAATATTTGTAAAGATCTCAATTTTTAGGAAAATAAATATAGATGATGTTTCTCGCTGTAATGTACGTGTAAATTTTGTTTTAAATCGGTTAATAGGGTGCACAAAGCTAAGTGGCGCCCTCATTTTGTTTTTATAAATAACGCGGTAATTAAGACCAATTCCAAAAAAAAACGCTCTATAGTGCACTGAAGAACCATATTTATGTTTTTTGAGACATATACTGTTTTTATTATTTATGTAGAATTAGTCATACTTTTGATTATTACTATAAGTGGCCACAACAAGCAATAATTAAAATTTTGGTTACTTGTCATAGTTAATAAATACAAGATATGTTTCAAAAAAACGTAAATATGGTTTTTCAGTGCACTATAGAGCGTTTTTTTTTGGAATTGGTCTTAAATACAGCGTTATTAATAAAAACACAATGAGGGCGCCTCTTAGCTTTGTGCACCCTCTTAAGCATTTTTTGAGTTTATCCATTACAAACAAATATACAAAAAATCGAACCTTTTCTCTTTATAATGTTAGCTCAGAAGTTTAAATCTACAGTAATCCCAGTATTGGGACTGGTTACTAATGGGTGCTTAGAATTAGTCAATTTCCTAGCGTTATTTCGTTTCCTAATCCTAATGGATTGCTACGGTGCTAAAGTCCTTTCTTACCCTTTAATACGAATCGTATTAAATTGACGTATATCTTACCATTCGCGTCTGGACATCTGCTTGTTCAATCGCCAGCATTCTAGCATGTAAGCTGAAGACTGTAACCATATTTCACGTCTGACCTAAATGAGATTCTGTGTGTGATTTGAGAGCTTTTGGGTTTTTTTATGCGAGGCTAAGGCCCTAAGGCCGTGTTGGGGTTTTACCGCTTCTTCAGCGCCTCGAGCATGTTCGCTCTGGCACGCACTGATTGCTTCCATACGTGTATGGGTAAGAGGTGTGCGTCCTTGGTTCGCAGGATGTGGACAAGCTCCAACGGTGTCCTGGCCACGATAGCTAGGTGGGACTGTCCCTATATCACGTCAGTTGTAGTGCCGGATGTGGAGTGGAGTGTAGTCACGGACTCTTTCAAAATTATAAAAGTTAATGTAATTTCTATTTATGCAACATGTACGAGTATTTCAAACTTACTTCTATGGGTTCAAACGTGAAATAAAGCATTTTATTTATTTATTATTTTAAGAATTTAGCTCTCATCGCATGTTCAGCTTCCACGAGCTTGCTGTTGATGTCCTATACGTAGCCACTTAGCCCCAGATAATGTTAGGCGAGTCATGCTCCGTTGGTCAGGACATGTAGAATAAATGACGAAACAGGTCTTCAATGCAAACGTAGGATGCAGGTACTAGTCAAAGTCTAGAACTCCACCAACCACGATCAAATAGATCATGAATGTGTCATCTGTAGATGGCGTCAGGAGCCCTCGGAACCGGCAATCGAGCATGAAAAGAAGCGAGTTAGGTATGTATGGAGCGAGTCGCGTGGCGCTCGGTTCTCTTTGTCTGACGGAACCCCATCTGTTTCAAAGGCGATGGGTTAAAGCAGTGAAAATAATATATAAATAGTTAATTTAACGTAAATAACTTTTCATAATAAATACTCTTACTAAAGTAATGGATCAAAATATTTTCATACACAAATTCTCCAATAATATGAGACCGCGCTACAAAATTTATTTGAATGGTTATATTCCTAAGGTGTACTTAGCTGATTGCTCTACATCTACAGGGTTTATAGATGGCTGTGGTACTCAGGGTGAACTATACTTAATATTATTAACAATTTTTATCTTAAGAGATTCTGTAGATGGTCCTTCGGCAATAAATATATACGTGCATTTGCCTATCTCGTTTCTAATACTGTAATCAACCAGCTTTCGTAAAGAACACATGTTTTCATTACTACGCGAAATCCCTTGTGGGATAGGCAGAGAGGCCCGAGCGCCACATGACTCGTTCCTCATATGCCTCATTCGCTTCCTCAACATTCACAGCCCTTTTTTTACACGCTCACCAAATTCTAAAGCTCCTAACACACGACCTATTTCATCATGATAGATGAGTATGTGTAGATGTCTAGAAATAAGACAAAAAATGGCGTCTACGCTGTGATCTAGTGGGAGGCACATTGTGTACATCTCCACTCGGTCTTTCTTCAGTATCCGGGAGCACCTCCGTCTCTTGTGAGTAGAAGGGCGACCTCCACTTTCTTCGGTGTACACCGCCTAAACCTCCTGGTGAGGTCGGGAGCAACCCAGCCTCCTGCAGTGGGTCGCTGGGAACCTACTTCACTGCAGATTTTCCCGAAAAAAATCCCATGGAATTACAGGTACCGCTACGCATTAGTGCCATGGGAGAAAGAGATCTTAAAATCTGATATTTTCTAAACCACACAAGTTGAAGCTAAAGATTCAAACGATTTGATGTTCAAAGTTTAAGTCTAATATTACAATGTAAATTACCAACACGTAAACAATCGAGCTTTTAACTTCAAAGCTTCTTTAAGTGAAAGCGCAGTGAAGTGAAAAGCTCGGGTTGGGAGAATTAAGGCATTTTGGACGGAAAATATGATAGGGTTAAAAATAGTTAGCCTGTATAAAGTTTAATTTAGGTTAATTAAACTATTAAAGGCGAGAAGATATTAACATGGTTGGGAACGCACGAGCGACTTTACTTGGTTTGGAAGTGTTTGAAGATTACGGCAACTGCATAACGTGTGGCAGGCCATGCTTGTGTGATCTCAGTGGTAAAACCTCAGTTTAATTTTTAAGTCCAAACAAGCGAAAAGCCTGCATGATGGTAAACAATTATTGTGTTTAACGAGCTCGGTGGCTCAGTCGTGAATGACGCGACTTTGACACCAACGCTCGTGGGTTCGATTTCCACACAAGGCAAACATTTGTGTGCATGTACTGCATGTACATGTCTGTTTGTCTTGGTCTGGATGTTACTTGATAGAAAACTGTGGTTATTTCAAAATTTTAACCCACTAAAGTTGATCGTAATTGCGCATCAAAGCAACCCGTCTGGGAAAGTACCTCCACTAACAACTCCCTAGAGGGTTGTTTTGTTCCTGCGTGTGAGTGAGGTCACCAGTAAGCTCCCAAGGGGTTGCTATGTAAGTGTGATAATTAATATATCGCATTAATAGGCTACGGTACCTGCTGTACATCAGGTGTGCGGTATGCTTGTATGTTTCCCGAAGAAGTATAAAAAAAAAAGAAAAATTGTAACCTACTAATTGCAACAGCGGTATGGAGCGTGCGTTACCGAGTCTTACATTGTCATGAAGAAACTCCTGCTGCAGTTCCATGGGAAAATATAGGCAGTGACTTCTTTTTATACCCTAATGGTTGTAGAATAAATAATTATGCAATTTGATCTAACCTGCTTTGTGTGCTTCCGCCACCAATTAGTTCATGCGGCCTAGCGCCGGCCGGCACCCACCCACTACTGTTAGTTGATGCAACATGCTGACGCTGCCATGGCTGCTCCGGTAGTCTCTGCCTCGGCTGCTGCGGTCGTCCGCCATCTGGAACAGAATCCGCATGCCCCACCACCACCGTCGCTGCCACGACTGGCCTGGTCGTCGCTGCGACACGTGTTTCGTCTCTCAACGAGGCATCATCAGGCGCTGTAGATGTTAATCGTAAGAATGCTTGTAACATGTTGTTCTACAAGCACAGTAGTGGTGCCGGCCGGCGCTAGGCCGCATGAACTAATTGGTGGCGGAAGCACACAAAGCACGTTAGACCAAATTGCATGTAAATTTGACTTTCGCAAAATAACGCCTGAATCTATTAACTGAATAAATTATTATTTGGAACCGCTCACAAGAGTCTAATGTTAGGATGTATAAAGGTATGCGGCCCACCTTATGCCAAATAATTGCCGTAGCCTATGAACGCTTTGAATAAAGTAATCGATGAATATCTAACGGACAGAGCAGTATGGAAATGATTCAGCACATGAATTAATATAACTTTAATTGTACCACTTGATATCACTATATGTACACTCATATCATTATATTTATTGTAATATGTATAAGATGATTTGAAAAAAAAAGACCTATATTGGCAAGTTTCTTTTGGCGTTTCTTCTTCGCCAATGATCATTTGAAATGCTGGTAGATAAAAAAGAGAAAAACTAAAAAAAAAAAAATTATAAGATATAATATTGAAAATGTAAGACGTGCCTAAGTGCCCGTGAGGGTCTAAAGGCAAATAAAGAATTTTTATCTTTTTTTTATCTTTTTATCTTTATTGCCAGCACGTTGATGGCGTATCAACGTGCTGGCAATAAAGATAAAAAGATTATTATTCACACAAAAAGTCTCAGAAGGTTACTGGTATCCCCACTCACTCATATTAACAACAAGCCTCTAGGGAATTGTTATTACTCTGTGATTATCTGTGAGATGGAGGTACATCTCCAGTGAGGCTTTGATATGACCTGCCTCTCTTAGTTTTTATTTTATACAACGTCATGTGGCATATAAGCTTACAGTCTACTCAACGTAAAGCGATTACCGTAGACAATGAACGCTAGCAATACATTAAGTATCGCAAGCGTTAATAGGCTACGGTACCCGCTTTGATGATTGACCCACATGATATATGTGGTCCGTATGCTTGTATACCAAACGACGTTGTATAAAAAAAAAATCTGGTGACCCGTGTAGTTTTATGGTTCCAGACAATGTATAGAAAAGGAAAGCAACCCACAATCGCCATTTTGTTCCGAGTTACCACCGATTTCTACACTAGTTTTGTACCCAACATCCATACATCAACGTCTCCAGCTAATTTCCGAGGTTAACACTGAAACGTCTGCCAGCATTGATCGATGTTCACCCTTATTGCGTGTAACAGACGACCGGTTATTATGATAATATATCATTAAACTGATATTACATGAAAGATATAAGCTGTCTTGATTTTCTTATGTCGAGTTTTTGTACAGAAAAATCAGCATCAAAATTGATCCAAGTTGATGTCTATCCTTCCGAGAGCAGTGATAACTCAGTGGATAAGTGGTGGCCTATTGAGCAAATAGTCCTCGGTTCGAATCCAGGCGGGGGCTTGTACGACAAAATTCGTGTTTTCGGATGTATGTGCACATTTATCATTGGTTGGGTGCTGAAGGAAAACATCGTGAGGAAATCCGTACGTTCAAGTGACCTAGCCTAAGAAAGATCTGGTTTTCCCTACGGGTTGTGGAATTCTGACGGCAGTCCCTCCATGTAAATATCAGTCATCATCATCATCATCTCAGCCTGTATTCGTTCACTGCTGACCATAAGTATCCCTACAAACCTCTTGAGGTCGTCGCTATATCTAGTAGGGGGTAGACATCGTCTTACACAGCGTGTACCAGTACGGGAACGCTATTCAAAAACCTTTCAACCTTTCATCCCCTGGAGTGGCTGGCACTGTCACTTCAGCTTGCTTATCCTTTGGACTATGTGGGTTACCTTAGTTCTAGTGCGGATATCCTTATTTCTGATTCTATCAAGTAGAGAAACCCCGAGCATAGCTCTTTTTATAGCCCGCTGAGCGACCTTGAGGTTCCCCATACGGCACACTATTCGAAGACCTTACTCCTCAGGCGTTAAGGAACTGTGGACAAGAAGATGTGTAGAAGTTTCCCGAACGCTGCCCAGCCGATTTGGAACCGTCTGTTGACCTCTCGGTCGAAGTTGGACTTACCCTGTCCTAGGTAAACATATTCGTCAACAACTTCGAGCTTGGTGCTTCCAACCGTAACCGACATAGGTGTAACATGGACATTCGACATGATCTTAGTCTTGTCCATGTTCATCTTGAGACCTACCTTGTTGGAAACACTATTGAGGTCATTGAGCATAGCGTCAAGTGCCTCCAGCCATTTAGCCATGAGAACTATATCGTCGGTAAATTGAAGGTGTGTGATGTATTCAATTATTAATGTTTATACCGCATCCTTTTCAGTCCAAGAGCTTAAAGACAGCTTCCAATGCTGCGGTGAAGAGTTTCGGGGATATATTGCCCTATCTCACACCTTTTTGCACTTGCACCTTTTTGCACCTTTTTTTTTACTACGTCAGGAGGACCACAAGCATACAGCCCACCTGATATATAGTGATTACCTAACCTATGTACGCAACACATTAAGTACCACACCTCCTTAGGAAGCCTCCAGTGAATTATTATCTGGCAGTTATTTTCTGTGAGGAGGACCTCCCCAAAAAGGCTGCATTGATGCGCCGTACCTCTCCTAAAAACACCCAGACCAACACAAATATATCTATTGTCATTTGTAAAAAAAATAACACAAATATGTCTTTTGTCATCTGTCAAAGCATTTGTCAAATTCATGCACACAAATTGTTGTTCTGTATAAGAAACAAACCTACGAGCATTGGTGTGAAGTAGGGTTACTAACCACTGCCTCACCGAGCTTATCAAAATCTTCGTCGTGATCTTCTTGATGTTAGAGTCAAAAATATATAAATCAGCTTTATGATGTCTCAGGCAATTCTAACATCTGACATCACCTTGAAAATGTTACTTCTATCTTTAATACTTCTAGAAATTAAAATGATTGTTAGTAAAACATCTGTTAAAGGAAAATTACATGTATTGATAATCAGACAACAAGTTTTCTAGAAAACGGAACATGTAAATTAAGTTTCTAGAAACACAAAATGTGTAAAAATACTATCTGGCATTTAAAACTTCGTCATACCGTTTTCGAACAATTGAAATTCAAACAGAAAATTTTCGAAAGTGAGATAGGTTCCCCGTGAGTTCACCTCAAGGATTTCGTTCAATAAGTCAGCGAACCAACTGGCATACGCACCGTTATGTTATCGTGATTCCGACAGATAAAATCCCGATGAACGCTACACTACACGTTCATATTTTCGAAGTAGATCGACAGAAGACTGAATCGACGCTGTTTATCTCGATTGAACTGTCAGTGAGGCCGACAAAACACTAGATTGACTTCCTATTTATCGATAAATGATATGCCGACATGCAGTGGAGCTATTAAAGGCTAGACTGTAATAATTTATGTGACTAAACATTATCACTCTGTTGCTGCGTCCGCCCATAGGCTGCTACAGACTTTTTTTATACCACTAGACTGGCCAACAAGCATGCGGCCCGAATTAGATGGTAAGCGGTCACCGCAGCCTATTGACGCTCGCAACACCACGGGGATGTTACTAGCGCGCAGCCAATCTTATGACCTAAGGCTGTTTCGTCACAGTACCCAGTAATTTCTCTGCCATATCTCACCCTTCAAACCGGAACACAGCTATGTAAATATAGCTGCTTTACGGTAGAAATAGGTGAGATAGAGGTACCCATGCAGACGACTTTTGTACAAAGTCTCCCTCTGGTAAAATCGCCGCCCCGCCTGGGAAAGTACCTCAACCTCACAGAAAACATCAGCCAAATGACAACTCCTTGCAGAGTTACCGTGTTTCTGCAAGTAAGTGAAGTTACAAGTTAGCGCCCAGGGAATTGCGGTATTAGCAGCAAGGGTAGTGTCGTAAATTAGTTGCAAGCATTCGTAGGCTACGTTAACCGCTTTACAAAAGCATTGTTAATGATATGCACTGTATTAATCTAACTAATACCGATAATACATACTTTAATACAGTCAAAACTTAATAAAGTCGTCTTCATCAAATTTGTAGTAAACGAATCAAATGCTACAATATTCACAACAATACAGAATTTTCATAATTACACATAATGTCCTCAAAACTGAATACATTCATAACTTCCCCAAATTTACACGTGACCTATCAGAGGGCGCCATCCCTTACATAAAAAGAATAGTATTTAATCATGCATACAATTTTCAACCGAGCCTAACCAAATACTTAATTTTCCTTACTCAAATTCCAAGTATCCACAGACGAAAAAGTTTAGCGAATCATACGGTAGGTCAGATTTTGTGTCAGGAGAGAATTAGTATTTTATTCCGTGCGAATACTATTTAGTGAGCGTGGGGAACAGGAGAATGGAACGTTGGCTAAAAGAGAGAGCATTTTTTTATACAACTAGATTGGTAAACAAGCATACGGCCGGTGTCAGATGGTAAGAGGTCTCCGCAGTCTATTCAGTCTATTGACGCTCGCGTTGTTGCGAGCGGGGATTTTACTCGCGCGCTGCCAATCTTGTGACCTATAGATATTTCGTCACAGTACTCAGTAATTTCTCTGCCATATCTCACCCTTCAAACAGGAACACAGTTATATAAATATAGCTGCTTGGCGGTAGAAATAGGTGAGACAGAGGTACCCACGCAGACGACTTTTGTATAAAGTCTCTCTGTGGTAAAAAAGTAGAATAAATGCTAAATGCGAGCATTGGGCACAAATCGTGGCGTAATGCCTGCAGACTGCGTTCACTATAATAATGTAAAACAGAGAATTGGTCTGAAAGAGAGTATCAGAGTTAAGCTAAGAAAATTCACTCCATTATAATAATAATAATAATAATATATAATAAGTATTTATTTGTCACTTTTTTACAATATCTCATTATGATTGGGGTCTCCATTTAAGTATATAAATACTTGTGTTTGGAGAGCCCGCTCTTCAAAAATAGCTTACTAGTACTTACAATTAAACTTAAATATCTGTTTACATTTTGGCAATTCAAGAGAAAAAAATAACACAAAGATACATACATACTTTACATACCGCTATTGAAAATATTTTATGTACCTAATTGAAAAAAAGAAAAACAAAAAACAGGTAGTAGGCTCAGTTCATGAATAAATAGGATTTGGTGATGTGAGGTATAATGTAGTTGGTACTGTAAGTATTATATTACGCGCATAATAATTCTATATCATCAAAGTTTTTGTTTTGAAGGAAGAAGGTGACAGATTTTTTACATGCATGATTTGTTTGTTCATAGATATTAAGATTTTTATTAAGATAGTTGTATATGTGTGAGGACCGTCTGCAGAACTGCCTTTGAGCGTATGAGGTTTTAACTGGAACTACCGCAGCTACGGCATATTTACGTCTTTTGTTTAGTTTACTAGGATCAAAATTAAGCGCTTTATGTTTTTTTAAAGTAATATTAAGAACATATAACTTTCTAACAGAAAGTAGATTGCAATCTGAGTACAGTTCAGAGGTGGGGTATCTATAGGGTTTAAAATAGGTTAGTTTTAGAAGAGATCTTTGTGCTCTTTCGAGATGTAAAAATTCAGTCTTAGTTGCACCTCCCCAAACTGAAATACAATATCCTAGGATTGATTGGGCAAGTGAAATATATATTAATTTAAGTAAATTGTTATCAGCTATATATCGCAATGTTTTAAAGACCCACATCAGTTTACGTATTCTATTTGTGAGAAGCTCTAGATGTTGATGCCAGGTAAGTCGCTGATCTACCATTACTCCTAGATATATAGCCTTATCTACCTTTCTTATTACGTTACAGGCGCAGTCATGAGAGTTCGAACAAGTGTGTATCTTAACATTTAAATCATGTTCAGGTTGCGTATTATTATAGTTAGTAAAGGTAGTGTAGTTAGTTTTATCCATATTTAGTGTTAGCAGATTGCGCCTCAACCATTCAGCTATCCTAGTGAGCCCCACTTCCGTAGAATGTCGAACTTTATCCCAAGAATCGCCCACAAACACTACGGCAGTGTCATCTGCGTAGGAAAATATATGGCCATTTGCGAGCTTCATATTGCAGAGCCCGTTGATGTAAATCAGGAACAAAGTAGGACCCAGAACACTCCCCTGTGGGACTCCGTACTCGATCTTCGATTGCTCACTAATGTACTGGCCTACTTTGACTCGTTGCTTGCGGTCTTTGAGATAATCAGTGAGAAGAGCAAGCGAATTACCTCTTATCCCCACTTTTTCAAGCCGATGTACAAGAATAGGGACAGAGACGGTATCAAATGCTTTTTTGAGGTCCAAGAATGATGTTAAGCACTTTTTACCACTGTCTACTGCTTCAACAATTACTGAAGTCAGCGCAATAATGGCGTCTTTCGTAGATACACCTTTTTTAAAACCAAATTGTGAGTTAGAAATTATATTGTATTTTTGCAGATATTTAAGAAGTCTTTTGTTAATGAGTTTTTCTCCACTTCACTCCATTGGTTGCATTCCTTTTACATAAATAAACAAATAATGAAAGAATAACGAAACAGATTTACAATGTGAAAGTGAAAGGATATAGGAGACAAGGAAGACCAAGATATACCAAACTGGTCATGTTATATCAGAGAGGGTTATTATGAGCACTACGAACCGAGAGTCCATGAAATGACTCGAGAGAACGGTAATAACTTAATGTAATTATCGTCTCTACAGGCGCACGGTTCTCTCTGCCTATGTCGCAAGGGACCTGGCGTGAATATATATATATATATATATATATGTCGAATCGGAAAGATGGCGCCACCGGTTGTCAACGATTATTAGCGTTTGTAATTAATCAATTTCTGAGCCAATGCCCACATTTACCCGCTCCAGCCACACAGGATACGACATATATATAAATAGATTGAATATAAATTTCCCTATAGAAAGAGAGTTTAAAAATCGGATCTGAATAAGTGAAATAGCTACCGGCACTAATTAAACACAAACTAAAAAAAATCGGCCCTCAAACAAAAAATCCGTAATAAAAATCTTTCACATTCGTTTTGAATGTACGGGACACAGGTATTACATACTACACTGCGGATAAAAAGGGATACATTTATGATCGGGATTTTATATCAAAGCGAATTGAATTTCATCGGGAAATACTCGTACAAAAACTGCGATAGTGTGAAAATGTGTTTTTATTTCAGGAAGTATGTTGGAACTCGATACGCAGTTGTGATGATTGATTTTGCTGTTATACTTTTTTTTGGTGTGTTCTCTCCATCATGTTTAGGGTTCCGTACCCAAAGAGTAAAACGGAACTCTATTACTGAGACTCCGCTGTCCGTCCGTCCATTCGTCCATCCGTCCGTCCGTCCGTCTGTCACCAGGCTGTATCTCATGAACCGTGATAGTTAAACAGTTGAAATTTTCACAGATGATGTGTTTCTGTTGTGGCTATAACAACAAATACTAAAAAATAAAATAAAATAAATATTTAAGGGGGCCCCCATACAACAAACGTGATGTAATATACTTTTTTTGGTGTGTTCTCTCCATCATTTTAGGGTTTTCTGGAGCTACATAAAACATAAACGCAAAAATGTTGAAACTATACCAAATGAAATGCATTTAGAAAATGATACATTTGTTACTCCGCTTACAATCTGCAACGCCTTCTCCAAACACTTCTCATCCGTTTATGTCACAAATAAACCGGAACCTATATTAGCCGATGACTCTGATTATCTAGACACATCCAACAATGTACTGGGTAATGTTTTCTTATCCGTCGGCTGTATTGAAAAAGCAATGATGAAATTGGATTCAAAAAAAGGAGCAGGTCCTGATGGTATTCCAGCAGTGTTTATTCGCAACTGCGCATCCAGCATTTCATATCCGCTCAGTATCATATTCAATTATTCCTTGTCTACGGGTACTTTTCCGTCACGATGGAAGACAGCCAACGTATTGCCGATTTCTAAAGATGGAGATGTAAGCGACGTGCGCAACTATCGTCCTATTTCACTGTTATGTGGTTTCTCAAAGCTCTTCGAGTCTTTGGTTTGCCCTCACTTTACTTATCACTTGAAGTCAATTCTAACTCCCCAACAGCATGGTTTCAGAAAATGTCTACGGTTAGTAATCTTGGGTGTTATGTATCCGACATTTCGAATGATCTGGATCACCGTCTTCAGGTGGATGTTGTGTACACTGATATAAGCAAAGCGTTTGATAAAGTTGATCACTTAATAATGGTCAGGAAGCTTCGGTCGGTCGGTGTGCATGGTACTCTATTGGATTGGTGCCGTTCTTATTTAACTGACAGAACTCAAAAAGTGGTGATTTGCGGCTATGAATCGAGCCCATTTCATGTTTCTTCGGGAGTCCCTCAGGGTTCTCATTTAGGTCCTATTTTCTTTCTCGTTTTTATAAACGATCTGACACAAGTTGTACGTAATTCAAAATGTTTGTTGTTTGCGGATGATTTAAAAATATTTAGGACTATCCGTAGCTATAACGACTCATTACTGTTGCAAGAGGACCTCGACCAATTAGCGGACTGGTCGAAAAGAAACAAGCTTCCTTTTAATACCGATAAATGTAAACATATTAAATTCACAAGAAAACATTCTCCTCTTCATACTTCTTATAGCTTAAATTCCAAAACTCTTGAAGAAGTCACATTTATTCGTGATCTCCGTATAATTCTGGATAACAAACTTACCTTTACAAAACATTTTGACTACATCATTTCCAAAACCTTAAAACTGCTCGGCTTTATTTGGCGAAATTGCAAGCACTTCAAAAACTTTTCAGCTTTAAAATTTTTATACATTTTATTAATTAGAAGCTCATTGGAATATTGCTCAAGTATTTGTAACCCAAATTATAAGTGCCACATTGAAAGACTCGAAAAAATTCAAAAAAAATATTTGTATTTCTTAACGATTCACCAGGGCAAAAGGTATCAACTGCGCTCATATGATGACAGGCTGATTCACTTTGGGTTCGATTCTCTTGAGGTTCGTCGATGGATCACCGACCAAGTTTTTTTATTTAAAATCATAACAGGGCTCATAGACTATCCTCAACTTCTTGGCGAGATTAATTTTAGAGTACCTCGACAAAATTCTAGACCTACAAACTTTAAGCCTTTCTTTTTGAGATATTGTAGAACTAACTTGGGTACACAGAGCATTTTTCATAGACTCTGTGATGAATTTAATAAGTTTTACAAGTCCTCCGACAAAATTGATTTGTTGGCTGACTCTTTAATTTCTTTCAAAAAGTCACTGTATGCTTTTAAATCCTTGTCGTAGTCAAGCACTTTCAAATTATTGTAATCTTTGAAAATTAAACCTTTTCAATTTATCGTTCGGAACGGTGTTAAAATACATGTCTGTATTGAGTGCAGATCTTACTCTGCATTCACTATGTAGTGTTTGCCTATTATTGTTTTTACACTGTACTTTTAGTTTAATTATGTAATGCTCCTAGACATAAGTCATTGGTGTAAAAATGTTGGTGGACCTTATAAATAAATAAAATAAAATAAATAAAATAAAATAAATAAAATAAAATAAAATAAAAATCATTTTAGGGTTCCGTACCCAAAGGATAAAACGGAACCCTATTACTGAGACTTCGCTGTCCATCCGTCCGTCCGTCTGTCACCAGGCTGTATCTCACGAACCGTGATAGTTAGACAGTTGAAATTTTCACAGATGATGTATTTCTGTTGCCGCTCGAACAACAAATACTAAAATATAGAATAACATAAATATTTAAGGGGGCTCCCATACAACAAACGTGATTTTTTTGCCGTTTTTATAGATAGTGGTACGGAACCCTTCGTGCGCGAGTCCAACTTGCACTTGACCGATTTTTTGAGCTACAATTGCAGTGCTTTACGTACAGATACACGTGAAGTACCCAGACGCTATTCGAGATTGGGTTTAAAGGGAAAAGGCAATATGTCCCACAGTTGCTTTCGCACAACCCTATTAAATGCCTTCTCAAGATCTATGAAACCGCAAAAAACCCTCTGATCTATGGCCAGACGCTTCTCCACGATATTGTGAAGCGAGAAAACTCAATCCGTGCAATCCCTTCCATTCCAGAATCCTCCCTGAGTCTCCCACAGCATTCCATCGGAATCCACCCTCGTTCTCCTTTCAATTACCTTTCATATACTTTGGTTGCTATCCTGTTCAAACTGATGGCCCTATTGCTGACGCAGTCCATAAGTGACCCCTTTTATACAAGAGCATGATGACTGCGCGTCTCCAGTCCTTTGGGACCCTTCCAGTTCTCCAGTATAGATTGGTTAAGTATCAGAAGGCGTCCCGGACGTAAGTGTCACCTAGTTTGATTATCTCAACTGTGATCAGATCAATTCTTGCTGACATTTCTATTTTTCAAGCTTCGTATCGACCATTTGATCTCATCCATAGTTACGCCTTCGTCAGACGCCGTCAAAACAGAGGTGGCATCGTGCGAGTGATACTTCATAGGTTACGGTAACTACTTTATATCAAGTGGACTGTACGTTTATACAAATTCAATTCTCACTTCATATAAATGACTCATAAATATCACAAATTCACAAGTCATTTGGAATTTTTGACGAGCTCGGTGGCTCAGTCGTGAATGACGCAACTTTGACACCAACGCTCATGGGTTCGATTCCCACACAAGGCAAACATTCGTCTGTTTGTCCTAGTCTGGATGTTTTAAGAGAGGTAGGGTGCATCAAAGCAGCCCGTCTCGGGAAGTGCCTCCACCTCACAGAAAACCGCAATGTGTTTTTACGTATGAGTGACGTCACCAGTAAGCTCCCAAAGAGTTGCTGTGTGAGCAGCAGAGGAGGCATCGCGCGAGTGATACTTGATATACCTCAAGCGTTAATAGGCTACGCTACCCGCTTTACATCAGGTGGGCCATATGCTTTTATACCTCCCGACGTAGTATAAAAAAATATAACTGAATTTTAGATATTAGTTTTACAATATGTTTAGTTGTAAGTTTTTTAACAAGAACACTGTTGAATTTCTGAGTTGATCTGCGTGTGAGTCCGATGAGTGAGTCTTGTTTCAGTGCCTAATAAAAATGACGATAATTTCCTTTTTCATGTGATAATGTTTTCAGTTTTGTACTCCTTTGTAACAAATCATTTAAGAATTTATACGTACTATTTCGTAGATATACAATCAGGTGTTCAAAAGCCCCAAAGTTAATCAATCTCCTTCCAATCCAATCGCATGACCGCATGAGAGACTTCCGTAATGTCAACTTCCGTCATGGCATACGGTTCCATTTTATTTGCAAGACGCGCCAATAGATGTTTCACATTAAAAATATATACAAATTTCACACAGGAGGTTTCATTCAAATCTTCAAAGAGAGAATAATTACGATTCAATGTTCAAAAACCGATAATACAGACTTCGTTACAGTAATAACTTAATAAGGTCATCTTCGTTTTTGTATCAAGCAAATCAAATGCTAAAATAATCAAAATTTTTATGATTACACATCTGTTAAAAGATAGGTCAGATCCTTAAAACTGGATTCATCTATGACTTCCCCAAGATTACATGTGACCAATCAGACGATATTTCCCTGTTGTAAAAAAGAATAGTATTTAATCGCGCATAAAATTTTCAATCAAGTCTAATCAAATACCTAATTTTCCTTACTCAAATTCCAAGTTTCCACAACCGTAAAATTTGAGCGAACCATTCGGTAGATTTGATTTTATGTCAGGAGAATTAATTTTTATTCTGTACGAATATTATTTAGTAAGTGCAGGAAACAGTTTGAATGGAGCGTTGACTAAAAGAGAGAGTATGAAAGTAGAATAAACGCTACCCAGATGCGAGCATTGTGACAGTAGATAATAAAAGGCATGCTCCGTGAGTAGCACTCTCTCTACTTGCATTCATGTAAAATAATTCATGACAAAAGATTGACGAAACTGACTTATATTGCGAAAGTGGAATGGTGAGCCTACGAAGGCCAAGACTCAGCAGTCATGATTAGTCATGTTATATAACATATGAATAGATAGAACATTATTTCCCGGTCTGATTTTCAGATCTTCCTTAGAAGATCTGAAAATCAGACCCAGCGAACTAACTTCCTTAATAAAACATAACTTACTAAATACATAACATAATAAAACAAAAACTAAAAAAAATCCGTAATAAAAACCCTTCATATTCGTTTCGAATCGACGAGATATTGGTATTACACACTTTAGACTAAGGATAAAAAGGGAAACATTTTATGATCTGGAATTCATATCAAAGCGAATTTTACTTCATAATATCCGGGAAATACACGTAACTGCGATAGTGTGAAAATGTGTTTTTTATTTCAGGAAGTAGTTGGAATTCGTTTCCCAGTTGTGGGGATTGATTTCGCTGGTGTACATTTTTTGGCGTCTTTTCTCCATCATGTTTAGAGCCAGTATTATACTTGCGGTTTAAAGGGGAAAATGTTATGTTGGAGCTGGATTTCGTTCCAAAGTTCTAACTCTAATCTAACCTTAATATAACATTCTTAGGATGATAATGGCTATGATAATGGCGAGCGATTTGGATAATAATAATGTTGATAATTTCCTTTTTTACATGATAATGTTTTCTAGGCTACAAAAACCGCGTCAGTTACGTACTCATTTGTGATAAATAATTTATCATTTGTGATTATTAAGAATTTTACGTACTATTTCGTAGATATACAATCAGGAATACAAAAGCCCCAATTAACCATCTCCTCGAATGACGCGATCTCGATCTCTATCGAATGGAAAGAATGAATGGAAAAAGTTGATGAAAAGTTAATACCATAAACTTCATTATTACAGCTATTAAAATTTGCTTATTTTAACAACAATGTAACAGATGTTTACAACTATATGACAAACAGAGGTTAGTTATTTACCACCAGTTAGCTCTTAGGTGCAAGCAGCACAATGTATAGCCCAGTGGACACAGAACCGGCCTAGTGATCAATAGATACCCGGTGCGAATCCTGGCATATAGTACTGAATTATCATCACGCCTGTCTCCCATTGGGGTAGGCAGAGACTATAGAACGCCAGGTGCACCTTTCCAAATATACCGCTCTCGCTTCTTCCACACTCATCAATCTCTTCATACATGCTCTTCGGTTTTGGGTACTTTTGATTTGGCCCGTTTTCAACACATCATCAATTTGACCTATATGTGTGCGTCAAGGGCGGCCTCTCCCGACATCACCATTCACTCTTGCTACACTTCTTTCGTAACTCTTTTGTCGTTCATTCTTTCTAAATGACCAAACCATCTCAGCATACCTTTTTCAATTTTTGTCACTACATCAACTTTTATTCCAAATCTATGTACATATCTGTAATTATATCACTTGCTCGGCGGTGATGGAAAATATCGCGAGGAAATTCGCACGTCCAAGAAATTATACTTCGAATGACGTGTGATCTTACTTAAGAACGATCTGGTTTTCCCTCTGGGTTGCGGAGGTCTGACAACAGTCGCACCATATAAAAGTCAGCCTATTCCTGGAGAGTCAAAACACATGTCGGAGACGACCAATGCAACCATGGCAGGGCCAGTACATGCCTACTAACGGTAGTAGGTGAGTGCCAGCCAACTCCAGATCGTGCTAACTAATGACAGAAGCATAGAAATTAGTTAGATAGCACATAAATTTAAGTGAGGAAGGACGCAACAAAGCAGCTTGTCAGAAAAAGTACCTCCTCCACACAGAAAACTGCAGCCAAATAATAACTACCTAGAGGTTTGTTGTCACCAGTAAGCTCCTAAGGAGTTGAGATCTTAGCAGCACAGGTGGCATTGCGCGAGTGATACTTAATGTATTGCAAACGTTTATAGGCTACGATAACCGCTTTACATCAGGTGGGCCGTATGCTTGTATGCCTCCCGACGTTATATATAAAAAAATATTGTCGACAATCCTAAGCTTACACACGGTATTGAACCCTTAAGTTTAAGGCGAGATTTTGCTTCCCTTTTTGTGTTCTACCGGTTGTACAACGGGGTGTGTTCTGAAGAGTTGTTCGAAATGATGCCGACAGCTACTTTTTATAACCTCACCGCTCGCCGACGGCGGAGAGTTCACCCTCACACACTGGAACCGCAATGGTCGCGTACTATGCGGTTCCAGAGAAGTTTTCTTCCGAGAACTCTCAAGCTGTGGAATGAGCTCCCAGCCGCGGTTTTTCCAAGGGGCTACAGCATGGAGTTCTTCAAGAAATGCGTGAAGAGGTTTTTAGAGGGTCGGCAACGCATGAGTGACACTCCTGGTTTGCAAATGTCCATAGGCTACCATCAGGTAGGCCGTATGCTTGATTGCCACCTTAGTATTATATAAAAAAAAAAAGATTAAGGTCGCCTATAAATTTAACTTCTGCAAAATAACACATGCACCTACTGGTTATTTTGTTTCAAAATGTTGAATTTCTGAAATATTTGAGTTACGAGCAAGGTATAAAGCTAATGCTAGCAGATTAAAAAAGATAAAAAAGAGAATTAAATAATATACAAAAACATTATATTTAAAAAATGTAAGACGTGTTTAAGTGTCCGCGAGGGCCCAATGGTAACTTTTTTTACCTTTTTTATCTGTATCGCGTCAGGCAGCGGTCCATTCTGCCTTTCCCAAATAGGATCAGCCGTGAACATGCAGAAATACCAAGTCTCTAAAACATATATAGAGAGAGATAGATATGATCCGCTTACATAATTGAAACAATTCTCAATTATAAAGATTAAGTTCAGTTGTTTAATACTCGTATCAACTTGGCGAAGCGAACCGTGAGGTTAAGAACTGAGAGAGGATTTATTTAGTGATAAGCAATAAGTCTTTGGAGTGCTAAGACGCTTAAATGAACTAATAGGATCTAGCCTAGGGATTTTCTGGGGTGTATATATAAAATTATATAAATTCAATAAAATTACTCACAATGCCATCCCAGTGTCTCAGCTGGACATATCCTATTATTATGTAGGGTAGGCATAGAGAATCATTATTATTACTTCAGTAATTTTCTGTGTAAAGATTATAGGTATAGATATTTTTTTTATACAATATTTGGAGCATACAAGCATAGGGCCCACCTCATGTTATGTGGTTGCCGTAGCCTATGAGGGTTTGCAATACATCAAAGGTCGCTCTCGCGATGCCACCTCTGCTGCTAACACAACAGTTCGTTGGAAGTTTATTGATAACCTCACTCACACGCAGAAATACAACAACTCTGCATAGATTTGTTATTAACTACGGTTTTCTGTAAGGTGTTCGTACTCAGTACTCAGGAACGGTACCCAAACAGGCTGCTTTGCTGCATTCTACGTCTCTTAAAATAGTTCAGTAGTCGTCCGCGTAAAGTCTGCAGATCTTGTAATATGTCTTCCAGTACTTCCATCCTCATGTCCCAGTCATCACGTTTGTGTCATTAAGGATCATGTTAGAATGACATTTGGCAATTTGAGGTATCAATCAGTCTGCGGTGTTGACGAATATGCCTACCTAGGGCAGGTTATTCAGTTAGGTAAGTCCAATTTCGACCGAGAGGTCAACAAACGGATCCAACCTGAGCCGTGTTCGGGAAACTTCGACGCTTCTTCTCGTTCGAAACACCTCCACGCCTGAAGAGCAAGGTTTTCAAGGAGTATGTTGTCAGTGATGACATACGGAACTGAGACATGGCCGTATGGGGCCGTATGGGGTCGCTCCAGGTCGGTCAGCGTGCTATAGAATGAGCTATGCTCGGGATTTCTCTGATAGAATCAGAAATGAAGATATCCGCAGTAGAACTATGGTAACCGACATAGCCCATAGGATAAGCAAGCTGAAGTGAGCCGGCCACATAGTTCGTAGAATCGATAACCGCTGGGGAAGAAAGGTTTTCGAATGACGTCCTTGTACTGGTACACGCAGTGTGGGATGAACCCCCAGATGGAGCGACGATCTCAAGAGGTTCAGGACAGGAGGCACAGGACCGAGAAGAGTGGCATTCTAGAGGGGAGGCCTATGTTCAGCAGTGGACGAATACAGGCTAGAATGATGATGATGATGAATGTTCCTCATAATGCAATTTGATCTAATCTGCTTTATGTGCTTCCGACACCAATTAATTCATGCGAACTAGCGCAAATACCTGAGGAGTTGTATTCTTGGGAGTGCGTGAGGTTACCAGAAAACTCCACTTAATATATTGCAAGCGTTCAAAGGCTACGGTAAACATTTTATCATCAGGTGGACCGTTTATCGTTGTACGCCTCCCGAAATTGTATAAAAAAAAACAATCATTTAAACGATTGGTTCTTTATCTACTTTCTTCTTCCTCCTGTTTAACAATTTCTACTATTCTACTAAACAAGGACTTCGTTAATCTTCCCTGTCATCATGTAATAGATTATCAAAAGGATATACGACACTGAAATAAATGGCATAAAGTACATATTAGAGCGAGCGTGTACTGTGCACGCCTGAGAAAACAAATTGTGCCGAATTTGTATAACACGGCAACATTTGCCGTAATGTATTTTTAACGGTTGCCGGGTGTGCGAACGTGTTGTACGCTCGCGATGTCATGTTTTTAGTAAACAGACATTATAAAACCAGTACGCTTAATAAATTTCAAACTTCCCGTGCAATTACGAAATTGGTATATTTTCTAGAGATAAAAAGCTTTAAAATATAGGGTAATCTAACAGATTATTAGATTATTAGCACTTACTCAATGCCAAATGGATTCTAATACGATTATAATTATTTATAATGAATGTGCATAAGTCTCTCAAACTTTTTATCAACACATTATTTAAAGTCTTTATACTTAGTTTATATAAACATAGAAAATAAAAGCCGTCGAGTGAGAGTATAACTCGCGTACCGAGGTTTTCTTAAAAAACAATTTTCGCAATTTTATTTTTGTGATGCGACTACATTTTTACGATTTTCGGAATTTTTCCTTTACTTGTGCTACATGAATTTCGTGATTCTAGGTCAACGGAAAGTACCCTGTAGGTTTTGATTCTCTTGCGAGTGTCAAAATATGCGCATAAACGAGGCATAAACAGCCCTAACTTTTGATTGCGTTGACTTAGAAGTTTGATTTTTTCACTGCTCGAAGAGATTGCAGACCTGAGTATTACATAATAATTTCAGCTTGATAACTCTACCCGTCCCTGAAAAAATGGTCTTAACAGAAGGACAGACTACAGACACACAAGCAACACAGTGATCCTGCAAGGGTTCCGTTTTTCCTTTTGAGGTACGGAACCCTATAAAGGTTTAAAGTATCTACATGCTAAAATCCAACTATTGGCACATTCTATCCAAAGTATTGGAAACTCATTATTTGTCTTATAAATGTAAGTATGCCAATAATTGGGTGCCAACATTTAGACGGATCGCGTTATGTATATTCAGGAACACCGTTCCTATATGAAATCTATATATTTGTCTGTGTGTGCGTTTTATTCGAATATTCGAATTTTGACTTCAGATTCGGATTCAGCATAAAAAAGTAGAATAGGAATAATGTTCAGGAACACCGTTCCTATCTCCGACATGACCAAAATGGCCGACAAATTAAAAAACAAAAATTGAATTGTTATAAAATTGACGAGCCAGGTGTTCCTCTGGCAATGCAAGCTTGCGCATTCTCAATTGGTTTTATTTAGCATTGAGACGCGTACAAGTATATAGTCAACCTAATGTGAATTGGTAACCGTTTTTTATGAATGTTTAAAATACAGGATCAATCGCGCGTTGCGCTAATCTTGCTGTTAGCACAGCAACTCTTACACAACTCACCGGTAACCTAACTCACTCGCAGGAACATTACAACCCTCCTGGGAGCTATGATTTGACTACGGCTTTCTGTAAAGTAGAAGATTTATCTGTTATTTTGGTCTATCTTTTAGTTAGCGGCGAATGGGAACCCTTAAACTTTCAGAGGCGAGTGGCTACGTATACGCTGCGTGGGGCGAACTGGTGCGAGCCAATCAAACACCATCGATTGCTATATGATATATGGATAGATTTAATTAAATGGAGTTCCTCCATAGTCCGAGGGCACGTTTGGCCGTCAATCAGTACTGTCGTCAATAGATGACAACCGTTGATTAAAGTCAAAAAATGATAGAGAGTAACGTCAAAGTGGTTACCACCGCCCATAGACATCAGCGACACCAAAGGGTCACTAATCTGTTGCCAGCCTTTTTAGGGAAACATAGGCTCTTTTTTTGATGATGTATTTGTTCGGGAACACCGCTGAGGGGAGTTTTTTCCACAATTTCACCGTACGTGGTAGAAAATGCCTCAAAAACCGTACTGTAGTGGATTGCCTCTCATCAAGATGGTGAGGGTGAAAGTTAAGTTTGTGGCGAGTGGTACGATAGTAGAACTCAGCGGCTGTTATTAAGTTGAACAGCTCCTATGTACACTCCTCATGATACAATTTGTACAAAATACAAGGGGAAGCAACGTCTCTTCGTGTACAAAGCGAGTCTGGCAGAACGGAAATCATTGGGCCGTCCACGATTCGAACTGCTCTGACTTGTATGACTTCCGTCATACAACTAAAGACAGTTTAGGCAAAATTACTTGTATATTTATATATTTTTTTATACAAAGTCGGAAGGCATATAAGCATTATGGCCCACCATAATCATCACTATAAACGCTTGCAATACATTAAGTATCACTCGCTCGATGTCACCTCTGCTGCTAACACAGCAACTCCTCAGGAGCTTGCTGATGACCTCACTCACGCGTAAGAATACAACAACTCTCAAGCGAGTTGTTATTTGACGCGGTGAGGTGGAGGTACTTCCCCAGACGTCTGCCACACATAAGTCTATAAGTTTTTTTTAAGTATGTCTAAATTGTCTCATTCAAATAGACAGATGATTCTCTTCATACAGTGTTGATACTCACATGAGTATTATTTTCATAGTGATAAGATAACTTATCCATTATAGAGTGAGAGCCGATAGCCGTCAGATGTACGTAATTTTAGCAAAGCTGTAAATTTCACATATTACACAGTACATAATGCTCATGCAGTACGAAACGCTGCCTCGAGGTCCAGTAAGAGGGTGATTGCCGTAGCAAAATTTGATTTCATCGGTACAGTTGGCGAGCGACTAGCAAGCCTGAAGGGATTCTGGGAGACGTGCTTTCTGGTCGCTGGCTAAAACTGCCGAGGGAAACTTGTCAATCGTCCACGCCACCATTGGAGAAACCGGTTGGCACTCTGGCTTAAGAAAAAGAAAAAGCTGATTTCTTGAGTAATCTCTTTGCCTCAAACTTTGAATGACGGAGGTCCTGTGCTACCTACCATCCCGAGGTGCGGCAGCTCAATGCCGGAAATCTCAATTACGCAGTGAGATACCCGGCGGACGTTGCGCTTCATTGACATTCATAAGTCGAGTGGCCCAGTGTGCTCCTGAGTTGTGGTTTATACTGACGCACCTATTCTTGCTTTCGTACTCTATAGGGCAAGTCCTATCTTCATGGAAGACCGTCAATGTGCATCCGGTGCCAAAAAAGGGCGACAGATCAGATCTATCAAAATACAAGCCTATTGCTATAACCTCCCTTCTCTCTACGGTGATAGAGCGTGTAATAAATACACGACTCCTAGATCGACTAGAAGATCATGATTTGATCAGCGACCAATACGGCTATCACCACGGTCGTTCGACAGGTGATCTTCTACGTATATCTTACACACCGCTAGGCTTCGGCGATCGAGAGTCAAGTTGAGGCATTGGCTATCAGCGAAAGGCGAATGATCGGGTCTGGCATCGGGATCTTCTATCGAAGTTACCATCGTACGGGCTGCCTGTGGGTTTGTGCAAATGGGTTGCTAGCTTCTTATCCAGCAGATGCATCAAAGCCGTGGTTGACGATAGTTGCTCCGATAACTTGGATATCAATTGACAGCATTGATTGTTATGCGGCCGATAGCACTGGAGACACTTATTACACGGGCTGTGCTGGCACTCCTCGTACCCTTGTAGAGGAAAGCCGCGTTGGACTTGTGTCTGAAATAGAGTGAACTTTGAGTAAAGTATCTGGGGGCGAACTTGGTTCAATTCAACCCGAGCAAAACACAATTCTGCAAGTTCACCGCTAAGATTACCCGGTTTACCCAATTCCAGAACACGCCACTAACAATTGCCAAGAGTATTGGTATACTCGGTGGTGAGATTTCCAGCGAAGTTCAGTACCGAAGTTACTTGGAAGAAAAGGTCAAGCTTTCGTTAAAGAAACTTGGTATGCTCAACAGAGCCAAACAGTACTTCAGCCCAGGACAACGACTTATTATGTAAGTCCCATGTCAGACCGCATATGGAGTACTGTAGTCCCCTCTGGGCGGTGGCACCTAGTTTCCAGCTAGGATAGGTGCCTTTGTGCAAAGATGAGCTATGAGAATCATCCATGATCTTAAACTCACACCTGTGTGTGAGTTTAGGATAATCATTGAGTTTAAGGAGAGATTTCGCCTCCCTTTGCGTGTTCTACCGATTGTACAATGGGTTGCCTTCTGAGGAGTTGTTCGATATTATGCCAACACCTTCGTTTTACAATCGCACGGCTCGCTGACGATTGAGAGTTCATCCTCACACAGTGGAACCGCAGTGGTCGCGTACTGTGCGGTAGATAAGTTTTCTACCGAGAAATATTAAGTTGTGGAATGAGCTCCCTGCCGAGGTTTTCGCATTGGGTTCTTCAGGAAAGACGTAAGAGGTTTTTAGAGGGTCGGCTATGCAAGAGTAACACCCCTGGTTTTGCAAATGTCCATTGGCTATGGTAACTGCTTACCATCAACGTTTAGTTTAGATACATCGTTCATGGGGCAATTTTGCAGATATTAAAGATACATAAGAAAATATCTGAGTTACACTGTGATAGTTGGTTTACTTAAATATATTATTAAAAACTTTTTTCTCTTTTATTCTCTTCACCAATTAACGACAAATTTATGACGAGCACGGAGGCACTGTCGTGAGACGCGCCTTTGACACCAACGCTCGTGGGTTCGATTCCCACACAAGACAAACATGCGTGTGCAGGAACAGAACAACAGGAATAGCAACTCTGTAGAGGGTTGTCGTTTTCCTGCGTGTGAGTGAGGTCACCGGTAAGCACCTAAGGAGATAATGTGTTAGCAGCAGAGGTGGTATCGCGCGAGTTATAATTAATATATTACAACCGTTTATAGGCTACGGTAACTGCTTTACAGGCGGGCCGTATGCTTGTTGCTTCCGACGTTGCATAAAAAAGAAATAAGTGTATGGAAGTTATAATTTGTATGTATCTATGGAACCTGCTTCTTGCTCAACTTCGTCGCTTTCAAGGTTTTTTATAATGAAAATTGTTTCCTCTGGGTTGTGTAGGTCTAACGGCAGTCGTCCCACGTAAAAATCTGTATCTTTGCTAAATCCTTAGACTTAGGTAGCGGACCCCGCCACGCCAATCGTTACGGATTAGGAAATGGGGTAACAGTAAGAAGAAGAAGAAGACATTTGTATTTCTTATTTTATTATCGAAGAGCTGGAGGATATTGTGGGTGTCTAAATTTAGGGCGCATCAAAGCAACCCGTCTGTAGAAGTACCTCCACCTCACAGAAAACGGCAGCCAAATAACAACTCCCTAGAGGGTTGTTGTACTCCTGCGTATGAGTGAGGTCACCAGTAAGCTCCTAAGGAGTTGCTGTGTTAACACCAGAGGAGGCATCGCGCGAGTAATACTTATCTCAAGTGTTAATAGGCTACGGCTTTACATCTGGTGGGCCGTATGCTTGTATGCCTCCCGATGTAATATACAAAAAAAAGAATACGTCAGTCAAGCATCGTCGATCACGACCTATTGTGTGATTGTTTCTCCTTTTTTGTAGCTTTGTTAAAATATCGTTGTATTGGCGACTCTCAACTCCTGTACCATTATCCCATTCCACATCCATTTGCGAGATCAATATCGCTGTACAAATAGAACATAATACACTATGTGTTTGTTTATTTGTTTTCGATACTCTATCTTCGCAAGTCATTCTACGCGAAACTGCATTTAAATCTACATATTCGGATGGGTGGTAAGGAAAGTAGTATTTATTACGTGGTATAAATCCTTGTCGTACATTTGTATTTCTTCTTTCACACAGCAGTTAGATCCTAGTGGAAAAATAACCGACCTTTTGACCAACTGGTTTCTGATTCGAATACGTGAGATAGTAAGTGTTTCGAGCAAATGATAATTACATATTTGCAATTATCACATGCTTGGCGGTGAAGGAAAAAATCGTGAGGAAACTACGTGGAAGAAATTATATTTCGAAAGACATATGACCTAACCTATTGATTGAATTAGCGCCAAACCTATGGATTGAATTCCTTTTCAAGCATTCGTGGTTGACTGGAAGAGATCCCTATTGGGATAAGTCCGCCATTGTATAATTTAGATTAAGTTTTTTTTTTTGTATTATTATTGTTATGTATTTTGAATGTTAAATTATACAATAAAGTTTTATAAACAAACAAACAAACCTATGGTTTACCCTCTGGTTGTGGAGGTCTGTCGGCAGTCGCTCCATGTAAAAATCAGTACCTTCGCTAAATCCTTATACTTAGGTAGCGGATCCAGCCAATCGTTACGGATTAGCAAATTGGGATATTCTAATTTTATTATCGAAGAGCTCGAGGATGCTATGGGCGTTTAAATGCCAGTCAAGCATCGTCGATCACGACCTATCGTGTGATGTTTTCTCCTTTTTTAAGCTGTCTGTACCAACTACTGTCGATAATAGTTGTTAAAGCAATTCAATAATAATCATAATAATCGTGATAGTCCAGTGGATAAGGGCCCGGCCTATTGATCAAGTGCTCCCCGGTTCGAATCCTGACTTATACCACTGAATTCGTGTTTATGGATTTAGTTGCATATTTGTAATTACGAGTTGCTGGGTGGTGAAGGAAAACATCATGAGAAAACCCGCGCACCAAATAGATTATATTTCGATAGATGTGTGACCATACCTAAGGAAGGTCCGTTTTCCCTCAAGGTTGTGAAGGTTGTGAAAGTGACTGCCGTCAGAGTCACTTTATGTGCTATTAACGCTTGCGATATATTATCACTCGCGCGGCGCCTCCTCTGCTGCTTACACAGCAACTCCTTGGGAGCATACTGGCGACCTCACTGACACGCAGGAACACAACAACCCTCTAGGGAGTTGTTATTTGGCTGCGGTTTTTCTGTGAGGTAGAGTTACTTCCCCAGAGGTACCTCTCTTTAAGTTTAAGTAGAGTAACAGCTGTCCCACCGAGCTCGTCATTCATGTGTCAGTTATGTATGTTTATTAGTTGCCTATAACACATAACACACAAATCATTAAACTACTTGACTACGCATAAAGACACCTCTCAGTCACACCCCTCAGTTTTAGTGCCTAGATATATCAGCGGTACGATCCTGACTGAATGCGATGAAAACAAAGATAATGGTATTTGAAAGAGAAGAATCCAGAACTAATGTAAGGATTACGATTGATGATGAAGTGTTGGAACAAGTGGATGAGTTTGTATATCTTGGATGCGCTTTCAGCAGGGATGGAAGGTACACCGCTGATGTGGAAAGACGAGTGAGTGCTGGGAATAGTGTGAATGGAGCGTTGGGAAAACTTCTTGGCAGTAAAATCCTGAGCCAGAAGGCACAACTCGCTATACAATGCAGTGTTGGTCCCAACGCTAACTTATGGAAGCGAGAGCTGGGTATGGCAGAAAGAGCGTGAAAGTAGAATAAACGCGGTCGAAATGTGAGCGCTACGCAAAATTTGTGGCGTAAAGCTTGTAGACCGTATTCGCAATGATGATGTTAGAAACAGAGTTGGTCTGAAAGAGAGCGTCGGTGTTAAAATAAGAAGAGGCATGCTCCGATGGTTCGGACATGTAGAAAGAATGCAAAATGAAAGAATGACGAAGCAGATATACAATGCAAAAGTGGAAGGATGTAGGAGCCGGGGAAGGCCAAGACTTACCTACCATGACCAAATTGGTCGTGTTCTATCAGAAGGTGATGTCAGGATCCCTAGAAACCGGCGAGCGTGCATGAGAAGAGCAATGAATGTTAAAGAAGCGAGTGAGATATGTAAGGATCGAGTCACGTGGCGCTCGGTTCTCTCTGCCTACCCCGCAAGAGATTTGGCGTGAAGTTACAGACGATCCTACTGTGCAACGGGAGGATATTTTATATAAATCAATTTATATATCAAAGGGAGACTTTGCTTTTAAGACCTCACCTCACAGAAAACCGCAGCCAAATAACAACTTCCTGGAGGGTTGTTGTGTTCCTGCGTGTGAGGTCATGAGTAATCTCCTAAGGAATAGCTGTGTTAGCAGCAGCTTGCTTGCATCACGTTCATAACGTTCATAGGCTACGGTAATCGCTTTACATCAGATACTACAAACCAATAAATTAAACCACTTGACTGCGCATGAAGGCACCTCGCGTTCACAAAAACATACTTTATCACCAGAGGGAGACTTTGTACAAAAGTCGTCTGCATGGGTACCTCTGTCTCACCTATTTCTACCGCCAAGCAACTATATCTATGTAGCCGTGTTCCGGTTTGAAGGATGAGATGTGGCAGAGAAATTACTGAGTACTTAGGTCTTAGGTCACAAGATTGGCAGCGCGCGAGCAACATTCCCGTGGTGTTGCGATCAATAGGCTACGGTGACCTCTTACCATCTGATGCATGCCGTATGCTTGCTTGCCAATTTAGTTGTATGTATGTATATATATATATATATATATATATATGTCGCAGAGGTAGCAACACCATATTGAGAAGCCCGGAAGAAATCAATCCCCGTGGTGCTAGTTTTAATAATAACGGATCAAAATGTCAAGTCGGCGCTTGGGTGGGATCGACATCGTTGGATTGGCAACACCGGTTGTGTTTGTTATGGTTTGCTCGAAATGTCGATTGTTGTCAGTTGTCAAAAACGTCAAGATGAGAGACCGTCATTGGAAGCGCATTACGAATCGAGCAATGGAGCCAATCGCACGTGTCGCGTCCACCGCATTTTGAATCCGTTGTAATCTGCGATCTGAGTATAACTTTTGTTACGATTATTATTGTAATTGGCTGATTAAATATTGAGAAGATTAAATACGCTGGTATTTCGCTTTATTCGCCATGAACAACGAGCCACCTGACGACCATTACATCCACGTTCCGTCATATATATATAAATCAAAAAATTATGTACAATTTGACAAGGTGGCGCAGTGGTGGAATACGCTGTTACGCTACTTTCACACCTACGCTCGTGGGTTCGATTCCCACACAGTACAATGTGTAACAAGTATGTATTTAAATGTATTTACGTATGTTTATCAGTCGTCTAGTACACATAACACAAGCTTCGCTTACTTTGGGGCTAGATGGCGCTGTGTCATTTGTCTGAAAATATTTATTTACCTATTTATATACAAGCGATGCGATGCCGATACGTGATAACAAACCAATAAGAGCTGCGCATTCTAGTTTGCCACGACCCGTAGCGGTAAATTGAGTTACTATACAAAATAGTCTCATTTGGTTATTTCACTCATGCCATATAACAAGCTTACCTTCATTTGGGACTAGATGGCGCCGTGTAATTTATCCGGAGATTACTCATTGATTTATATACATATGAAATAAACACAAACCAATGGATTATCATAATGTGCATGAAATGCACAAGGTAACATATTTAAATTGATAAGTATTAATACTACATAAATACATATCATCACGCCTGTCTCCCATTGGGGTAGGCAGAAACTATGGAACATGGAATAGCCACATTATTTACGTTGACGGCAGTTGAAGGCCGTCCTTCACGAAATTCGTCATGTAAAGAAACTCGACCTATCTCAAATTCAGCAAACCATCGCCTCACGGTGCTCAAAGAAGGTGCTTCTCACCCAAAAGCATTTTGAAGACGAGCAGCACAGTCTTGCGGAGAGAGAGAACTTTTAAAATCATAAAAAATCATCGCTCTAAAATCTTTTCGACTCAATTCCATTTTCGTTGCGTACGTAGAACTTTGATGTGTGATAAAAAACAATTGATAAATGATTTCCCGCCAATTGTTATTTTTTATTACTAAGTAGGTTGCAACGTTTCAAAAAATATAACATTCGAAATTCAAGTAGTTCCGATTAGCTAGAAGTGCAAAACTTTTAGTCTGCCCCTAGTAGAACGCCTGGTGTACCGATCTAAATATACCCCTCTCGCTTCTTCCATACCCATCAACTTCATGCATGCTCAAGGTTTTGGGAGCTTTTTGATTTAGCCCTTTTTCAACACATCACTAATTTGATCTATTGATGAGCTCGGTGGCGCAGTGGTGAAACGCGTTGTTACGCTACTTTGACACCAACGCTCTTGGGTTCGATTCCCACACAGTACAAACATTTGTGTGCATGAACATGTCTGTTTGTTTTGGTCTGGGTATTTTCTATGTATAATAAGTATGTATTTACAAAAAAAGAATGTATTTACGTATGTTTATCAGTTGTCTAGTATCCATAACACAAGCTTCGCTTACTTTGGGGCTAGATAGCGCTGTGTAATTTGTCCGACAATATTTATTATTTGTTATTATTATATGTGTGCATCTAGGGCGGCTTGTACCGATATCACCATTCACTATTACCTGATACACGTCTTTATTATAAGCTATAATTATTTCTTTATAATTATTAATAATGAAAGTTGATGTAGTGACAAAAATTGAAAAGGGTATGCTGAGATGGTTTGGTCATTTAGAAAGTATCAATGAGAAAAGAGTTACGAAAGAAGTATATCAAGCAAGAATGAATGGTGATGCCGGGAGGGGCCGCCCGAGACGCACACATATAGATCAAATTGGTGATGTGTTGAAAAACGGCCAAATCAAAAGTACCCAAAACCGAAGAGCATGCATGAAGAGGTTGATGAGTGTGGAAGAAGCGAGAGCGGTATGTTTGGATCGGTGCACCTGGCGTTCTACTAGGGGCAGACTAAAAGTTTTGCACTTCTAGCTAATCGGAACTACTTGAATTTCGAATGTTATATTTTTTGAAACGTTGCAACCTACTTAGTAATAAAAAATAACAATTGGCGGGAAATCATTTATCAATTGTTTTTTATCACACATCAAAGTTCTACGTACGCAACGAAAATGGAATTGAGTCGAAAAGATTTTAGAGCGATGATTTTTTATGATTTTAAAAGTTCTCTCTCTCCGCAAGACTGTGCTGCTCGTCTTCAAAATGCTTTTGGGAGAGAAGCACCTTCTTTGAGCACCGTGAGGCGATGGTTTGCTGAATTTGAGATAGGTCGAGTTTCTTTACATGGCGAATTTCGTGAAGGACGGCCTTCAACTGCCGTCAACGTAAATAATGTGGCTACTGTTAAGCGGCTAATTGAAGAAAACCCGCGGATTACCTATGAGACAATTCGAGAACTAAGGATTGGTATGAGCCAAATACAGAAAATTTTACACGAAGAATTGAAAGTTCGAAAACTTTGTTGTCGTTGGATCCCTCGTGAACTGACAGCGGAGCAGAAGCAGGCTCGCGTGGAATGGTGCTCACAGATGCTACTGAAGTACGACCACGGACATTCTAATGCTGTTTATGACATTGTCACAGGAGACGAAACGTGGATTTATTGTTTTGAACCCGAAAAAAAACAGCAATCTTGTGAATGGGTGTTTGAAAATGAGAACAGGCCAACAAAAGTTAGGCAGGCGAGAAACGTTGGTAAAAAAATGATCGCGTTTTTTTTCTCAGCTACGGGTCCCATCTGCACAAGTCCACTTGAAAATCAAAAGAGTGTTAATGCCGAGTGGTGTTCTACCATTTGTTTACCCAGGGTGTTAGAAAAAGTTCGCGAAAGACGACCAAAAAGCCGCGTTCTCCTACATCATGACAACGCTTGTTCACACACGGCCAACAAAACAAAGTCATTTTTAACTTCCGAAAAAGTACAACTCGTTACCCATCCTGCGCATAGCCCCGACCTAGCACCCTGTGATTTCTGTATTTTCCCCAAAATCAAAGATTTGATGAGAGGTTTTACTTTTACCAACTCCGAAGAGGCAGTGATAGCGTTCAATCAGCACGTAGAAAACATGCCTTCAGATCTGTGGTCCTCCTGTTTTAAAAAATGGTTCGATCGCATGAAAAAATGTTTAAAATGTAAAGGAGAGTATTTTGAATAGCAATAAACATAATACTTTGGTTATAACATGTTGTTTTTTTAAGTTACCCAAAACTTATAGTGTGACCTACGTATAGTCTCTACCTACCCCAATGAGAGACAGGCGTGATGATATGTATGTATGTATTAATACTGTATATCAGTGTAATATCCCATATGAAAGCTCCCAGTGGTTTGACGTTTTCCGACATTTGCAACAATTATCGTCATATTTTAACCGATTTACACAAAACCTTAACAAATTATACACCTAAACCTACCTTAAAAATCACTCTATCTATTGGCGAAAACCGTATGAATATCCGTTGAGTAGTTATTGAATTTATCGCGAGCAGACAAACGGACAGATGCGACGTGTGACTTTGTTTTATAATATACTAGCTGCTGCCCTCGGCTCCGCCCGCGTGGAGCCAAATAATGTAGCCTATATGTTAATCCAGATCATAATCTATCTACGTGCCAAATTTCATTCAAATCCGTTCAGCCGTTTAAGCGTGAAAGAGCAACAAACATCCATCCATACATATAAACTTTCGCATTTATAATATTAGTAGGATGAAATAAACGACTTTTAATATTGTATAATATTTAATATAGAATAACGTATTTTGTTTGAAATTTTCAGCTAACGTATCTATCCGGGCTAAAAGCTTAATAAAATTATTATGCGCACCGGGTCTCGGGTAAAGGCAACACGTAGGGAACCCAACGAGTGGACACGACCCGCATATAATCGATGGCCACTCAAACATCAATAATTGTCAACCCTGTTCCGCTGCTTGGTTCTCATGCCAAAGCCTAAACTATTCAGTGCAAGGACTGGTAACTTGGTCTAATTTTTATTATGAAGGCTGGGAGAGGGCCTGGAGATCTGTAATACAGGTACATTCCAAACTTAGCAACGGACTCCAGACTCTCACAAGGATTTCGTATATATTTTATTGTGTACTAGCTGAAGCCCGCGGTTTCGCACGCATGAGATTTGTAGTTCAGATCGCGTTTTTTGTAGTTCGTCAGTTTTTTAGTAGCCTTTTTTTCTGTAGACATGAAATTGGTTCTGCTTAAAAAAAAAAAATCAAAGTTCAGGGTCGTAGATGCAACCATTGAGCGATTCAATTTTCGTACAGCGCCATCTATTGACCTTTACAGGAGGCAACGTATATGTATTTTATTTATATTACATAAAAAAATGCGTAGTTATTTTATGTTACAAAAAATACGTATTCTTTGAAAATAATAAAAATAAAACTGCAAAGTCCCCCGAAGGGGAAGATATTTCCCCCTAATTTTAACAGTTTTTAATTTTTACGCAGGAACCCTAAATATTTACGGGATAAAAAGTACCCTATATTCTGCTCAGAACAGCCCTCTACCTACTAGTGAAAGTCCCGTTAAAATCGGTTCAGCCATTTCGAAGATTATACCGGACAAACAAACAGACAGACAAAAAAGTTAAAAATGCGTATTTAGGCTTTGGTAACGGGAAAATAATAATATGAGCTTAAGATAAAGGCTTTATTTTGAAATCACAGACAGACACTTCAATTTTATTTTATGTATAGATTTGAAAATTAAAAAAAAAGCGGCTACATGTTCATTAATTGAATATGTACTGCTAAACGTATGCCTTTTTTCCTATATCCCATATTTGATTTAGGACGACTTGTCTGAAATGGGGGTGAAGTGGAATGGACTCTAGTTTATAGTTTATTTATATATAACTAATGTTACCTCTTATTACAACTTTATAAGTTGGGTATGTATATCTCCCGACGTTGTGTACAAAAAAAATAATTCCGTGGGTTCTTCTCAATATGATTTTTTTTGTCCTTGCTGACGGGTATTTCTCACGTATGTTGTTTATAGTGACAAATTCTATTTTTTTTATTTTCTTTTTATAAAATTTCAGATTAAGTATTTTAAGAAACTTTTCTTTCTTTAACATCTTTTTTTTTAATTCTGAAAAGATAACATGTCGAAAAGTACCCATGGTTTTTTTTTACAACGTCGAGAGGCATATAGGCCTGCAACCCACCTCATGTAAAGCGGTTACCGTACAATGTCACCTCCATTCGCTGCCTTCTGTCGTAGCGATCGCACGTGTGCGGAGTTCGCGCTCGGTTTATTTCAATTTATTTTGAAATACCCTCCCAAGTGTTTAGTAGTTGGAGTGTGTGATCCTAGTTACCCTGGTGTGCGGAATCCTGTTACATCATCTCGGTGTTTCCCTCGGGACGTGGGCGTGTGCACATTGTGAAGGTTTAGGTCGTGTTTGTAGGTTTGGCCGCCGCTTGATCTCGCCGCCCTTCGCCAATTACGTAAGTGACACTAAAACAGCTTATACTTAGCAATTTCGTGCAAATACAGTTTCCTCTGCTTTGTAACGTTAACGTAGAATATAAGTTGATATAGTTTTAGTGACTGTGTCCAGACAGTGTTCGATATAGTGACTGTGTCCCTAGATCTAGTTTTATTGCAGACCACGTTGTGTGGCATCGGCCGCCATCTTCTTGCATTTTCTCCTCTTCCTCAGACGTACTTCCTCAGACGGGCAGCTTTACTTAGCTTAGCTTTAGCAATAACAACTAGTTGATATTAACAATAATGCTTTTAAATACTTTTACAAAGCCATGTATTTGTAGATAAGAAAAGGCTTTTTTGTTTCGGATATATAGAAATAAAGAAACACGAAAGTAGAACTCACTTACCATAACCATATTGGCAAATGCCTACGTCCAGTAGTCGTACTGAAGGAGATTGATACGGGCCGGCTGCTGCAGGATTCCGGGGCCATTTTATCCTCTGTGCCAGCAAAGCTCATAACCTATGCTGTGTTGTGGTAGTAACATACTCGTAATGAGGATGGGGTCGAGGAAGACGAGCGAGTATTGCTCACTATTGACAAAACTGGTAGCGGCGTCATCCGGCGGGTTGCCGTGTTCCCTTCCAAATAGTTGAATATGGCGATGGCTGCAATGGCTTCTGTATTTTTGATATGCCGTTTGAAAACATTGTCAGCTTAGGGTTTCAGAGAACTTATTTTAGAATCGAATACAATTTACAATAAGTAAATGATTTACCAGTCTTAGCAAGCCGATGTACGCAACTTATTTCTGCTTCCATGATTTACACTGAATTTTGAAAACAACTTTATATTTTTACGAACATACATCATGTTTTCACATTCATATATTTCATTATTCATTTATCAATATACCAATCTTATATATTATATATCTTGAGACACTTGTAAGCGATATTCTTAACGCATTTTGTAACGTGCACTCGCCTGGAAAGAGTTCTATTGTTGCACGATGAGTTCTGTTTCCCACTGCAGACCAATTAATATTATAGTGATATTTAACTTGAAAGCGATAAAGTTCGAGATAAGTGCAAAAATATACATATACACGCCGTAATGTTCCTAAAGCTGTATAGTTCGACTTAGAGGACTACGAAATTTATACAAATCTACAATACACAAAGGTCATAAATTTCTCATATCCAGAAAGTTCAAGATCTACCTGTAATTAACTAACGAGACTATAGCGAAAGAATTAGTAAAGCAGATAAAACCGATGTAACTGGGCTATTACGATTATCCACTCTCAGAAGACTACAGGTACATACTAGCTCACTAGAGGGTTGTCGTAGTTCTGCGAGTGAGTGGGATTACTAATAAGCCGATATGGAGTTGCTGTATTAGCAGCGGAAATGGGAGCGTGCAAGCGATATTCTCAGCTTCATTCTGCATTTATATATTTACGAAATGGCATGAAAACAAATTACAGACGGATCAGACAAAAGCAGCTACAAAAACGTAGAAAATAATACTATAATATAATAATAATAATACTATTACAATAGACTATTTTTTTAATATAATAATAATATTGTCGGACAATTTACACAGCGCCAACTAGCCCAAAGTAAGCGAAGCTTGTTTTATGGGACAACTGATAAACATACGTAAATATTTTTTTTTTGTAAATACATACTTATTATACATAGAAAATACCCAGACCAAGACAAACAGACATGTTCATGCACACAAATCTTTGCCTTGTGTGGAAATCGAACTCACGAGCGTTGGTGTGAAAGTCGCGTCATTCACGACTGAGCCACCGAGCTCGTCGATTATTTCCTACACATTCGCAATAGTCCCAATACCTGCCGTGACCTGCTCATAGATATATGGTTATATCGATATTTTTAGGAGCGGGTCTCGGCGGGTGTACAACAGAACATGAATCTTCTCAAAAGGACCTCTATGCGTTGGATCCATGTCCCCGCGCACGCCTATCAAATGACCTGGATTATACCTGTGAATAAAAAAATTAAAATGATACTATAAAAACGTATTAAGTATGAATTCTAATTTCTACAACCGAATACCTACTGCAATAAAAGCAAAACCCCGAGAGGCGAGAAAAGTGGTAGCGATCGAAGAATTATTTATCAATGCACAAGAGATGCGCATCCCTGGTGCGCAGAGTGCGGGCCAGCTCGAATGTCGCCCTGGCGATGATAGCCGACAGGTTGGATTGTCCTTATATTCGGCACTGTTGTAATAGACATGTGCCCAGCGGTGTCGGGTAGAAGGGTCAATATGATCGATGTCTCTCTGCCTACCCCGCAGGGGCGTGGCGTGGGGTTGTATATGTGTGATGTACACACATCAAAAGTGTCTAGGGATCAAGCATTTTTATGCGGATTTCTTGAGATTGAGATGTGGCTTTGTAATAAAAAAATATATAAAATATGTAAACGTATACGACACTGGAGAACCCCTGGACGCCAACAGCGATTAAAATCCTGCCAGGAAGTCCATCCTTATAGTGGTGGAACCATCATGGTATGGGCGGGTATTTGGATCGGCGGAAGAACTGAGTTGATTTGGATCAGAGGCAACCTCAACGCTCAAATTTATGCTGAGACGATTGTATCAGACGTCATCGTTCCTCTACAAGTGCAAATCGGTCCCTTATTTCAGTTAATGCATGATAATGCACGACCGCACACCGCAATAGTTGTAAGACAGACTCTCGCCGCAGCTAACATCAATGTCATGCCCTGGCCTGCTCAGTCGCCAGACTTGAACCCGATTGAGCATGCATGGGATATGCTACAGAGAAGAGCTCTGCCGAATATGGAGGGTATCCAGTCGCAAGAAGACCTTTTTTTGTTGTTGCAACGAACATGGGCGGCCATTCCACAGCGTGATTTGGATGAACTCATTTTGAATATGCCAAACCGATGTTCTTGTGTTGTTAGTGTTCGCGGTAGAAACACGGATTATTAATTGTTTAAGTTACCCAATAAAATTTTAAAGAAAACTGTTATTTCAGTCTTTTTTTCGAACTTTAATGTTAGTGGTTCAAATGTCAAAAATCCCTTTATTACGAAAATGGCAAATTTCTTTATTAATGAAAAGGTGACTTGGTTTATCGTTACTGTAGACAAACGAAAACACTTTATTTGATGAATCCTTAAAAAAATTTTTAATTAATATCAATCAGGAGAAAAGTTATTGCAAAAATATATGTTGATCCCTAGACACTTTTGATGTGTGTATTAGTGAAAGTGTGTGTTGTTTCATAATGTATTGTCTTTCTTTCTTGTATTATAATACCTATGTTATTATTGGTCTTGTTACCTGAAATTAAATAAAAATTGTGTGTGCTGTGTTAGTAGCAGATGTGGTATGGCGCAAGTGATACTTGGTTTATTTTAACCGTTTATAGGTTACAGTAACGCTTTACTTTAGGTGGGCCGTGTGCTTGTATGCCTCCCGATGTTGTATAAAAAAAAAATATAATTCCGTGTGTATCACAAAAAATGGCTCTAACAATTTCTATAAAAATTTTGTATTACATAGATAAGGTTTTGTTCTCTAAGCTAATGTATAGTATTGTATGACTTTACGTCATGTCCCTTGCGTAGTAGGCAAAGAAATCCGAGCGCCATAAGATGCGGTCCTTACACATTTTACTCGCTTCTCTAACATTCATAACTCTTTTCATTCACGGTTCGCCGGTTCCTGGGGCTCCTGATATCACCTTCTGATAAAAACACGACCAATTTGGTCGTGGTAGGTTAGTCTTGGCCTTTCTCGGCTCCTACATACTTCCATTTTCGTATTCTATATCGCGCAATATTGCAATCTCAATGTTTCCTCATTCTTTAATCCTGCATTTTTTCTGCTGGTCCGCACCAACGGAGTATGCCTTTTCTTATCTTAACACCTACACTCCCTTTTAGACCAACTCTCTCTCTTACGTCATCATTACGAACGTGATCAGCAAGCGTTATGCCACAAAATTTGTGCAATGCTCTCATCTCAACCGCGTTTATTCTACTTACATACTCTCTCTGATATGCCCAGCTCTCACTTCCATAAATTAGCGATGGGACTAGCACCGCGTTGTGTACAGCGAGCTGTGCCTTCTGGCTTAGATTTCCGCGGCCTCGAAGTTTACCCAATGCTGCGTTCACGCTATTCCCTGCATTCATCTCTCCACATCAGCGATGGTACATGCGTTGATAATAAAAGAGCTTCCAAGTTATACAATCTCATGCACTTACTCCAACACACTACATCATCAACCTTAATCCTAGCGTACGTTCTGGTTATCTCTCTTTTAAATACTATTTATTATCTTGGTTTTCTTCGCATTCAATTGTAAGCCTTTCTTCGTACAAACATCTTTCATTGTTATAACTAGTGTTTGCAGTTCATGTACGTAGGTGTATTTACTGATAAAACTATACAGTAAACATTCACAACCCTCCATTTTATATTAGATATTCATTACTATTATAACAAGAAATCTTTCTATGTTTTTAAATTGATCTGTGCACTACGTCTACTGTTCCTATTTAGACTGTGCCTGCTATCTTAACCCTTTGAAAGCCCTCATTAATCAATTATCGTTCGTGGGTTAAAGTCACAGCGAACTGTTTGCGTTAAGTTGCATACAAATAAATCCTTTAAGCAAATTTAATGGGGCCTGAAAGCGTAATAAAAACTTACACAGATACCGGTTACGGCCATTAATCTATAAATATCTAACTGACAAACTCGAAATGATTCAGCACATGTATATACTATATTCCTTCTTCGACCACTCCATATTTGAAAATGAATAAAAATGAAATTATTTTTTATTTTCAGCAAGCGGGAACGTTCATTTTAAAATTAGTTAAAGTATTTCTTGCCATTATTCCATAATTAAAATAGTAAGGTTTTGACAGAACTTATGTCCTGACTAGGTATATAAAACGAAGATTCTTGCTGATCCATTAGTAAGCACACGAAATAAAAGCTCTGATGATAGACAGGTGCGTGTATTGATCCTTCGAAACACTTTTTACACAAATATGCAACTAATAATGAGATGCAAATGGATTAAAGATGCCCTCAAGTTATTTGGAGCTCAAACGTGGTGTTTTCAGTCCGGCGCGTGATCATCGAAAAGTAAGTTGCCTGCCAGTTGCCCCCACTTCCTGGACACTGCACACTGGACTCGGGGGTATATGGGGTCGCTGATTACATGGCATGCATGGGGGGTTATTTAGAGGAGAGGGGAAGAGGAATTTAGGAAATCTAACGATGGGATCGTGATCGGCGACCCTGAAAGCCCCGAGTAGATATTTTCAGGCCTATTCGGCAGTATTATTCAATTATTTTCACAATTTATATTTATTGCTCCATGAACTCCCCCAGAAATTGGCTAATTTAAGGGTGTTGGGGGGGAGGGATAAATTGTGGATAAAAATAATTTGAGGTCCTTTCGTCTACATATTTTTTCCCGACGAATGCATTTTGTTTCACCCCGATCGGTTGTTATTCAAACATTTTATTTAGAAAATACCGTATTGACTGCACTAAGAAGTTAGCTACTGAGCGGCTCCAAACAACCTCAGAACAGTGCCGTCTATGAAAGTTTCTAGAACTAGCTAATAGATGGCGTTAGTTTAATAAAATATTTACAGCGCCATATCTTAAGAATTAATTTTCATGATGCGACGACATATATATCTATAACTTCACGTCAAATCCCTTGCGGAGTAGGCAGAGAAAACTGAGCACCACATGATTTGATCCTTACAAACTCTATCTATCTATCTATAACTTTACGCCAAATCTAGGTAGGCAGAGAGAACCGTGCTCCACGTGACTCCATCCTTACATACATCACTCGCTTCTTTAATATTAATTACAAAGTCATCATTCAAAACACAATAAATATATTTATCAATACAACAACAAACTATGAACCATTTGTCTTTTTCTGTATTTATTGTTATTGTATATTTCGTAATGTACGTTAAATATATTACAAACAAACAATAAAAAATATATGAATTAACGGGTTGCTTTCCAACCCGTTAATATTTTTTATTTTTTATTGTTTAGATTTAGATTTTACTTTTTAAATGTCGGAAGGCATACAAACAGACGACCCACCTGATGTAAAGCGGTTACCGTAACCTATGAACGCTGGTAATACAGTATCACTCGCGCGATACGGCCTCTGTTGCTAACACAGCAGCTCCTTAGGCGTGCACTGGTGAATTCACTCACGCGCAGGGTAACAACAACCCTATAAGGAATTTGTTTGGCTGCGGTTTTCCGTGAGGTGGAGGTACGTCCCTTGTACTCAGATTATTCATGAGCAATATGAGTGAAGTGTTTCAATAAAAACACTGTATTTATATTACCACAACAACAACAAATTCCTTTATTAAATAATATTGCCATTACATAGAGTAGTGGCCAGGGTTTCCATTTAGATAACAAATCACCTGTGTTTGGAATACTCTGCTCTTTTACAACTAAATTACATGCTAAGGTACATACATTATCTATGGTTAATAATATTTTTTTTTGTTTATGGAATTTGAGCGTTGCGTGGCCGTTTGTGTGTGTATATGTATTTATGAATTTTGAAGCAATAAACAAATATATAAAATTTTATAAAATTAATGATTATACTTATAGTTTTTTAGAAATAAATATTACTTTGCTTTTTTTTTTTATATAGATAGCAAGGATTCAGTTTCATCACAGTTTCTGGACTTTAAAAATTGGTATAGTGATTTCTTACAAGAACGATATTAATATTGTAAAAGTATTTGTCGTGCCGTTTTCCTTAACTATTCAATACCTCTTAACTTGTAATATCCCATTTAATATTTTGGACCAAAACAACCCTCGATCATGTTTCAAAGTGGTGACTTCTGTGTTATATTAATTTTGACTAAATTCCTCATTAATCAATTAAAATTCAAAGGTATAATCCCTGTGGGGTAGCATAATTAAGTGAAGGGATGATTAATGTAGGTCCATGGTTGAAGGTTGAAAGGGTGCATTGAGTTCATGGAAACAGATTCGTGGCACCATAGTACATTCGGTTAAAATTTTCTGATGAGTTCCGTGGCACAGCGGTTAATAACGTGACTTTGGCGCTGACGCTCGTGGTTCGATTCCCACACAAAACAAATTCTTATCGTCTTGTTCTGGGTGTTTTTAAGAGGGGTAGGGCGCATCAATGCAGCCCGTCTGGAGAAGTGCCTCCACCTCATATTAAACCGTATCCAAATAACAATGCTATTTAGTTTTGTTGCGTTCCAGCGTGTGAGTGAGGTCACCAGTAAAATCCTAAGGTAACTGTGGTAGCAATACTTCTAGATACTTAATGTATTACGTTAATAGGCTACGGTAACCAATTAACGTCAGGTAGGCGTGTGCTTGTATGCCTCCCGACGTTGTATAAAAAAAGTGCGAGGAGATTGAGGGTGCCGTGACATTATATTATGAAGATTATCATGTGCTTTCTTAAACAGAGCTTAAAGTTTTTTCTTTTTAATTTATTTATTCTGATAAAACACGACCAATTTGGTCATGGTAGGTTAGTCTTGGTCTTCCTTGGCTCTCACATCCTTCCACTTTCGCATTATAGGTACATCTGTTTCGTCATTCTTTCATCCTACATTCTTTCTACATGTCCGAACCCGCGGAGCATGTCTCTTCTTATCTTAACACCGACACTCTCAGAGCAACTATCTTTCTTACTTCATTATAAATCAATTTATATCTTAACGCCAAATCCCTTGCCGAGTAAGTAAGAGACCGGAGCAGTATATGACTCGGTTAATACGTACCTCATTCGCTGCTGTAACATTCGCTTGTATTAGCCCAAATAATTTAGTATTATTTGTCACCAGTTTTATTTTTATTTCTATGCGCAACGTCAACGACGACCCACAAAATAAGGACCACTGCTTCCTAGCGTCATCCCGTTTTCCTAATGCATTAGGATTGGAGGGGTCCGCTACATAAGCCTAGAGATTTGGCGAATATACTGATTTTGATATGGAGCGTTGTCCTTTTTGAATAATAAACATGGTAAAACTTATTAGATAATTGTCTATGTTATATCTATGACAATTGTCAAATTATTTTCATTTAATAAAATTCAAATTTGAAATCTCCGAGGGTTAGGACGAAAAACGAAAAACAAGTGAGTCTGCAACTAGTTTTGAAGAAACTAACTAATCCCAATTATAATACCTACAGCCTCTGTTGTGGACCACGACGGCTGACGGAGTTACCGCTGCGGTGTTGGTCCGTAAGGCGGTCCCACGAACAACTTCTACGTCTGGATCTGCGTGCTGGCTAGCACGTTTATCAGCTGTCTACAGTTGTCGGCCACTATAGCCGGCGGCCACTCTGTGCACACTCCAGTGAACCAAACAGTGATATTCCGGTTAGACAAAGATAACGCGAGTTCTTAAAGACCCTTATTAGCCGAACTTTAAGTCACTTTTATTTTTTTATATAGTTTACTGTATAAATAGCCCTAATAAATTTGTTACCCTTTTTGTACACTCTTTTCCTCAACAAGTAATATAACGGCGTCTATAGACAGACCTCCACAACCCAGACGGAAAACCAGACCTTTCTAAGCTTAGGTCTACACGTCTATCGAAATATAATTTTTGGTCGTCTTCACTTTGTTTTTGTTCACCGCCGAGCAAGGGATAATTGCAAATATGTACGTAAATATGAAAACACGAATTTTGTGGTACATGGCTTTTAAGAGAGGTAGGGCGCATCAAAGCAGCCAATGTGGGGAAGTACCTCCACCTCACAGTAAACCGCAGCTAAATAACAACTTCGTAGAGCAATTTGATCTAATCTGCTTTGTGTGCTTCCGCCACCAATTAGTTGCCGTTAGCCCGAGTGATACTAGTACTTAATATATCGCAAGCAAGGCTACGGTACCCGCTTTACATCAGGTGAGCCGTATGTATTGTATTGTAATATTATTGTTTGACATGCTTCCCGATGTAGTATAAAAAAATAACATGCCAGGAACCGGGGACCTGTTGATTACTTGGCCGGTTCTTTATTCACTGGGCTGTCACGGCACATCTTTACGATAAATATGAGAGAAATTCGTTAAAATAGTCAAACTTTAATACATAACTTTATAGTTTTGAACTTTAAATAAAAATCTCTCTTTGAATATGTGCCAAAGAAAATATGTTGTTATTAAAATTTGTTTCTGAATTAAACTTTCCGACTATGTCGTTACTAGAAAACATGTAAATTTGTTAACAATAAACAAGTTGTTGATGTTTCCCACTGAAACAAATTATTTTCGATCTTCCATTGTTTACCTAAACAATCTGGAACATTGGCAAAATTTGCTTTATTCAAGTTTATGTTCCTTAGATAAACTGACCTACAATCTTTATTATCTGTCTACCTTCGCATATTTCGATATTACCTCGTGTTGTCGAAGTTTCGATAATTTAGGCTTACAAGAAGACAGGGGACCACCAAATGCAACCAATGTTTCTTACCTCGGTACTTGTTATTATTACCAAATTTATATGTTTTTCCATAAACCACATAGTTGATCACATCAACCCTTACTCATCCTACTGCAGGGTACGGGTCTCCCTTCAACCGAAGGGATTTAGAGCATACTCCACCACGCTGCCCAAATGCGGATTGGTGGAGGCCAGTGTTTTCAAGCGACCCGAGGGCCACTGACTTAGCTCAACGACTGTCGTCTATCGACAACAGCCGAGACCGATGGCTTAACGTACCCTGCAAATCACGGAGACACTCGAGATAGATAAGCCCATCCATAGACAAGCTGCGGTCGACCTCGCTTAACCTGCGTGTTCGGTTAGAATGACACGCGCAACGACGCCATCGAGCTCTCAACGACATAGTATCTTAATTCAATATATTTTCTTTGACAAAAAGAAAATAAATTTTGTTTAAAATTCAAAACAACTATATTAAGTTCAGTATTAAAGTTTCACGTTGCAGCATTAACTTTTTAATGAGCTATTTCAAATATTTCCACTGGATTCTCATGACGGCCATAGATCTTTTATAATTTTCTGATATTTATCCAAGAGATGACTCAAAGCCAATAAATAAGCACGGCCGGCCTCTTCAAAAAAAAAAAAAATCTAATAGATTCAGGCGTTATTTTGCGAGTCAAATTGCATGTAAAAAATTATCTATCATAAAAATACAACTACTTCTCGTTCACATCCAAAGATAAAGTTTATTGTTGTATTTGCATAAAACATGATTAATATTACATACAATCGCATATAAATATAGTGTTATAATAGTATTACAATTATTATTTCCCTTCATGTTTTGCCTTGTCTTCTTAAAAATTTGAGAGATAGAGCAATATTTGCTTGTAAAGATAAATGGAATAGTTAAAATATCAAATAATAAAACATAATTATGTCAAAGAAGAGATATAAGAAACATATACAGCACAATTTACAAGCTTTTATCAGTAAAGAAATCGTTAACGCTCTAGTATCATTTTTTTTTATTTAATGGTTTTAGAAATGTTTTTTAAACTTACTGTTATTCAGCGTCTTCAAACTATTAGGAATTTTATAAAATATTTTCGGTGCCATATGTAATTTTGTTTTTTTTATAATTTGAATCAAAAGTATTTTTATGTTATTTCACTATTAAAATATTACTATGTCAAGATATACGTATAAGTCAGCATTTCAGTTCTGTTCTTTTATATACCACTAAAGTAGAAAGCAAGCATAAAGTCTGCTTAAAAGTAAGCAGTTACATCAGTCTGTTGATACAACATAACATTTGCATGCCATTGTTTGTGAAATGTGAAAAATAAAACAAATAGTGATTTGAAATACATATATGTAGATTAGAATTTTTTATTTATTTCCATAAAGAACTGTATTTAATTTTTCTACCCGCAAATAGGAGCTTTTTATGGAAATGAATCGATTAATCTAACGTAACATAACGACTCGGTACGGTTATATAACGATCTCACACAATATAACTCCGCTAATGAGGTCGAAATTCTTTTTCAACATTATGGTTCCAAACAATCACTTACTGTATAGTTATTTATTTAAGACCCACCTTTATATATCACGATAGATTTCACTTTCTGGCAGAGTGCACCACGCGCATGAAAAGCTTTGTCTTTAAAGATAAGGTACTTAAGTATCTCAAATTACAGTTTCTATTTTAATACTCCTTACGTGTACATCCTATAAACTGTGTGTTCTAACTAGAAGGAAATAATATAAGCTCATTAAACTTCAAAAGGCTTAACTTAACTTAAAGAACATGCTCCAAAATGTTCCATAGTCTGTTAACAAATCCAAAAGCGGTTTCGAAAGACGGATAAGTTATAACTAGAGAAGTTAGTGAACACTTCACATACTATTTGGTTGGATATCTTGGATATCGAAAGTTTCATGATGCTTAGAAATTGCTCATGCAATATCACATTGTTATAAGCCCTAAATATACGCTGAAGATACGTATAGCTTACTGAAAATTTTGCATATCCTACTAGTAATATTATAAATGTGAAAGTATGGATGTTTGTTCCGTTTTCACGCCTCAACGTGTGAACGGATTTTGGATAAAATTTGATAGGTAGATAGATGAGGTACTGGATTAACATATAGGCTACTTTTATCCCGGTGATATGTTCCCGTGGGATATTTTGGATGTTTAGATTTTGAATCGTACTAAATATGGATGTTTTATTTCGCTTTCATGTATCAGCGGCTTTTTATCTACTACTATCCAATCCAATCGAGTTCAAGCATTCTTTTACATCCTAGCAGAGCAACGAAATATAAAACAGGCAGCAATATCATCCAGGCTCAAAGCGAACGATGTTTATGTATACGGATGCCGTGAATGTTTCGTCGGACAATCGATGAGGTTTTCAACGCTGATCAAAGTCTGACAACCGCCAACGTTGTCAACGTATACGATGCGTTGATTTCAAATAAAAGTTTGAAGAAAAAAATTCAGACGGATATAAAAAAATTTGCATGATATTTTTGAATTGATAGATACGGGAAGCGAGGTAAATTTGATGTCCGGGCTGTTTTACAAAATGATGGGATCATCGAAATATGACTGTCAAATGATAGTCTTATCTGTACTTGAACGAATTATAGTGTATTCTTTAGGAAAATTGACTGTTTCTATGATTATTGACTGACAAAGTTATAGTAATGTCGTACTCCATATTGTTTTTCAAACGCCTATGCCGTATAACGTAATAATAGGATAGGACTTGCAAAATAATAAATAGTTGCAAAATGTGACACTCGTTATGAATGAAAGAAATATAACATTTATGCCGTCACATGAGGGCTGATAACGTAACACGACTACAGATATTCCTTGTACCATAGGTAGTGAAGTCAGCATTGAAAATCTGCAGCGTGTTATGGAAATGGTAGAAGGGTACAAGCCGATGAAGACGAAGGAGGTTCCTGTTCGTATTGTATTAAAAGATGATATTCAGGTGGCACAGCGACCGCGACGGCTAGCTATATATTGAAGAACAAGAGAACGATAGATGAAAGACTGGCTGAAAGAAGGGGTAGTTCTTGTTCTAGTCCATAAGAAAGATGGTTCTATACGGATTAGTGTAGATTACATAGCGATCAATAAGAAAATAGTGAAGGATGAATATCCATTGCCCATTGTGGATGACCATACTGAGGAGTAGGATTCAGCAAAGGTTTTCAGTGCGTTTGATCTGAAAAATGCTTATTTCCATTTTCCGGTTCATTCAGACTCTATTAAGTATACAACGTTTGTTACGCATAATGGACAGTATGAGTTTTTAAAGGCTCCGTTCGATTTAGCGCTTTGTCCAAAAGTTTTCACGATATATATTACCGTAATCTTTCGTGAACAGACAGCAAGCGTGGCACATTGTATGAAACCGTGGTCAAATCGGTTGGTAGTCCAGACAAGTTCATAATATAAGGTTTACTTTTTGTAGTATTTTTTCTCAAGACCTCAATGATGTTTCATAATGTCCGGTAGTCAACAGTAGTCTGAGGGCAGACTAGTTGCAGGATGGTTGAATGTAGGATTACTAGGAAGTGTAACGGAAATGTCAGTGTATATATTTATTTATTTGGCACAACAACAGAATATAAACTTAAACATTTACACATATTATATACCTATGGGCACGGCTAGTCTATAATCCAATTACAGTTGTACACATCTTAACGCAATGATTAAATTTTATACAAACGTCACAGTAAGGTTGTTAACAAAAATAAATAAAAAATATAATAATAATAAAACAAAATATATATTTCTTTTAATTCTAACAGAAATGCACTTCACAGTGTATTATAAAGCGCATCTCTATACGAACCCAACTTTTGATGAAATATATCAACTTTATCTGAGTTACAGATCTCGTTGTACAATTTACACATTCTGATCAGTGGACTATTTTGAGAATCATTATTTATATATATGGTATTATACATTCTTGTAAAAACGTAAGACGTTGTGTTATTTTTTATATTCGGTATAAAAGAGACTTTTCCAGTAACTTTCGATTTGATTTTCCCTAATGTATATGTATATTCATTTATTGAAATTATAAGACTTACGTACCATGACCAAAATAAATCGTGTTTCATCAGAATGTGTTACCGGGAGCCGTAGAAACCGGCGAGCGTACAAAAGAACAACGAATTCTAAAGAAGCGAGTGAGGTGTGTAATGATCGAGTCTGTCTGTCTACTCGCAAGGGATTTGGCGAGAAGTAGATAGATAGATTGAAATATTTATTGATCACAATGAGTTGGTACAGAAGGCAAACACAAACCTTAATTGGATTCTCTAAGTATTTATTTGTGGTTGCGGTTTTTATTAAAAATTTATTGGCTCTATATACTATAGAACATAAACATAACAATACATACACAGTCATTATAATATATACATGTATGTATATCTTCACGCCAGGTTCCTTGCGGGTAGGCAGAGAGTACCGAGCGCCATAAGACGCGATCCTTACTCACTTCACTCGCTTGTTTAACGTTCATAGTTCTTTTCATGCAAGCTCGCCGGTTCCTAAGGCTCCTGATATCACCTTTTGATAAAACACGACCAATTTGGTTATGGTATGGTTAGTCTTGGTCTTTCTCGACTCCTACATCTTTCCACTTTCGCATTATATACATACCAACGGAGCATGCCTTTTCTTAACACCGACACTTTCATACCAACTCTCTTTCGTACGTCATCATTACGAACGCCATAGGCAAACGTAATATATACATAATTACGTTATGTTTTCTCGCCAAGTTCTCGAGAGATAGCGTGAGGAAGCGAACACATGACACGATCCTTTCACACATCACTAGCTTCTTCAACATGCAAATTCTACATAAATACATATGCAAATAACTATAACATAATTTATTACATAATATATGTTAATGATGCATGTTGAATGACAACAGCTTGGACTGATAAAAGATGGCAATAGCAAATTTAACGGTTGTCCCTAATGAGTTAAGCAAATACACTCTAAAGTAGAGTGGAAAAGTGTGGTTAAGAGTAAATGGGAGTTGTCTGATAGGGTTGACGGTTATGTTACGAGAGAGAATAGAGTCGCAGAGAATGAAAACTTATATTTCATGTATTCAGAAGTATAGCGATAGAAACTATTGTTAAGAGTTTGCAAATTAACTTCAAATGGCGATGCTTACGAATGGAATCCAAGCGTTGACCGGTAGAGCGAAAGTTGGTCAAATTTTCGAAGATAATATATATGTATATGCATTGTTTTTCAAAATACTCTAATAAATTATTTTTTTTTTTTTAGATTTTGTAGCATATTATTCTTACGATTAACATCTACAACGCCTGATGATGCCTCGTGGAGAGGCGAAACACGTGTCGCAGCGACGACCAGGTCAGTCGTGGCAGCGACGGGGGTGGCGGGGGCATGCGGATTCTGTTCCAGATGGCGGGCGATCGAAGCAGAGACTACGGGAGCAACCATGGCAGCGTCGGCATGTTGCATTTACTAACAGTAGTGGGTTGGTGCCGGCCGGCGCTAGGCAACTAATTTTGGTGGCGGAAGCACACAAAGCAGGTTAGATCAAATTGCATATTAATTTTTTTCACTCTATCGAAACATTTTTCGACGAGTATCACCATTAGTCATTTACTGCATGTACAAAATACACTGTGTTTTAAATTATAGATATAAATTATCTACAAAAAATTAACAATGAATTATATTTTACAATACCATTTTATTAAACTAATGATTCTAAAATTCAATATGGTGCTTCTGTCTACTGAATAGAAGTACGTTTCGACCAAGAAGAACGTTAATTGGCTTTTAAAACAATTTGTATTGGTTATGATTTTAAGTTAGTTGCCAATCTATTGAAGAACTTCAATGCTTGATATCTTACACTATGCTCTATTATTCGCAATTTTGGTTGTAAAGATGGAGTAATGTTACTTCATCTAGTTACGAGACGCCTTGCTCTTTCATCTTCGGTTTCATATTCATCCAGATACTTAATTAGGTCAGTGAGTACGACTCAAATATACCTATGCAGGCTTCTGTTAGAATTTTTAAATATAAAAGTGCTATCTAAACGAACTGTCGCTGATCTATGCGTACCGTCATCGTAATTGCTCATTTTTGTGTAACAAATGCTATTTTAAGGTCATATTCGTAACTGCCTCCCCACTGAAATTTAGTACTGTATCTTAAGTTTGATTCTACAAGAGAGTAATATGCGGAGCTGATTTGTTTTCTATATAATTCACTTTCCTTTTCTAGTTTAAAAGAGTATTAATATGTGTACCTAAGTATTTTACTGATTCCTCACAGCAGTCGTCTTTTTTCCTTCAAGTAGTTCTAAATCATGACCTTGGTACACTATCGAATTACAAATGATTCGCGTAAAATTGTTTACTTTTTTACTGAGATCACTCATGTCCTGAGCTGATAATACCGCATTTTTGTCAGCAGCAAAATTCAATAGTCCTACACCTTGGATAGAATCTATATATATAAAAGGAGAAGCTGACTGACTGACATATCAACGCAGGGCCTAAACTATAAGGGTTAGAAACTTGAAATTTTGCACAGGGGTTCCTTTTACAACGTAGGGGAGCACTAAGAAAGGATTTTTGAAAATTCATCCCCTAGGGGGGTAAAACGGGGGTGCAAATGAAGTATGAAACTTTGCCGTTTTTGAAGTTATTCGAATGAAATTCAGCATGAAGGTTCTTTATTGGAAGGCATGAAACACGAGTAAAATATTTTTTTCAAAATTCATCCCTTAGGGGGTTAAACGGGGGCGCAAAGTTAGTATGAAACTTTGCCGTTTTTGAAGTTATTCGAATGAAATTCAGCATGAAGGTTCTTTATTGAAAGACATGAAACAGGAGTAAAATATTTTTCTCAAAAATCATCGCTTAACGGGGGCGCAAAGTTAATATGAAACTTTACGTTTTTGAAGTTATTCGATTGAAATTCAATATTAAGGTGTTTCATTGAAAGTCATGAACCAAATGTAAAAGTAATTTCAGCGTTTTCAAAAATTCCACCCCTTAAAGTGTGTAATGGGGGGGTCAAAATATTTGTATATGTATGTATGTATGTATGTATGTATGTATATCTTCACGCCAAGTCCCTTGCGGGGTAGGCAGAGAGAACCGAGCGCCATAAGACTCGGTCCTTGCATACTTCACTCGCTTCTGTGACATTCATAGCTCTTTTCATGCACGCTCGCCGGTTCCTGGGGCTTCTGACATCACCTGTGTTTTTAGTTGCAGCATATGCTCCTGTGAGCTCTGCTGATCCCCAGGAGCTCGAGAAGTTTTGGGAGACTGTAAGGGGTATTCTGGATTTGGCCGAAGCGAATGAACGGATAATTATGTGTGGTGATCTGAATGGATGGGTTGGGACCAAGCGAAGCAGTTATGAGGCTGTGCTTGGTCCATACGGAGATAAGAGAGTGAACGATGCTGGTAAGTTACTTTTAGACGTATGTATGGAACGAAACCTCCTTGTGTCGAACACGCTCTTCCATCACAAGGATATTCACACTTACACATGGAGACGGAATGAACAGAAAAGTGTGATTGATTTGATTTTGATAGATGGACGTCTCCGAAAGTCGTTAATGGATACAAGAGCCTTCAGAGGTCCCACTCTTGAAACGGACCACTATCTGGTGGTAAGCCGATTTGTGGGCCTTTTCAAGAAGTGGAGGCACTGGCGAGTGCGTATTCCTTTCGGAGACCATGAAAGAATAAGAAGTGAAAAATTGGAAGATGAAAGTGTGAGGAGTACGTATGTACGTCTAGTCAGTGAAAGACTTGCGAACGCGAGTCTTTCCGACTCAGATGTAGACGAATGTTGGAAAGTTCTGAAAGAAAGTATGGTGGACAGTGCGAAAGAAGCATGTGGATGCGCAAAGAGACGTAGAACACTAAGAGGAGATGCCTGGTGGGATGCGGAGGTTCAATCCTCCGTGGAAAAAAAGAGGAAAGCGTGGCTGGATTACGTATCATCTTTGCACCAGAGTGATGGTATGAAAGAAATGAAGAAAGAAATATACCGTCGATGCAAGAATGACTCCAAAGCTTTAGTGAAAGAGAAGCGTGAAAGACTACATATGATTGAGGAAGAGAAGCTGACGAAGAACTTCGAGGCAAATACCAAACTCTTCTGGAGAGAGGTAAAGAAGTCTCGAAGTGGTTCGTCAGCATCCAGAATGGACAAGATAAGATGTAAAGCTGGTGGCATTCTTGCTAACACTCAGGAAGTGTTAGAACGGTGGAGTGAATATTTTAGAGAAATGTATGATTATGTCCATGACGCTGGCATTGTGAATGAGTCTGTGATTGACTCGGCAGTGCCAGCGTACCATGAAGACATTACTATGGATGAGATTGAATGGTCGATACGAAGTTTGAAAGATGGAAAGTCAGCGGGAATCGATATGGTAACAGCTGAGATGATCAAGCTAGGTGGTACCTGCGTTAGGGACGCCTTCTGGTTTTTGAGCAAATTATGCTGGAGAACCGGAAGGGTCCCGAGCGATTGGAGACGCGCAGTCATCGTGCCCTTGTATAAAGGCAAGGGCTCACGTATGGACTGCGCCAACTATAGGGCCATCAGTTTGATCAGCTTAGCAGCTAAAGTGTATGGAAAAATCATTGAAAGGAGAATGAGGGTGAAATCCGATGGAATGCTTTGGGAAGCACAGGGTGGATTTCGTAGCGGCAGAGGATGTACGGATCAAGTTTTTTCACTCCGCAACATCGTAGAGAAGCATCTGGCTTTGGACCAGAAGGTTTTCTGCGGTTTTGTGGACTTTGAGAAAGCATTTGATAGAGTCGTGCGAAAGAATCTCTGGAACATTTTGCCCGGATATGGGGTTGGCGGTGACCTACTCCGTGCTGTGCAGTCCACTTATGAGGATTGTACAGCATGTGTGCGGGTGGACGGCAGCTTGTCGCCCTGGTTTGATGTCAACATTGGTGTCAGACAGGGATGCGTGCTGTCGGCTCGGCTGTTCATCCTGTATCTGGACAGTTGTCTTCAGAGAATAAGAAATATGAATGTGGGAATGCGAATGGGTGACTCAGTGGTCAACTGCCTGCTTTATGCAGACGATGCGGCATTAATAGCAGAATCACCATCCGAACTGCAAACACTAGTTACAACAATGAAAGATGATTGTATGAAGAAAGGCTTACAATTGAATGCGAAGAAAACCAAGATAATGGTATTTGAAAGAGAGACAACCAGAACGAACACTAGGATTATGGTTGATGATGTAGTGTTGGAGCAAGTGAATGAGATTGTATATCTTGGAAGTGCTTTTAGCAGCAATGGAAGGTACACCGCTGATGTGGAGAGACGAGTGAGTGCCGGGAATAGGGTGAATGGAGCGTTGGGTAAACTTCTAGGCTGCCGAAATCTAAGCCAGAAGGCACAGCTCGCTGTACACAACGCGGTGCTAATTCCAACGCTAACTTATGGAAGTGAGAGCTGGGTATGGCAGAGAGAGCATGAAAGTAGAATAAATGCGGTCGAGATGCGAGCATTGCGCAAAATTTGTGGCATAACGCTTGCTGACCGCGTTCGTAATGAAGACGTGAGAGAAAGAGTTGGTCTAAAAGAGAGTGTCGGTGTTAAGATAAGAAAGGGCATGCTCCGTTGGTTCGGACATGTAGAAAGAATGCGGGACGAAAGAATGACGAAACAGATATACAATGCAAAAGTGGAAGGATGTAGGAGCCGAGGAAGGCCGAGACTAACCTACCATGACCAAATTGGTCGTGTTTTATCAGAAGGTGATGTCAAAATATTTCTTGAACTAAAAGTTGAATTGTTAAGAAATTGTTTTTATTTAAAGTGAGTTGCTTTAGACTTTGTAAGTATACTCTCAATCAAGAAATCAATAAAATAATTTCAGCGTTTTTCAAAATTCCACCTTTAGGGGGCTGAAAAGGGGGTTGACAATTTGTATGGAGCGGAAATTTTTTTTGAAGTTAGTGACTTGAAACTTTACACATATACTCTGTATTAGCGTCCAAAAAAAGTAATTTCAGCGTTTTCAATAATTCCACTCCTTACAGGGTGTATTGGGGGTCAAAATATTTCTTGAACTAAAAGTTGAATTGTTAAGAAATTGTCTTAGGTTTTCGCGATTGTTACACATTGAAATTAAGTCTTCCTGCGACCACGGACGCTGCAAAGCGTTCGAAACGTCAGGTACAACAAAATAAATAAAACACGCGATACTTCCGTTAAAAATAGTTTAATTTCAAAATTGTTAAGATTTTTTTTTTTTAAAGTGAGCTGCTTTAGATTTTGTAAGTATACTCTCAATCAAGGAATTAAAAAGTAATATCAGCGTTTTTCAAAATTCCACCTTTAGGGGGCTGAAAAGGAGTTGACAGTTTGTATGGAGCAGAAATATTTTTTGAACTCAGTGACACGAAACTTTGTACAGATATTCTTTATTAGAATCAAAAACATAATAATTGCCGCGTTTTCAAAAATTCTACCCCTTGAGCAGTCAGAACCCGTTATGACGTTAGAACCCGTTATACGATGTAATAGGGGTCAAAAGTATTTCTTGAATTAAAAGTTGTACTGTTATTTTTTTTTTAAAGTGAACTACTATAGACTTTGTAACTATACTTTCAATTAAGACATCAAAAAAGTAATTTCAGCGTTTTTCAAAATTCCATCCTTAGGTAACTGAAAATGAGGTTAACGCTTTGTATGGAATAGAAGTATTTTTTGAAGTTAGTAACTTGTAACTTTGTACAGATACTCTCTATTAGAATAAAACAAATGGTTTCTGCGTTTTCAAAAATTTCACTCCTTCAAGTGTGTAATGGGAATCAAAATTTTTTCTTGATCTAAAGTTGAACTGTTTAAGAAATAGATTTTTTTAAAGTGAGCAACTTTAGACTTTGTAAATTTATAAACTTTCAATCAAGACGTCAAAAAAGTGATTTCAGCGTTTTTCAAAATTCCACCCTTAGAGGGGTGAAAAGGGGGTTGACAGTTTGTATGGAGTAGAAATATGTTTTGAAGTTCGTAACTTGAAACTTTGTATAGATACTCACTATTAGAATTAAAAAAAGTGGTTTCAGCATTTTCAAAAATTCCACGTCGTAAAGTGTATAATGGGGTCAAAAGTATTTCTTGAGTTAAAAGTTCAACTGTTAAGGGATTGATTTTTTTTAAAGTGAGCTACTTTAGGCTTGGTAAATATATTCTCAATCAAAACACCAAAAAAGTAATTTCAGCATTGTTCAAACCCTTAGGTGGCTGAAAAGGGGGTTGACACTTTGTATGAAGTAGAAATATCTTTTGAAGTTAGTGACTTTGTACAGTTATGTGTTTAAAATAGGCTATGTTGTGTATTTAATAGAGAGGTGCTTTGGGTGTATTCAGTCAATATCAAATAGTTAATGAAAACCGAACAGATCGTGACATATCTTCATTACTACATAAATACGAATATTTGGTACTTTTACTAACTATATAATGCGGACTGTACCAAAAAATAAGAAGTAAAATAAAAATAAGTAAAACTGTCGAAATTCCAAAAACTACGCGTGCGAAGCCGCGGGTATAAGCTAGTTGTATATATAGGTATACAGGAATAAGTCATTTATCAAAAAAAATAACAAATTAATAATTTACTCTCCTCTCGGCAGTTTCGCTTTAGATCGAAATCCACCGAGAACTCTATCTATCTAATGACTTTAGTTGTTACCTCCCTGTTAGACAAAAACCAATATTGTATAGGAGATTTTCTCGATTTGGCAAAAACCTTTGATATCGTTTCGACTCAGGTACTTACTATTAACGAAACTCGAGAAAGTCGGTATCAGAGGCTTTTGGTCTTCGTCGTAAGAAATATATATTAGTTAGAAGTAATTAAAAATAATACGTAATAACAATGTCGTTGAGTCGATTGTAACAAAATTTGTCTTAATAGTACACAAATTATCACTAATGAAACAAATTACAATAAATTGGGTGATCCTACTCTGTTCGTATTGTATATCGATATGTAAAGCGCTGAAGTAATATGTCATGCGGATGAAATGGTGTGACATTTTATTGGTCAAATACGGGGTAGTGTATTTTCGTTCGCTGAAGTAGACCTAACACAAGTTGCCGAATGGCAAAATTGGAATTTGTTAACTTCAAAAAAAAACCAGTTGAGAATGCGCCAGCTTGCAATGCCAGAGGAACACCTGGCTCGTCAATTATATAACAATTAAATTTTTTATTTTTATTTTCGGCCATTTTGACCATGTTCCTTAAGAGATAGGATCGGTGTTCCTGAACATTCCTATTCTACTTTTTTTATGCTGAATCTGAATCTGTTATCAAAATTCGAATATTCTAAAAAAAACGCACAGATAAACGCACACACAGACAAATATATAGATTTCATATAGGAATGGTGTTCCTGAAAAGAGCAACTACATTTGCTTTCATAAAGCACAAGCATCAGTACCACCTGTATTTGTGAGAGTATACATGAATAATCAGTGTTTTCGCGTGAAAGCGTAACAAACAAACGGACATTCACATTTATAATATTACTAGCTGCTGCCCGCGGCTCCGCCCGTGTGGAGTCAAATTACGTAGCCTATGTGTTAATCCAGATCATAGTCTATCTACGTGCCAAATTTCATTCAAATTCGTTCAGCCGTTTAAGCGTGAAAGAGCAACAAACATCCATATATACAAACTTTCGCATTTATAATATTTGTAGGATATTAGGATTAGGATAAAAAGATAAAAATCATTTATTTGCCAATAGGCTCGTAGAATGTAGAATATATGGTCGTATCTGCCTATTCCATGGCTATGTTTATAGATATTTTATTAGTTATGTCCACTGATCGATGATTTTGCGATGTGAACAAAGATATGAGTTTCATAGGTACAAATCTATTGGAATTTTAAATATTGTGTCAGCTATTTAGCCTCCAGGTAAATAATATTACATGTTTCAGGGCTTTTCACATATTGAAAATATTGTACAACCTATGGTTTTATATGCAGATGACAGCACTGCCTTAATAAATTGTACTGGCATAAACCAATATGAAGATATCGCGTTAATGTTAATACTTGCACTTGTACAGATTCCACTTCACAATTTTATTTAATAATTATTTTTACCGACCGGTTTCGCCTTTACGGCATTGTCAAGGTATTTTATCAATTTAACGCGATGTCTTCAAAATTCCACCAAGTGCCTACAATCAACAGTATCAACACAATATGAAGATGGCATTAACAATTTATTGATTAAAATCATTACATAGCTAGACATAAATAACTTGAAAGTTAATTTGCAAAAAATTAAAATTATGCATTTTCATAAAAAGAAAAAGTGCACCCATTAAATATAAAATAACGGACAAAGAGTAGAAGATGTAGAAGCCACGAAATGTCTAGTATTGCTAATTGACAATCACCTAACTTGGAAGCCGCAAGCAGAACGGTAGCTGTACGAGCTCAGTATCAGAACATATTAAGAGGTGGAGGTTATATATATATATACACTGCGTTATTATGCAAAAGTGTAATCAGTATGGGATTCTTATTTATAATAAAATTAAACAGTAAAAAAAAATACTTCTCTCTTAAT